>JAJOZX010001403.1:127500-507500 GCA_023014485.1 Bathynomus jamesi | reverse complement strand
AAACAAACCCTCATTTTTTATATGTACATATATTTTTTAACTAGAGCATAAAACATTCTTCCTCGTTTCAAACAATATACATAATTGCGATTGGCAAGAGTACCACTATATATATTCCAGATAGAAAAAAAAATATTCACCTTTTTTTGAACCTTTTTGTTAACTTAATGTTGTTTAACCTTCATTTCCATGGAAGAATCATCACTAGATTGGGTAGAGCATATATGCTAGTTTCAATATCACAGGTACTGGTATAATATACATAATAAAAAATACATAATACTGGTATAAAACAATATATATAATTGTGATTGGCAAGAATACCAGTGTGTGTATCTTTAACCTTTGTGTTAACCTAATGCTGTTTAACTTTCATTATCTGATTCTATTTCCATTGAAGAATCATTATCACTAGAATGATTAGAGCATATAGTTTCAATATCACAGGTACTGGTACTTATTGCAGATTTGGATGTTGACGAAGCCAATGTAGCACCATGTTTTACTTCACTTTCTTGGAATTTTGCATTTTGGGATATAAATACTAGCTTTGCTGCTCTGCCTGTGCTTAATCGGTTTCTTTTGGCTGTATGGATTGGATATTACTGTATGTGCTAAATGATCTCGGAGGTAATGAAAGGGCGAAATAATAGAGGTGTACGAGTTTGTGTAGGTATATATGTGAGTATGCGTGCGAATGTATCTGGAATTCTGGATGTATGCGTGTGTATGGGGTATATAATAGATATAAATGTGTATATAAGTATTTATGTATATATTGGTATATATGTATATGGGTGTATGTGTTATGTATATATATGGATGGTCTCGGGGGGAAAATATGTCATCGCGGGTCTAAAGGATAGTTAAGTGGGAGATTCAAAATCCGAGGCATGGATGGGAGTCCTGGAAAGGTTGGATAATGGGCAGTCAGCTCCCAGCCAGTGTTCTCGCAAATTTAACGGATCTCAAGATACAAGACTTTCAGTGCAAGAAAGAAGCCAGTTTTTTTCTGTAAATAGGCTGAAAAGGACATTCTATACTGGTACCATATGGCCTATTTTATTATTTATTTATTTATTTTTATAATATATATCATTGCAAAAGTATACCTTATAATTAAATTGGCAATATCTATATTAATTATTAAAAAAAACCAAAAAAACGATAAAAAACAAAAAAAAAAACATGGACATAAAAAAACCGTTTTTTAACATCAGTACATATCAGGCATATAATGCTTTACGAGTTCAAAAAAAGGGAATAGTGCTACTGAAGCAACGCGAAACATTCAGGACGTTTATGGTAACGATATTCTGCGTGTGAGGAAATGTCAAAGATGGTTTCAAAAGTTTAGGAATGGTGACTGCTGTTTGACAGATGCAGCACTCTGGACGCCCTGCTGTGTTTGATGATGACCTGCTGTTAGCCGCACTTGAAGAAAACTGTTCCAACAACTGTCGAAGAATTGGCCCAGAAACTCAATTCATCCCCGTCCACCATCCATCGACATTTGCAACAACTCGGGAAAATGCCTAAGTTAAGAAAATGGGTGCCACATGAATTGTCGGTCGACAATCTGAGGGTGCGGGTAAACATTAGCATAGCTCTTCATTCCCGTGAACTCCAAGATCCGTATTTGCACCGTTTAGTGACTGGTGATGAAAAGTGGATACTGTACCAGAATGTTAAGCGCCGTTGACAGTGGGTTTGTGCCCGAGAACCAGCGACACCACAGCCAAAACCAAATCTTCACCCTCGGAAGGTGTTGCTTAGTGTTTAGTGGGATAAAGGTGGTGTAATACACTTTGAAACTTTACCACACAACCAAACAATCACCGCTGAAGTCTACTGTCAACAACTGGATCGATTGAACACCACTAAAAGAAGAGACCTTCTTTGGTTAATCGGAAAGGAATCGTGTTCCACCACGACAACGCACGTCCTCATACCGCTCGGATCACTTCTGAAAAAATTGAGGAGCTTGGGTGGGAAAAACTTCCACATCCTCCAGACCTTGCGCTTTCAGATTATCATCTCTTCAGGAGTCTGCAAAACTATCTTGACGAGAAACAGTATACTTCTTTAGATGACCTGCACACCAGTCTTTGTACGTTTTTTGCCTCAAAACCGCCTGAATTTTATAAACATGGCATTGAAAAGCTTGTAGGACGTTGGCAGTGTGTCATTGATTCCGATGGAAAATATATACTAGATTAAAAAGCTTGTCCAGTTTTTTTTTTGTCCTTCAAATTCCGATCTAAAAAACGACATTACTTATGGGATGACCTGATAGAAGACGTTCTCAATATTATACGCATTAACATATCAACCTTGCAAAATATATATCGCCATTAATACCAGAAAATAGGTATAGCACCGAAAATGCGAGTTTCCACTTCATACATATATATATATGTATCGGTAGTGTAATGGTTAGCGTCGGACTACGAATCCATCGGCTCCGGAATCCAGACCCGGTGATGGCAGGCGGCGCGCAGCAAAACCCACCTGTTCATCCTTCCACATCATAAAAAAATTGGTAGATAAATGGGTACCCTGGGTAGCGTAGTGATTAAGACGCTGGACTGCTGATAGGGCGTGGTTCGGATTGTACGTTAAACTGTAGGTCTAAGGTGGAGTGACAAGCTTGACCTTTGTCAGAATGAACAAATCGGGCGGAAGCAAAACCAACCTACTCGTTTATCGACCACCCGCGGATACGACCGCGACCGATCGTACCGATTTTTGGAAATCATACAATGTTTTGCATTGTATAAAAAACATTGCAACTGCTTGGGAGGATGTTACTGCGAAGTGTATGAAAGGCATTTGGAAGAAGTGCCTAAAACGATCTGTGGGTAATTTCGAAGGCTTCGATAAGTTTGAAAATGTCGATGAAATTAATAGAAAAATAGTGTTACTCGCCAATACCCTCAATTTAGAAGTAGAAGTGGAAGACCAAGAGGGAGAGCTGACAAACGAAGAGCTGATAGAGTTGGAAGAATAACAGCATTTGGAGGAAGAAGAAAGAAAAGAAAAAGCAGCAGCACCAAAGCCGTAAAACAAGGCTTTCGTTTACCGACCTGGTCGTCGGAACGGAACCCGGTCGTTAAACGGGGGATGGCTGATATATATATATATATATATATATATATATATATATGAAAATACGGTTCCTCCCCAACTGTCATAAATGCCGTTTTTCATTCTATTCTATAACACTGTAATAATAGAGTGGTAGTGTAGTGTAATGTCTATAAACTCAAGTGGGGAAAGAAAACGAGGAACCGAGACTACTTTTATACCTATATTCTTTATTCAAAAGCAAAAAAAAATTATTAGACGAGGGACATAAATACAAATATTCACATAACGACAGACATAAACGGTGAGTACTCGCTGCTTTGCTAAAAATATCGTATACTACAGTGATTGTACGACTGACATGGGTACGGAAGAGGAAACTTAGTACAATAACATTTTTACTCTTAAATTTAGCTCTCTTTAAATATTACTAATTATATTTGTACGTGTTAATATTTAAAAGAAAATATTAGTTTGTAACAAAGAGCAACTGTGAATAAAGTGCAGAGACTCAAAAAGTTGGTGATAAAATTTGGACACGTTCAAACCTCAAAATCTGGCATCGCAGTGAAAATGCGTCGCATCTGCGACGATGTGAAGTTGACAACGGATGATCATTGATCATGCTGCGTATCCTACGAATGAGCGCATTTCAAACGGTACAAATTCGACCCAGTCGTCCATAAGGGGTTTAAATATGGTGATGGGGCAGTACCACTAAATACCCTAACAAATAACCTACATTTTTCATATAATGTTCTTAACCCCTTGACGACTGAATGTATTTGATCTGTTAACCAAAACGGTGTATCTCGGTCCCAGTGACTGGTCAATTCGGAACTCCCCCCCCCCCCCCCCCCCCCAAATCTATTTCCGTGAAATGCTATATTTGTTTTATAATAACTCCGCCCACTCAGTCTAATTATACACGTCACTGATAGTGTTCAGTGTGATCCTATTACAATGTAGAGCACAGAATTAAAAGTGTGTGTGTAGGGGGGGAAGCAATAGTCAAACTTTCTTTCAGGCCTTTAAAGTATAACTACTACCGTACTACTACTACTATCTAGGAACTCCCCTGGGGTAGCCTAGTGACAAAATGGCAAAGGTCCTGTCCCGCATGGGTTAGAGTCTTCCTTGGTGACGTAGTGGTTCGGCTCCCATGCAAACCTATAGGTAACCTTCCGTCACCTGACCATAGAGGTTAAGATGAAATTAAAAGTAAATTACTGTATTTCTCGTCCCAATTCTCGTATATAACTTCCAATTCTTTGTACTGTATCATATTAAACGGGGTGTTCGAGAAGTCTGTCTATTCAGTATCATTAGTTTCGAGCCTCCCTGAGGTAACAAGACGCGCCCAATACAGTCTAATGCGAAGAATTAAAAACTCAGACAGCCCAATTGTTCAAGCTATTCATGTCTTGCTTTGTCTTTTAGACTGTGGACCTCAATAGTATGAAAGCGTGTCTCTATAGTTCCATTTAACTCGTGCCTTAGCCATCCCATTACATGTGCTTTTTATTTTTATGAAACTGCTATTACTATTTTTATTATTTTTATTATTATTTCTCGTCTCCTTGCGTGCATCATTGTTATTTCTTTATTACCGTAGACCTTTTTTGTTTTTAAATTAGTGTTTAATTAGTTGTGTCGTTCATTACACTGGCCAACATGTATTTTTCATCAGACATAATTATGAGTGGGCTAGATAGCTGTTGGGACGCTGATTCCAAATCTGTTTTCGGTTTTTCTCGAGCACAGTCTAGTTTCCGACCGATTAAAATATATATAATAAATATATATAATATGTGTATAACTATGTATAATATAATACAGGGTGTCCCGTAAGTCTGGACCCATAGGGAAAAATAATAAAATTACAAAATAGTCCAAAAATTTATTTATAATATATTTTTTATTATTTTTATTATTATTTTTATTATTTTTTTATTATGATCTTACTCCGCTGGAGTTTTATTTGTGGGGCCACTTGAAAGCCAAAGTGTACGAGGTCAAACTTCAGAACATTTTCCACCTTAAAGCACGCATTGTGGAGGCGTGTCAAGAAATTTCTGCGACTGTGATTCAGAAAGTGCTGTCGCAGTGGAGATTGCGTCTTCAACTATGTGTGCGACACAACGGCGGACACTTTGAACAGATTATGTAATAAATTTTTGGACTATTTTGTAATTTTATTATTTTTCCCTATGGGTCCAGACTTACGGGACACCCTGTATATAATACTATATACACAATACAGGGTGTACATAAAGTCAGGATCTATTTTTGTGAAATAATTATTTTTTTCTATTTTTCTTTTCAGAAGCCCTTAGAATGAATACAGAAGAGCGTGTGGCAATAGTAATTTGGCGAATCGAGGGAAAGAAATACAATGACAGAGAGAAGTTTAGAAGGAGATTTCATAAGCCGGGGCCAATAGACAAGACAATACGAAAATTGGTGAACAAATTTAAACGAACGGGATCTGTAAATGATGAAGCAAGATCAGGACGACCGTGAATGTCAGATGTTACCGTGAATGCAGTACGCGGAATTATCACTGAGGAGCCACGTACGTCCGTTCGTGCTGCATCACACAGACTCGGCCTCCCGACGTCATCTGTGCACAAAATTCTGAAAGTTAATTTGCGGAAGAAAAGCTATCATTTGCGGGTTTTACATGATTTACATGAGGAAGATTTCCCTCGACGAAGTGCTGTGTGTGCTGATCTCGTAGAACAAATCTGGAGTGATAATTTAATGGACAACATTCTCTTTAGTGATGAAGCCACTTTGCATACGTGTGGAAAAGTAAATCGCCATAACTGTCGAATTTGGGCAGATGAAAGACCGAATGATTTCGTCCAAAATTGGGAAAGAGACTCACCTAAAGTTAATGTCTGGATGGATTTAACAAAATCTAAGGTTTATGGTCCTTTTTTCTTTGCTGAAGCTACAGTTACGGGGCTTATTTATCTGGACATGTTGCAGCAATTCCTTGAGCCTCAGCTGATTGGGGATAGGACTGTTAGTACCATCGTCTATCAACATGATGGTGCTCCTTGTCACTATGCCAAAATTGTTCAGGATTATCTAAATGCACGTTTTCCAAATCGCTGGATCGGACGCTGAAGCAACAGACCTTGGGCCAGCGAGATCACCAGATTTAACCCCTTTAGATTTCTTTAGATTTCTTTGCATGGGGCTTTATCAAATCGCACGTCTATCAGACGAAGATTACGAGTCTTGAAAACTTACGTATACGAACTGCTGCAGATAACATAACCCCGCAAATGCTCCAGAATGTGTTTAGAAATGCTGCGGAACGATTTGAGCTGTGCAGGGATACTGATGGGCGTCACGTCGAATCCTACTCTTAATTATTTAATAAATGTTACCACTTTATCATTTTATGATTGAATTCCATATAATTTCCAAGTGCTTCACAAAAATAGATCCTGACTTTATGTACACCCTGTATATAATGCGCGTCCTTTATACATGTAGCGGAGCATTTTGTCGTTGCAGCTTAGGTGTAGGTTTCTGCTTTACCGTTTCTGTACCCTCATGTATGGCATTTTGTCGCTTCAACTTGGGCTTTCCGCGGGTTGTCTTGTGGTATTTTAGGCGAGAGCAGTTGCTGGCCATAAATTTGCAAACGTTGCGCGCGTACACGTATCTAGTTGTGTTTTGTTTTGTGTCGCCCACTTAGGCATTTTATTTTTTAGGTGATTTATACATCAACCCACTCATCAATCATGCCTCAAAGTGTAAAAATCACCCCGACAATTTCTATTACGTGTGTGCTCGTTCGCGACTAAATCACAACGGCGTACAATCACGATGGATCTTCCGAAAACTTACCGGTTATACTTCGGCTGTCCACTAAGCGACCAAGATAAGGCATGGGCGCCACGTGTTATCTGTACCGCTCGTTCGAATGAATTACGTAACTGGTTGAACCAAAGGAAAAAGTCGATGCCGTTCGCTATACCCATGATATGGAGGGAGCCGAGAGACCACCATGGCGATTGTTACTTTTGTAATGTTAACGTAACTGGATTCTCCGTAAAGAACAAGCATAACATCGTTTATCCGAACGTAGACTCCGCGATCAGACCGATCCCTCACGATGACACGATGCCGATTCCGGTACCTCCACAGCATGGACTCGATTCTTTAGAAGACGAAAGGGAATCCGACGAAGGTGCGATTGGCGGAGATGCGGGACCTTCGGCCGATCTTGACTACACACCTGACGAAGTGCAATCGGAGCCGAAGAGGCCTACCCAAAACGAGTTGAATGACCTCATTAGAGACCTAGCCCTCTCCAAAGAGAAATCAGAACTTCTCTCCTCGAGACTCAAGCAGAAACAGTTACTTGTGAAGAACGTCCGTGTGTCTCATTATTGAAAACGAAACCATGATTTGGCGACATTCTTTACAGTAGACGGTCCGCTCTGCTATTGCCATGATATCAATGGACTTCTCGAGAACTTGTCACAGGTACACACACCATCTGAGTAGCGCCTCTTCATCGATTCCTCACAGCGAAGCTTGAAAGCGGTTCTCCTGCATAACGGGAACTTAAAGCCGTCCATCCCGATCGCCCACTCGGTTCATCTAGAGGAGACGTATGATAACATGAATATACTACTCGAAGCAATCCAATACACCACTCATCAATGGAATATCTGTAGTGATCTCAAAGTAATTGGTATGTTAATGGGCATGCAAGGAGGATTCACGAAATACTGTTGTTTCCTATACCTATGGGACAGCCGTGCTACCGCGGATCATTACATCAGACGTGACTGGCATCAAAGAAGCAAGTAGTATAGTCGCAAAAGGGGAGAGTGCAAGAATGTTGCAAGTGATTACGTAATGTTGCAATGTTGCAAAGAGGGGTGCAAAAAATGCATTTGTTGCCAACCGGGGTTGCAAGGGGCATGCAACTTGGAGGCGGAGTTCTCCCCCAAGCTATTCCCCCCAAAGGGCCAGAAAGGAGAGAAAGGAGGAGAGGTGTTCACCTGGCAGGAGCCAAGTGCATATTAAGACTTCAGCCGAGTAGGCGTTGTCTTATAAGTTCCTAATCAGCCAGTTGGCTGAGCCAAAGGGGGAGGGGTACACCTGAAGGAGAGAGAGAGAGAGAGAGAGAGAGTAGTTGCCTTTGATTGCAAGGCATGCAACTTGGAGGCGGAGTTCTCCCCCAAGCTATTTTCGTTTACCTAACCTAAGAGGCCTCTAAGGGGTTTTCCCAAAGGGCCAGAAAGAGATAGGACCAGAGGTCCTTGCTCGGCTGGGAGCCGAGCTTGTAATGACTCCGTCATCAGCTTCTCACTCTTTTATAGACCTCTATTCTGGCTGAGTTGCCAGATACCGTCATGTATTCAGTTGCTGAGTTGCCAGATAGCAATATTTATTAAATTAAACCATATATTAATCATCCATTTAAATAGTGTACCACAATATATTTATATGACGGTAGTTAATCGATGAATCCAATTAAATTGTTTATTAAATAAATAATTTAAACCTTTACACTAAATTTTTATTATAAATATTTAAGTCACGAATATCAGTGGGAAAAACGAACGGAAAAGAAAATTTACGAAACAATACAAAACACACGATCCTCATTCCCCCAAACCCCCCACCCATCTGTGCTTGTATATATAATAAACTAATGAACCACTCGTGTGCACAAACCATATATTAATCAAAATACCACAATATATGATGGTAGTTAATCGATGAATCCAATTAAATTCTGTTTATTAAATAAATAATTTAAAACTTTACACTTAATTTTTATTATAAATATTTGTCACGAATAACGAAACGAAAAGAAAATTTACGAAACAATTCAAAACACACGATCCTCATTCCACCAAACCCCCCACCCATCTGTGTATATATATATAATAAACTAATGAACCACTCGTGTGCGCACACGCGCACACACACACACACACACACGCGCGAGGAAAGGCAGAAACTAGGTCAATTCGAATCGTCTCCCAAGATACCTTTTCCCACCGAGAGGCAACCTTTCTTCGTTTGCTTGAGCAAAAACCTCCGTTTACTTCTACAATGAAAATATTTTATATTTACGCGTAATTTGTATGGTGTCATATTCTTAGATAACATCTGTTATTGAAAGAAATACACACAATTATATTAAATAATAATCAGCGAAAGAAACAAGGTGCTTGAGGTGTGCAACCGGATTTAAAATAACAGGATTTTCTCTTTAATAATAATAATAACAACAACTAGCTCGAAGAGTGACAACGGTTAAGGTTTTCACTCCGCCTTAGACCCACAACCGCACTGAGATGTTTGCGCTCTGCTGTGGGGTTAAATGGGTATTTACGCTAGATTATTGAACCGGATTTAAAATAACAGGTTCATTTGATCCGGAGCAGTGGTATGACCTAAAATCATGTTAATGCATGATTTTCTCTTTAATAATAATAATAATAACAACTAGCTCGAAGAGTGACAACGGTTAAGGTTTTCACTCCGCCTTAGACCCACAGCTTAACGTGGAAACCGAATGCTCTTTTAAAAA
Source organism: Bathynomus jamesi (assembly GCA_023014485.1). Lineage (NCBI taxonomy): Eukaryota > Metazoa > Arthropoda > Malacostraca > Isopoda > Cirolanidae > Bathynomus > Bathynomus jamesi. Next base: position 497,836 of record JAJOZX010001403.1, on the reverse strand, counting down.
TATAATTAGATATTTATAATTTCTTTATTATAAAATGTGGAACATGCAGTCTTCAGTGAACAGCTGTTCTGTGGATCGAAATACATCTCGTCAGGGAGTCGTTGCTTACTCTTCCACATTTCAACATAACAGGATTATTGAACCGGATTTAAAATAACAGGATCATTTGATCCGGGCAGTAGTATGACCGAAAAGCATGTTAATGCATGATTTTCTCTGACGATCTCATGTTGAAGATGGATAAAGCGTTTGCCGAGACATTTACAGTATTCTCCCACCATCTTAACATAAGCGTGTTCTTCATCAATCAGAATCTATTTTTCAAAAATAGATACATGCGCGATGTGTCGTTAAATACGCAATATCTATTCTTATTCGCGCAACGTAGAGATGTATCACAAATTGGGGTATTAGCCAATCAAATGTTCTCGAATCAGCGTAAGGAGTTTTTGGAAGTTTATAAAGAAGCTACAAGCACGCGTTACGGATATTTTGTTTATTAAAAATATCGACGCCGACTTTTTAAAATGCATCTGTGAAATCTGTCTTAACGTTATAAATTACAATGTATCAATGAAAACCCCTCAGAAGGCTCGCCTACGCCGCTACAAGAACATAATACGTGCACTCGCTCGTAAAAGTCAAACTGTAGCGAAGAAAAAACGAATTATTGTACAAACAGGAGGGTCATTTCTCCCCATCTTATTTTCAGTTTTGGGTCCTTTACTGACTAGATTAATATAATGAAGAAAGTGGTAGTGATTCCCCACGAGGTGTACGCTTCACTTCAAAGGAATCCAGACACGGATCTAGATCCCCGTAAAAGCAGACTTAAAAGAATGGAAAGCGAATTGCTAGCCCTATTAAACAGTGAAAAAACACCTGATGAGAAAAGAATCTTATACCAAGAAGCTCTGCAGAAATTTCATTCACGAGTACGAAAATTATAAGAGCCCTACAGAGATTCCTGTGGTTATTAGGCACAGCACGGGGAATGATGGACATGGCGACATAGGATCTGAGGCCGACGATACAGCTGACCAACCAAAAATTAAGGGGTTAGCCACACAACATATCGAACATGTATTAAAAAGCACCCTCCCACATATATTGATTAGTAAAGGCTTGTCTTTATAATCTATTGAATGAGGATCCAGCCATACAATGGACCGATACAGGCGAGATCATTGTGGAACGATCAAAGGTACAGGGATCGAATATCGTAGACATTGTCCATGATCTGGTGAGAAAGTGGGATAGGCCATCGCCATCAGGATGGAAGCATTAAAGCAAGACTACAACAAATAAATGTCCCTAAAACGTTGATAGGAAATCTGAACAGGTTAAAAGACTTGGAACATGCAACGCATGTGACACAATTGAAGGCGCCGTCACCCCCGGCGGCATGCCTCCAGATTCATGGGATCTTGGGAGCATTGCTCCAGTAAATTTGACCATGAGAAAAAGTAAATCTGGGTTTGGGTTTTGTTCATCCGCTAGACGTTATGCAATTTTTTTGCGTATACGTTCTTGTACAAACCAATTTTTTTAAATTACAAATTTAGTTATTTTAAGTTTAGTTGGTAATTCCATATTTAACAATTATTTTTATTTTTTGTGAAGCTTCAATGTTTTGATAATTAAAATTTTATTAAAACGTATATTTTTTTAATATAAAATCATCAGGATTGGACTATGTTCCATTGATCTCGCCCAGGTTTGATAAATTGGCCAGATAATTACTTGTGCGGTTTTAAGTAATCCACCATGACTCTAGAATTGAAAAGTTTAGTTAAGTTTAAACTTACTTTTACTTACTCTTCCTTACTTTTACTAAGTTTAAAGCACTTACTTTTACTCACTTTTACCATACTATATTTACTAACTTTTACTTATTTTGTATTTTTTCAGGTAGTCAATAATGGATCCTAATATTGATGAAGTTGGAGAGAAAAGTGAGGGTGTTAAAAGGGGTTACTTTTGTGGTCAATGCAAGAACAAATATTCAAAGAAGCAAAACTGGGAGGAACATTTTAATTCCAAAAAAAATATTTGTTACAATACAAGAGGTCCCAGAGTTTGGGCCCACAGCTTAGATATTGCAGTAAAGAAATACCAGGATGAAGTGCAGCAAAGAGATACGGCAAAGCAGTCATTTAGTTTGTTCACAAAATGTGCTAGTGCTAGACCTCAGAAAAATGAACCAACTTCATCAACTGCTAATCTAGAAAATGAAACTTTTTCACTAGATGTTTCAGACTGAAGAAAGTGCTTCTCCTCCACCTAAGAAACAAAAGGTAAGTGAGGAATCTGCGCATCAGACTAACAAAACTGCTTTAGAGGAATTTGAAAATTCCCAAATCCAGAAGACATTGAATGCAATTTTGCGCCTAACAAAAGAAACTCACCAAGCTGTTGTGATTAATAAAGAGAATTCAAAATATGCCTTCAAGTTCAAGTGTTGCATCCAAATCTAATAAAGCAAAAAGCAACAAATTTGACATTTCCATAGCCCATTTAAGCAAGTGTAAATCAATACAAGAAATCCTGAACAATGATTTGATCAAATCTACATTCAAATTGGTGGAAAAGAAGGATCTAGGGCATGCTGATGATTCATTTTCAGTACCAAGTGATATAATGGAAAACATTGCAAATAGTGACACTAATATGCCTGATGTAGATATAGCTGTTGAGGATGAAGATGATGATAATCAAGAAGATATTGATGATGCTTCTGATGATAAAATGTTTACATTATATTGCATAGCTTGCACAGACCCCAAAGCATGTGCTTCAGACAAACATTCTAACATAAAAGGTTACTTCAATGTTAAAGATTTAACCTATGTATGCAAACAAGGAGAAAATCAAGAGAGATGGTTTAGAAATCTGAAAACCCACCTGAAGAGACATTTAATTAAACTTCAGCATCATCAAAGAGCTGCTGTTTATGAAGTGATGAAAACATCATCTCGGAACACTACTAAATGCATAGAAGACTTATGTGGCAACATCTTATACTACATAATGAAAACAAACACTGCATGGGCTCTATATCCAGTACTTCTAGCTGTATTACATAGGTCAGGTTGTGAGGTTGGAAATTTGAATCATAGCACACATGCGTGCGAGACAATTTGTGAGCTATTAGATAATCAACTTAAAGAACAAACTGTAAAGTGGTTCTTAGAACAAACTTCAGTAACAATAACAGCTGACATTGGAACAATTTTGGGATTAAGCATGCTAGTTGTATTAGTTATGAGTGAAGAAGATAAGACTGTAAAACTTGCTGGGATAAATTTAGTACGCAGCAAATCAGGAGTTTATTTGGCCAATGAAATTTTTGATGTGTTGAAGTCTCCTAATCACTTGAAACTATCTGAAGAAGCAATTAAATCCAAGGTATCTGGAATGGTTGGAGATGGGGCTTTTTGTAAGGACAACGAGCCATTTAAAAACGAAATGAAAAAGTTGTTTGGAGAAAATTTCAAATTTCGATGGGACTTAATGAATCTTGTGAACAGAGCCCACGTTGATGCATTGAAGAAAATTTGTAAACTAAGTGAGCTTTTAGACTTTATTCAGAATCACACTTCAAATCTGAGATCAGGCCTTGACTATACCAATATGGTTCTTGACAATATCATTGGTTTTAAGAGACCAAAACTCAAATCTGATACTCGCATGGTTAATTACGAATTTGATCAATTTGACAGATGTGGAAAATTGTGTTTTTTTTTATCATCCACAAGAGAAAGAAATTAGTGCCAAGTTCTATGTATTGATTTCCTATGTAACAAAGATTATGTTGCAAGTAGCTCAAAAAACCACAGTTAGTGCAGAATTTGTAGAAAATATATTTTATAAAGAAGGAGGGAAAACTGTTATGTTAAGAGTGATGGAAACAATTTCCAAATTAGCTAATGGAGGAAATGCAAATGATGTAGTTTCTGAATTTAAGCACGATACCACAGGGCAGCAAAAGGAACTAACAGCTGAGGATTACATCCTAAATGAAGTTTACAAATACATCAAGAAACGTTCTGATTACTACCAGGTTGCTGAAGTTGCTAGACCATCCAGAACCAGATCTGAAAGTAGTTTTACAAAAGACTCAGTGATAAATTGGCTGACAGAATATATAGAACAGCTGTGGAAAGGAATCACAGAGAGATTAAAGCATTTTGATAAAGATGGATCAACTGCCTGGAGTGAAGCACCAGCTGAAGGGACATTCTCCATTCTTGGTTACATTGTTGAACACAAAGGATCCATTAAGCTATCTCATTTGACTAAGCTGTGCAGAATTGTGAAGGAGGGTCCAGCTCCAGGCACTAGATCTGCTGTAATGATCACACAGAAAGCCATTGATCAGTGGCCAAGCATACATGGCGGTAAATTCACAACAAATGCCTACATGCAAGGTCTAACATCGTCCACTGTTGCTGCTGCAATGAATAAATAAACTTAAGGTGAGTTATAAACTGTACATTATTGTATTATTATGTTTAGCTAAAACAATTTGTAATTGGTATGTCGTCAATTCAAGAGTTTACTATCATTAACCTATCTAGTGGTGTAAGGGGGAAAAAAGTAAATTCAGAGCTGTGCTCCAGTAAATTTTTTCAAATCTGGAGTCATGCCCGGCGGTAACACCTTTGAAGAGGAGCAAGAAGAGGTTAAACCAACCCTACCCACGTGCCTCTAAAATACGCAAATGGCTAACGTATTAACTAAACGCTATTATGACATTTCTAACCCATCCTCTTACGGCGGCGTAGATAGACTGTACAGAAGTGTTTACGGAGTAGGAAAAAAAGATGTTGAAAGATTTTTGAGGGAGCAGGACTCTTATACGCTTCATAAGCCTGTGAGAAAAAGGTTTAAAACAGCCAAGACAACGGCTTCCTCGATTGATTCTATTTGGCAAGCAGATTTAACAGACATGCAAAGATATTCTGTGTATAACGATGGTTACCGCTACATTCTATTCATAATAGACGTATTCTCTAGATATCTGTGGCTAGTTCCTCTGAAAAATAAATCACCTGAAACAGTTGCTAAAGCCACCAAAACGCTAATGTTAAAAGAAAACAGGGTTCCTGGCTATTTTTGTACGGATATGGGGAAGGAGTTTATAGGCCGTGCTTTTCAGAGAATGTTGACAGAGTTTAATATCAGCTATTACACAACCAATTCTATACATAAGGCTTCTTTAGCTGAAAGAGTTCAGCGCACCATAAAGGAACGCATGCACCGTTATTTTACACATAAAAACACACAGATTTCTAGACATTCTGGAATCATTGGCTTCATCCTACAACCGCTCACACCATCGCACGATTGGGGCAACACCTAACGAAGTTTTAGAAAGAGGTACGCTCCCGAGAAGAGATGGATCACCAACACCACTACCACACTCGGCGCGCTTCAAAATCAATGATTATGTAAGGCTGTCGCGTTCGGGGAATAAATTCGCAAAGGGTTTTGAGCGAGGATGGACACGCGAGATTTTTAAAGTTAGGGCTATGAGACCTAAAGGTGAGATAATGATGTATTACATTGAAGATTTGAATGGGGAAGAAATCTCAGGAGGTTTTTACCGCGAGGAATTGCAGAAAGTTGCGTTTAATTTACGAAAAAATGTGTTTAAAATTGAGAAAATTTTAGGAAGCAAAGGTTCAGGAAAGAGAAAAATGTACCTGGTGAAATGGCTAGGATACCCAGAAAGCTTCAACACCTATATAAAAGCTGATGCAATAATGAAGCTTAAATAGTATGCAACATGGCTCCTAACCATTTCTACGTCACACTCCCGTCCTCCTCGTCCCTGTCTGTACACCCTAACAACACACTAGCCAACTTTGTAACAGAACCCCACAAGCACATTGAATTGGGTCGTGATTCGTATGAGGTGCGGATATGCGAAATTCAGCTGGACACCATCTTTTTAAATATTGAACATAAAGAACCCGTTTTTACGATTCTTAGACACATTGACGAGTGTGAAAAAGCTGGGGTAGCTATGGGTGAAACTATGCGTATCGCTCGGACTAAGGTTGCATGGTATTACAGTACAGAAGTAAGACTAGGACCGGGTCAATATGGTTCGGCCGAGGATGTTGTGAGAGGCTTAAACGTAAGTTTAAGAAACTCAAACCTTACGAATGATTTAGTATACGAAATCGTAAACAACCCTGCACATACACTAATCCTAAAATCAAAGACTAACAGACGTATTAAAGACCATAGAAAGTTCCAAATTCTAGCCAATGGCCGATATAGCGCAGCCTTCCACACACACATTTCACGAGACAGCATGACTTGTCCAGATTAATGTATCAATTGAAGATGGAGAAATTGGCTGAAAGGTCCCCAGACATGTGCTATATTTACAGTAATATAGTGGAGCACCAGTTTGTTGGGGATACCCAGGCACGCCTGCTGCGCATTGCTCACATCCCCAACCATAGAGGAAGGAGTTTGAGTATTACATATGACAGACCCCATTATGTGAATGTCGCAACTAATTAATAACCAATATCTCAATATATATAAGAACGATTGAGGGTGAAAACTTCCCATTCGGTAACGGGAGCTTAACAGTGAAGCTACACTTTCGACGCACTGAGTTATAATGGATAGAAAGCCTTTCACCGTCTATCGAGGGGTGAGATACCAGCGCGGTAGTGGACTTGGATCCATTTTTTCATCCATACTACGTACGGCTGTTCCTTTGCTGAAGAGGGGGGCCAGATACCTCAGAAGAAGAGCGCTACAATCAGGTATTAACACTGCAGAAGACATATTGGCCGGGGCTAAACCTAAAGAAGCTCAAAAAACATTTAAAGCGTACACGGGACGAAATCATCAAAGATGCAGAGAAAAATGCGTGGTGGCGGGAAGAAGAGGGCTCCCCGGAAGAAGGGGTCACGGTATTAAACGTAAAAGGCTATCAAAAAAGAAGTGCTGTAAGCGAATGAAACCTATGGTTGACCACTTTTTTGACTGATATAAGCTAAGGACATTGATCTCATGAATCATAGTTTGTTTACCACTTGGCGAAATAGTGACTCCTCTCTCGACAAGTGGTAAACAAACTATGATTCATGAGATCAATGTCCTTAGCTTATATCAGTCAAAAAAGTGGTCAACCATAGGTTTCATTCGCTTACAGCACTTCTTTTTTGATAGCCTTTTACGTTTAATACCGTGACCCCTTCTTCCGGGGAGCCCTCTTCTTCCCGCTACCACGCATTTTTCTCTTTGCATCTTTGATGATTTCGTCCCGTGTACGCTTTAAATGTTTTTTGAGCTTCTTTAGGTTTAGCCCCGGCCAATATGTCTTCTGCAGTGTTAATACCTGATTGTAGCGCTCTCCTTCTGAGGTATCTGGCCCCCCTCTTCAGCAAAGGAACAGCCGTACGTAGTATGGATGAAAAAATGGATCCAAGTCCACTACCGCGCTGGTATCTCACCCCTCGATAGACGGTGAAAGGCTTTCTATCCATTATAACTCAGTGCGTCGAAAGTGTAGCTTCACTGTTAAGCTCCCGTTACCGAATGGGAAGTTTTCACCCTCAATCGTTCTTATATATATTGAGATATTGGTTATTAAATTAGTTGCGACATTCACATAATGGGGTCTGTCATATGTAATACTCAAACTCCTTCCTCTATGGTTGGGGATGTGAGCAATGCGCAGCAGGCGTGCCTGGGTATCCCCAACAAACTGGTGCTCCACTATATTACTGTAAATATAGCACATGTCTGGGGACCTTTCAGCCAATTTCTCCATCTTCAATTGATACATTAATCTGGACAAGTCATGCTGTGTCTCGTGAAATGTGTCTCTGGAAGGCTGCGCTATATCGGCCATTGGCTAGAATTTGGAACTTTCTATGGTCTTTAATACGTCTGTTAGTCTTTGATTTTAGGATTAGTGTATGTGCAGAGTTGTTTACGATTTCGTATACTAAATCATTCGTAAGGTTTGAGTTTCTTAAACTTACGTTTAAGCCTCTCACAACATCCTCGGCCGAACCATATTGACCCGGTCCTAGTCTTACTTCTGTACTGTAATACCATGCAACCTTAGTCCGAGCGATACGCATAGTTTCATCCATAGCTACCCCAGCTTTTTCACACGTCAATGTCTCTAAGAATCGTAAAAACGGGTTCATGTTCAATATTTAAAAAGATGGTGTCCAGCTGAATTTCGCATATCCCCACCTCATACGAATCACGACCCAATTCAATGTGCTTGTGGGGTTCTGTTACAAAGTTGGCTAGTGTGTTGTTAGGGTGTACAGACAGGGACGAGGAGGACGGGAGTGTGACGTAGAAATGGTTAGGAGCCATGTTGCATACTACTTAAGCTTCATTATTGCATCAGCTTTTATATAGGTGTTGAAGCTTTCTGGGTATCCTAGCCATTTCACCAGGTACATTTTTCTCTTTCCTGAACCTTTGCTTCCTAAAATTTTCTCAATTTTAAACACATTTTTTCCTAAATTAAACGCAACTTTCTGCAATTCCTCGCGGTAAAAACCTCCTGAGATTTCTTCCCCATTCAAATCTTCAATGTAATACATCAATATCTCACCTTTAGGTCTCATAGCCCTAACTTTAAAAATCTCGCGTGTCCATCCTTGCTCAAAACCCTTTGCGAATTTATTCCCCGAACGCGACAGCCTTACATAATCATTGATTTTGAAGCGCGCCGTGTGGTAGTGGTGTTGGTGATCCATCTCTTCTCGGGAGCGTACCTCTTTCTAAAACTTCGTTAGGTGTTGTCCCAATCGTGCGATGGTGTGAGCGGTTGTAGGATGAAGCCAATGATTCCAGAATGTCAAGAAATCTGTGTTTTTGTGTAAAATAACGGTGCATGCGTTCCTTTATGGTGCGTTGAACTCTTTCAGCTAAAGAAGCCTTATGTATAGAATTGGTTGTGTAATAGCTGATATTAAACTCTGTCAACATTCTCTGAAAAGCACGGCCTATAAATTCCTTCCCCATATCCGTACAAAAATAGCCAGGAACCCTGTTTTCTTTTAACATTAGCGTTTTGGTGGCTTTAGCAACTGTTTCAGGTGATTTATTTTTCAGAGGAACTAGCCACAGATATCTAGAGAATACGTCTATGAATAGAATGTAGCGGTAACAATCGTTATACACAGAATATCTTTGCATGTCTGTTAAATCTGCTTGCCAAATACAATCAATCGAGGAAGCCGTTGTCTTGGCTGTTTTAAACCTTTTTCTCACAGGCTTATGAAGCGTATGAGTCCTGCTCCCTCAAAAATCTTTCAACATCTTTTTTTCCTACTCCGTAAACACTTCTGTACAGTCTATCTACGCCGCCGTAAGAGGATGGGTTAGAAATGTCATAATAGCGTTTAGTTAATACGTTAGCCATTTGCGTATTTTAGAGGCACGTGGGTAGGGTTGGTTTAACCTCTTCTTGCTCCTCTTCAAAGGTGTTACCGCCGGGGGTGACGGCGCCTTCAATTGTGTCACATGCGTTGCATGTTCCAAGTCTGTTAACCTGTTCAGATTTCCTATCAACGTTTTAGGGACATTTATTTGTTGGTCTTGCTTTAATATGCTTCCATCCTGATGGCGATGGCCTATCCCACTTTCTCACCAGATCATGGACAATGTCTACGATATTCGACCCCTGTACCTTTGATCGTTCCACAATGATCTCGCCTGTATCGGTCCATTGTATGGCTGGATCCTCATTCAATAGATTATAGACTTAAGCCTTTACTCATCAATGTATGTGGGAGGGTGCTTTTTAATACATGTTCGATATGTGTGGCTAACCCCTAATTTTTGGTTGGTCAGCTGTATCGTCGGGCTCAGATCCTATGTCGCCATGTCCATCGTCCCCGTGCTGTGCCTAATAACCACAGGAATCTCTGTAGGGCTCTTATAATTTTCGTACTCGTGAAGAAATTTCTGCAGAGCTTCTTGGTATAAGATTCTTTTCTCATCAGGTGTTTTTTCACTGTTTAATAGGGCTAGCAATTCGCTTTCCATTCTTTTAAGTCTGCTTTTATGGGGATCTAGATCCGTATCTGGATTCCTTTGCAGTGAAGCGTACACCTCGTGGGGAATCACTACCACTTTCTTCATTATATTAATCTAGTCAGTAAAGGACCCAAAACTGAAAATAAGATGGGGAGAAATGACCCTCCTGTTTGTAGAATAATTCGTTTTTTCTTCGCTACAGTTTGACTTTTACGAGCGAGTGCACGTATTATGTTCTTGTAGCGGCGTAGGCGAGCCTTCTGAGGGGTTTTCATTGATACATTGCAATTTATAACGTTCACAGATTTCACAGATGCATTTTAAAAAGTCGGCGTCGATATTTTTAATAAACATCTGCTGCATTGCCCGGGGCAGTCGATGACAGATTTTTATTAATTCACGGTATTTCTTTAGTCTCTGTCATTCTGGAATATACACCGTTTCAGGCTCGTTTGGAAATATATTCGTTCGTAGAAGCACTCTAAACGTGTTTCGCGGATGAAGGTCGCAAAGCAAATATCCATAACGCGTGCTTGTAGCTTCTTTATAAACTTCCAAAAACTCCTTACGCTGATTCGGGAACATTTGATTGGCTAATACCCCAATTTGTGATACATCTCTACGTTGCGCGAATAAGAATAGATATTGCGTATTTAACGACACATCGCGCATGTATCTATTTTTGAAAAATAGATTATGATTGATGAAGAACACGCTTATGTTAAGATGGTGGGAGAATACTGTAAATGTCTCGGCAAACGTTTTATCCATCTCCAACATGAGATCGTCAGAGAAAATCATGCATTAACATGCTTTTAGGTCATACTACTGCCCGGATCAAATGATCCTGTTATTTTAAATCCGGTTCAATAATCCTGTTATGTTGAAATGTGGAAGAGTAAGCAACGACTCCCTGACGAGATGTATTTCGATCCACAGAACAGCTGTTCACTGAAAACTGCATGTTCCACATTTTATAATAAAGAAATTATAAATATATCCTAATTATATTTTTAAAAGAGCATTCGGTTTCCACGTTAAACTGTGGGTCTAAGGCGGAGTGAAAACCTTAACCGTTGTCACTCTTCGAACTAGTTGTTATTATTAGAGAAAATCATGCATTAACATGATTTTCGGTCATACTACTGCTCCGGATCAAATGAACTTATTTTAAATCCGGTTCAATAATCTAGCGTAAATACCCATTTAACCCCACAGCAGAGCGCAAACATCTCAGTGCGGTTGTGGGTCTAAGGCGGAGTGAAAACCTTAACCGTTGTCACTCTTCGAGCTAGTTGTTGTTATTATTATTATTAAAGAGAAAATCATGCATTAACATGCTTTTCGGTCATACTACTGCCTTGGATCAAATGATCCTGTTATTTTAAATCCGGTTGCACACCTCATGCACCTTGTTTCTTTCGCTGATTATTATTTAATATAATTGTGTGTATTTCTTTCAATAACAGATGTTATCTAAGAATATGACACCATACAAATTACGCGTAAATATAAAATATTTTCATTGTAGAAGTAAACGGAGGTTTTTGCTCAAGCAAACGAAGAAAGGTTGCCTCTCGGTCGGAAAAGGTCTCTTGGGAGACGATTCGAATTGACCTAGTTTCTGCCTTTCCTCGTGTGTGTGTGTGTGTGTGTGTGTGTGGTGTGTGTGTGCGCGCGCGCGCGCGCGCGGACGAGTGGTTCATTAGTTTATTATATATATATACACAGATGGGTCGGGGGTTTGGGGGAATGAGGATCGTGTTTTGAATTGTTTCCTAAATTTTCTTTTCGTTTCGTTATTCGTGACTTAAATATTTATAATAAAAATTAAGTGTGTAAAGTTTTAAATTATTTATTTAATAAACAGAATTTAATTGGATTCATCGATTAACTACCATCATATATTGTGGTATTTTGATTAATATATGGTTTGTGCACACGAGTGGTTCATTAGTTTATTATATATACAAGCACAGATGGGTTGGGGGTTTGGGGGAATGAGGATCGTGTTTTGTATTGTTTCGTAAATTTTCTTTTCCGTTCGTTTTTCCCACTGATATTCGTGACTTAAATATTTATAATAAAAATTTAGTGTGTAAAGGTTTAAATTATTATTTAATAAACAATTTAATTGGATTCATCGATTAACTAACCGTCATAAAATTATTGTGGTACACTATTTAAATGGATGATTAATATATGGTTTAATTTAATAAATATTGCTATCTGGCAACTCAGCAACCGAATACATGACGCTATCTGGCAACTCAGCCAGAATAGAGGTCTATAAAAGAGAGAAGCTGATGACGGAGTCATTACAAGCTCGGCTCCCAGCCGAGCAAGGACCTCTGGTCCTATCTCTTTCTGGCCCTTTGGGAAAACCCCTTAGAGGCCTCTTAGGTTAGGTAAACGAAAATAGCTTGGGGGAGAACTCCGCCTCCAAGTTGCATGCCTTGCAATCAAAGGCAACTACTCTCTCTCTCCTTCAGGTGTACCCCTCCCCCCCTTGGCTCAGCCAACTGGCTGATTAGGAACCTATAAGACAACGCCTACTCGGCTGGTCTTAATATGCACTTGGCTCCTGCCAGGTGAACACCTCTCCTCCTTTCTCTCCTTTCGGGGGAATAGCTTGGGGGAGAACTCCGCCTCCAAGTTGCATGCCCCTTGCAACCCCGGTTGGCAACAAAGGCATTTTTTGCAACACCCCCCTTTGCAACATTACTTAATCACTTGCAACATTCTTGCACTCTCCCCTTTTTCGGCTATACTACTGAAGCACATACGAGCCAGGAATGGGCAGTGTCCATTGTTGTTCCTTTAGCTGATCCCAAGGTTTTCCTGCCACCTCTCCACATTAAGCTCGGCTTAATGAAAATTTTTGTGAAAGCGATGGGTGAAGCGAATTCGAGAGGGTTTTGATACCTTGTTGAGAAATTTGCAAACATCAGCGCCGCAAAATTGAAAGAGGGAATCTTTGCGGGGCCCCAAATCAGGAAAGTTCTGTAGGATGAAGGCTTTGAAGAAAGCCTCAATGCCTTAGAACTAAAAACATGGCAGGCTTTCAAATGGATTTGTGGAAACTTCTTGGGTAACCACGAGTCTCCCGCATACAAAGATGAAATTCAGAAACTGCTCGATACATATCAAGAAATGGGCTGTCGAATGTCCTTGAAAATAAATTTTTTACATTCGCATCTACCTTTTTTTCTAGGTTGGGGGATGCCTCCTGCCAATAAACGGCATTATTATCATTATCATTCTTTGTACTCTTAGCAGTGAGTAGGTGTTTTTCTATTATTACTACTTGTTTCAGTATGTCTCGCATGTTTACTTACCTCTCCTTTAGTCATAGTTTTTAGTTTGTTCGTTTCTAAATGTATTATTGTTTGACTTATCTTTTATACTGACAAGCATATTGTACAATAAAGCTTATCATTATCATTTCGTATCATATTTCTGTAAAATAGATAGGGACTTTTCAGATACTCTGTATAATAGTGACCAAAATTGAATATAGTGTGTGTGTGTGTGTGTGTGTGGTGTGTGTGTGGTGTGTGTGTGTGTGTGTGTGTGGTTTTCAACTATTAGTTGGCTCCTATATTTTAAATTAATTCGCACTTCTTATTCATAATCTGAGTCCAGTAAAGCCTAAAAACCAAATAAAATAAACAGTCCAACTGACAATTGCTCATTGTATTATCGTAATATAGCTAAAATTGTAATATTTATTTTATAAATAATTCCGAGGAGTGATGAGGAGGAAGAGGGCTGAACAACCCTTAATTATCATTCTTATCACATCTAGAATGAAAATATAATTAAAAACTAGAGAGATGAATTTACTTTAGTATTTGATGTTATAATTTATTTTAGAATGTTCTCTCAAACATATCCTTTATCGTTTTAGAATTACGTAATTAAAACTATATAAGTTGGCTCTATTTTAAATGGGCACCATAAGTGCCACCAGACAGTTCAAAGAATGAAGATAGGTTCAACGAATGAGTTACAAGGACAAGAGGAAGCCTCAAAGACCTTTCGGTCCACTCTGGGAGGTTCCTGTTATTAAAAGTTTATTTTTCTTTCAACTATCCTAGCAGTAGTAGAAAACTGGATAGAAAAGTAGAAGGCTCTCTCCCCACCCTCCGCTCCCTCCCTGCCAGAGGCAGGTACGGAAAAAGGTTGAAGAAAATACCTTGACCCTGGAAAAGTAGCCAAGGAAATTTTACAGGAAAGTGGAGAATATATAAATACCTCTATATTTAGCTTGCTCACAGAGACACGTGCAAGCGAAACTCCTTGCAGAGTTTTCTTATGTTTTAATCTTAAATATGAGAGTTTCAGTACTTTGTCTAGCCTATTTTCAACAAATTTAACTTTGACTGGAAACAACCTCTGAGGGAAGTTGGTTCCAGATATTAACTATTTTATAGGAAAAAGAAATTTCCGCAGACAGAGTCCTAAATGTCTTTAGTTCCATTTTAAAACCCATTATTTCTTGTCGGATTGGCATTAAGTGAAAATAAAGTTTCTGTAATCTACCCTGTCTATTCCTTGAGCATCTTGAAAACTTGAATAAGCTGACCCGCAACCTCCTCGTCTCTAAGCTAAACAGATTTAGGCGCTCCAATCCGTTGGTAGCTTTGCATTCTCATTGAAGGGATCAATTTTGTAGCCCTTTGCTTGTACTCTTTCTAAACCTTTCTATGTCCTTCCTGAGGGATGGAGACCAAAACTGCGCACAGTATTCCAGTTGAGGTCTGACTAGAGCGAAAGGCTTTGCAAGCTACTTGAGTAGTGTGAGTAGGCTTAGGGTTAAGGGTAGAAATCTAGAACGAGCACAGTAGGGTGTATCAGGCTCATTGAAGCGCGAATTTTTTCAAGATTGGCAGTATGTATTCCTATGTAAAATTAAATTTTAGGAGGGGTTTGTTTTCTTGAACTTTTGCTAAAAATTACGTTTAAGTGTTAAAATTTCCACTTTTTCGTTTTCTGGTTATGTACAGAACAGCTGTGCAGGACATACACTGTAGTACAAATGTAACAGACCGGTTTCTTACCAAACAAAACCATTGTAACAGCTGTTATAGGCTACTAGAGTTTCACTGTGATCATTTTCTATGTTTCAGATACAAAGCTTGAAGATTGTGTAGCCACCATGGCTAAGCAAGGACGAAAGACCAGAAAAAGTTTTGGTTCAAAGCTGAGTGATCTGGTGGGTCCAGGCAAGCAGTTATTTCCCACAGAAGTTCCACCCTGGAGAGCTGTGTTTCAGAGAGGAATCCTCCTCCAGGAAGAGAAGCTGCTTCTGGATGATATGAAGAGAGCTCAGTACCCTCTGCAAGATTTGGCTAAGGACTTGGCATCACTGGTACTGGCACAGTGGCGCAAAAGCAATGCCAAGTTCACTCCTGTGATCATTCAAGAGGGATCCATTGCCAGGAAGATTCTTGTCAGGTGGAATGAAATGATTGACCTAGTGAATGGCAGAGTGAAGGCTGCAAAGAGAGAGAGAAGAGAATATCTGAACTCGATACATTGTTTGACATAATAACCTGCAGACAGGATATCACTCTGTGGAACTGAAGCATCTGGCTGCTCTGGCTGTGCTGCTAGAGTTCATGTCAACTGTGACTGTTCTCTGCCTCAGAAGATTCCAAAGCTAGAGCTAGAGTGGCTCCATTACCAGAGGATCAAAACCTCAGAAGTTTCTAGCTTCCGGATAGCATCTGTTGATGTGAAGGAAACAGTGAAGCAGGTGAAGGCTGCTAAGGAGGAGGAAGAACAGAAGGCAGCCGAGAAGAGAAACAGAAAAGGGGAAAAAGAAAAGGAGCTACTGCTTAGAGCTGATGATGGTGATTTACAGATCTTCAGAAGCTAAGGCTAACAAAGACCCTAAAATCCACTCTAAGGTTAGCCTGAGAGAAAGGAAAGAGGAGAGGTTAAAAGAGGAGAATAAGGGGTTAAGTAAGTAGCAAAACCTATCATTCGTCGGTTAACATTCATTCAGAAAAAGAGAAAAAGACTCCCCATCATCATCCGCCGGGCACTGCCGACAAGTCTGAAAAATAGTCGAAGAGAATAGGAGAGGGGTGAAAGATGAAAAGAAGTAAAATAAGAACGCTTACAAACCATGCAAACACAGCCTTAACTCACTGTCATACCATGCAAACTACAGACATGCAAGTAAGGAGGATTAAAAAAAAAAAAAGAATAGGTAGAGTATAACAAAGTGGGTTAGTTTACTCTACGAGCTATATCTACGTTCGTGTTAGCCTTTTTTTTTTTTTTTTTTTATTGCTGGCAACACACGCTGGCATTAATCGTCAACAGACTCATCCTGGACCACCACCCCGAGAGCTCCTGTTACTAATTGTTTTTTTTATTTTAAACGTTAATATTTTTAAAATGCCTATCTAAACGGTTCTTAAACATAACGCTGGTAGAGTTAACGACTGACGCGGGAAGATTATTCCATTTATCAATTACTTTAAACGTAAAGAAGTTTTTAGCGATATTAGTAATGAAACGTCTGCCACGCAACTTAAATCCATTATTACGAGTATTGCTATTATCGAAAGTGAACAGTTTGTCAAATTTACGTTATCGATGTTATTAACGATTTTTAAAACTTCAATAAGCTCCCCCCTTAATCTCCTAATTTCAAGTGAATGCAAGTCTAACACTTTAATCCTATATTCATAAGGCTTGTTGCGCAATGACGGAATTAGTTTCGTGGCACGACGCTGAACCCTTTCTAACCTATCAATATCCTCACGCAAATACGGGCACCAAAACTGAACGGCATTATTCTAAATGAGGCCTGACTAGGGACTTGTAAAGGGGCAATATAATATCCTTCGATTTTACGCGCTATGAAGCCTAACATCCTATTCGCTTTTGCGCAAGACTCTAGGCACTGGTTCCTAACTTTTAAATCCTTAGATACGCGTACGCCTAAATGTATTTTGATGAAGATGGTGACTTCCTTGCAAGAGTCTCCAGGCAGAGCAGCTCCTACTGCTGACACAGATTTTTCCAGTATTGCACCAGGCACAAGCTCCAGTGTCAACACTGGCAAAGTCTCCACCTCTGCCAGGAGGAACTACATGGATATCTCAAGCACTGCTGCGGCTGCAGTCAGATTCAAGGTGGCAAACACTCCTGCAGCAGCCACTGCAACTGGTTTCTTGCAAGATCTTATCAAAGCTGGCCATCTATCTGCTGATAAGGCATATCTAGCTGTTGACAGGATGAAGATGAGGAGGGGCAAGGCGTCTGTAATAGGTGCCTCGGTGGAGGCCCTGGAGAAAAGGAGAGAGGGAGAGATCAAGGGAATTTTCTTTGATGGAAAACAAGATAAGACAAAGATCATGAAGAAACTGGCCACTTCCATCCTGATATTACAACTGAAGAGCACTATAGTGTTACCTGGGGACCTGAGGGGAAGTATTTCTTCCATTGTACACCAGAAGAACCTGAAGGAAATGAGAAACCTGCACTGAAGATAGCTCAGGCTCCGTTTGAGTGGATTAGTGCTCATGGTGCTAAAAATACTATTGTGGTCCTTGGTGGTGACTCCACCAACACAAACACAGGACCTAATGGAGGAGCCATCACTCACTTGGAGAGACTGCTCGGTCACAAGTGTCACTGGCTGATATGCCAGTTGCATATTAATGAACTCAGCCTCAGGCACATGATCATCAAGCTTGATGGTCCCTACACGCACAAGTCTGGGTTCAGTGGCCCAATAGGAAAACTTTTGGAGAAGATCAATGACATACCTGTCAACTTTAGCTTCAAGGCTCTGCCAGAAGAAGATATAATTGAACTGCCAGAAGACATTGTACAGAACCTTAGCACTGACCAGAACTGCTACCTACTGGTCAAAGCTCTCAAGACAGGAGATTTGAGCAAAGAAGTTGCTGGTCTGAAGTGTGGCCCACTAAATCAGTCACGCTGGCTGACTACAGGTGAGACTCTGTTGATGCTATGGATGAGGCAGCATGGTCTGAGGGGGAGGTGTTGAAGAAGCTGGAGGTGCTGCTGAAGCTCTGCCTGGACTTCTACTTAAAGATGTATTTTGAGATTAAGGTGAAGCACCACATGAGGTATAGACCTCACCATATTGTGACCGCTCTGGGACAGCTGAGAAGCCAGAACTCTGAAGTCAGGAACATAATCACTCGTGTGATAGTTCGTGGAGCATATCATTGCCTCTCCTGTGCAGTGAGGATGAGGAGGAGGAGGGCATGTGGGGGTTGAGATGATCAAGATGATCAGAAGTAAGTCTGAGTATGGAGACATGAGTCTGAGAACTCATAGAAACCCTAAATTGAATTTTGATGCCACTTCCAATTATTCTCATTAATTGGGATAAGGAGAAACTGTATGAGCCACTCTTCACTTGTAAGATGTCAAGAGGAGAAGTTGAGGAGCTTCTCAGGTCTCCACTTGAAGTTGAGAACTTCTCAGTTCACACTGAAAGCTGTGAAAGAGCAGTCCAGGAAGTTTCAGCTGCAGCTCATGCAGTGGGTCTGTATCGAAGGAGTGACATTTCAAAGGAGTGACATAACAAAGGAGTGACATAAATACCGTAACGAAGGAGTGACAGAATTGTTAAAATTAAGATTTTATTTAAAAAACTAGAAACCTAACCTAACTTAACCTAGCCTAACCTAACCTAACAGTTGCAAGCCTCTCTTCCCTCTGGATTTGTTCTTTCTTCTTCTTTGTTGGTATTTTCGTGTCACTCCTTTGAATTTTATCTCCGATTTGTCACTCCTTTGTTATGTCACTCCTTCGTTATGTCACTCCTTTGAATAGGACCGCATGCAGTGTATGGGCAAGAGAGAAGAGATGGTTTTGTTCGTGCTAGGATCGATCACAGAGAATTGTTGCCAGTTTTCAAGTCAAAGCAAGACATTATGAACATGTTTTAGATCTCTACAAGACCTGCTAGACAAATCAAGATGCTTTCAGAAGAAAAAATCTCAAAACATTCAGTTGACCAGCATATTATTACAAGCTGGGGGTGGAGGAGGGACTTATACAAATATTAAAGAATTGCAATTGCAGAAAGAAGGTTGAACGTCACAGCAACTTGCTGAAAGGTGGGGTCAGCTGCCATCACACTCAGTGATGCCGAAAAGAAAATAAATAAAAATTGGTGGAGGCGTCTCTAAAAAAAAGAAAATGCAAGACCATGAAAGAAAAACAAAGATTCTGCCTGATGAAGCGAACAGCCAAGAAATGTGGTGTATAGGAGACTAAAAATCATACAATTCCTTAGTTTTGGGCTATTTTGGGTGATTTTGGCTGATCTTAAATGGGTCCAAGCCTGCCCCTAGAAATGTTTAAGGGTGTATGTGAACAATATGGAACATATAGCTCTAGGTCATTTGAGGCTACCAAGTCTGAAATTGGCCAAAAATCCCATTTTTCGACAAAACAGTGCGATTTTAAACACTTAAATGCGATTTTTCGCAAAAGTTGCAGAAGACGAACTCCTCTTAAAATTCAATTTTACATAAGAATACATACTGCAAATCTTGAAATTCCAAGTTTTTCAATATTCGACCTGAGCATGATACACCCAAGAGCACAGGCCTACTCACTACTGGTAAATGGTGACCTAATACATAGCCTACCCTTGGCAGTATATAAAAAACTGTGTATACAAGATGGAGCGAGCCGACTGAAATACAAAGTCTGGGTTAATTCTATTTAAAGTGTGCACTGTGCAAGACAATCTTTTTCACTACTACTGTGGTACAACCACTTTTTTATTGCACTTATTGCGCGGGCGGCTCGCGGGTTCGTTTGTTCAAGATGGCTCTAGTTATCATTCGGATGACCTTTTCAATTTTATACGCACAATTTTCTCGGCTTACTAGAAACCCACTTTTAATTTCAAACTTTCAATGTTATTTATCCTCCGCTTACTAGAGAGAACTATTGCAAGGTAGCATAGAAACACAATCTCTCGTATAAAGTTTATTTCACAAAAGTGAAAATATTTCACTCACGATGGAACATTAATTCAAAATAAGTTTACAGATGTACACTTACAAATCCTTGTTCAAAGATAAAATTTAAATTAAAAAAATTTCAATTACTTGGATTAAGTCTCAAAGGGTTTATAAACAGGGGTTTTATATGCGACTCACGAAACAGCACTTAATTCAAATTCTTTAAAACGGGGGGGGAAAAAAAAAAAAAAAAAAAAAATTTAAAACATGGAAATTTGGTCTAAAAAGCTCCGCGCGAGTTCGCAGATTTTTTCGGAAAAAATTCCGCCAAAATCACCAAAAGATATTTGCTCAACACAAGAAAAATAAAATAAAATTATTCCCGGAGGAAACAAACTCAGTAAGCTTACAAATTAAAATTTGGACACATGAACAAATTTATATTAAAAAATGACGAACACTTTCGGATTTTATTTTCACAAAGTTCTTTTCTGACCGGCTACTACCTCATTTACAGAGAGAGGTTTGGAACCATAACGAACTGATAAAACGGTGTGAAACGGTGAAACAATGAGATGCAAATTATTCGAACAGATACACTTTAAAGTCGGTTTGTAAGTTCAACTTTTACCACTTATTTCAGAAGCGAATTACATTTCATCTTTGGAGAGGTACGACTACAATTAACTCTATACCTCTGTCACACTTGAGATTAAAGAAACTCCTCCCTTTCAATATCTGACAGGGTAGGTAACAAATTAGCAGAAGTAAATTCAAGGTGTTCATGGACAATTTTCAATGAAATTAAGGCCTCAATCCAACAAAAAGAATTCGTTTTACCCATTCATATGAAGCAAATGTCCCAATTTGTCCCATACATAAATGTTCCTTTTTCAAGAAAAAGAATAACCCCACAGAGTGTAGGAGCTTCACTCTTCCTAGGGGAAGGTAGATGTTCCTCCGGTTCCTAGCCTTGAAAGAGCCCGTATATCCTCACTTGGCAAACTTAAGTTGCTGTGTTAATAAACTTTGATTTAAGGGTAAATGGCTGAAAAAAAAAATCTTTTCTAACTTTAGGATAGGATTAGAATTACATGAAGTGGTTTTCTGGAACACAATTTGGAGTCAAATAAAAATTGTAAAATTTTCTCAGTATTAAAGAGATCCAAATTCAAGGCTCTCCATTAAATATCAAATTCAAGTCAAATTCAGAATTTGCAATTGTAAAATGAAATTCAAGCCAAATTTAAGGTTTTCAAGGTATTTATCCACCTTGTCTGAATGATCTAACAAAAAATTTTCATTACACGACATCATTCGTACATAAATTACTGAGCTCCTATGCTCCGCCTCCTGAGGAAAACGTAAGTAAACTAAAATTTCCTCTCAGAGGGCCTCTCTCGAGGTCTTGACAGATAACAAGTTACATAGATCTCAAATGTTTATATCTGAACTTAACCCTAAACCAAAAATGATTATAAAAAAACTTTTAGAAGCTCCAAAATGTAAAAAGTTCTTAACGCTAAGTTCCTTTTTATCAGCAGATTAACTGCGAGTGATACATCATGCATTGATTTATGCCCTTTCTCCGTTAGCCCTTCGGTCTGCTCTTGGGTCAAATTTCAACGGTCCTCCTTTACTAACACTTGTTCTGCATTTAAAAAATTTAATTTCCACACCATGCAAAATTAAATAGATTTTAAAATCACTTTATTTTTCCTTTCTTTCTACCATTTTTATTTACATTTTGGTATTTGATTTAAACATACGAATTTACCGTTACAACACTAGTAATAATAATTTCTAAATTGCTTATCATAAAAAGCTCTAATAAATTTATGTTGAGGAGTATTTTAAGGCTTTAAGAAATTATAGTGCCCATTTTCATTATTTTATGGGCCCATTTTTTTTAATACTTTTCCCTCAGACCGTAGTCTTAACAAGTATACAAACATCAACATGAAACCCAAGGTTTATAAACGACGAACAAAAAGAACAACACGGATAAAAAAAAAAAATTCTTACTGCACCAGATCCATCATGACTAAAGCTCAGATCCAGCCAAAACCGCTAAGGCATCTCAAAACATACCTTGGAGATCTGTCTGCGAGATACAACACACCTTGGAACGTATCTGGATCCCGAAGCGAGTCAAAAACGTTCGTAATGTGTTTTTCTGGATCTTTGGAACTAAGCTCCACATGACAAAGAAAACAGCGAGTAAGGCAGAATTATTTTCAGTTAAGTATTTTAATCAAAAGCAAATTAGTTATGAGACCTAAAACCAAATAAATTATGATTATCATTACGGTAATCTCCAATTTGAACTCTTCCCCTTTCGTTCGTCTGACTTAAATGCCATTACCTCTTCTCCCCTCGCTTTAAATTGTTCTTATAGCGAGCCACAGCTTCCATTTAGGTGAAGTCGAAGACTTTACGGACTTTCCCTTCCGACTCTAGACATCTGTAATGGGTTCAACACGACCGTTCTGGCGGAAGTGTGCGCGTACGTGGGGCGTGAGATCTCGGCGCTGTTAAAATTTTTAGGCTTAACACGCATCTTTAAACAGTGGCACAATCAGAATCCAACACCAACGTAACGATTTCATTTTTTAACGAAAACTCTAAAGTGGCAACATAGCCAGCCACTTTAGCCACCTTTGGTTTTTCCAGTTTTTATTTGATAATAAAAGTCAATAAGTAGTAATAAATTTATTGAATTTCTATATTTAGAATAGTGTTGCTTTCCCTTTTGTAAAGCAGACACATGCTCTCGCATTAACACTGAAGAACTTTCCGATTTGCTCTCTCATAAAATATATATATATATATATCCCCGCAAGGGGGTTCTAAGCTCGTGCTCTTGAGTGCTCTTTGTGCTCGTTTGTACGTGCTTGTTCCTGGAGGTTTCACGTGCGCCCTCCCGGCCCTAGCACCCAAGGATGATGGGGCTCGACCCTGCAGTCCTTGTCATCCTTTGTCTTTTTCCACTTCGACTGTCCCCTCCACCCTTTCTTTTTCCTCTGTCTTTCCTCTCACTTTTTCTTTGTTTTTCCGCCGAGATATGCCCTTTTAAATAGAGGCGAATCGGTTCTTCCCGAACTTAAAAAAAAAAATATATATATATATACTGTATATATATATATATATTATATATATATATATAATAAATATATATAAATTATTTAGAAGTTTTGATGCATCAAAGAATACTGGTAAGTTTTAAAAATGTAATTAAGGCTTTAAAACTGTTCAGTAGATGTAAAACAAATTGCCTGAATCCAACTGTAGTCACCCAATATGTAAAGGTTAACTGTAAATGTAGTTTTTATTATGTAAAAAAAATTAAACTTCCTCGTTTCCCTAAAATGCGGAAATGCACAGAACGACGAACCAAAAACTCTATTTCGTCGCCATACCCAGCAATGGTAACCATAGCAACGATACGCCGAATATGGACAAAAACAAACGAACGAAATGGAAAACAAAAACTAAAAAACAAATAAAGTGAATATATAAATAAACCTCTCCTCTCTCCATTTCGCGTTTCTCAGTTCAAGCGTCAACAGTTAGTTCTGCTTGGGCCTCCCACCGGCGGCTCATGACCTACTGACCTGACCTCTCCCATGCTCTTTCTCATTAAATATAGCACGCTTGCATTCGAGATACATCCTCTTTTCTCCCTCTCTCTCTCTCTCCTTTTGTTGGGAGTCATCCACGTGCGGAATCAGAAAATGCAAGGGAGAGGAGAGAGAGAGAGAGAGAAAGGAGAGAGAGTGGGGGGGGGGATGCGAGAGGCACGCGAGGGAAGCAAGGAGGGAACCTGTGAAGTGGGTGGAAAATCTGGAACGACTGTACGACTGCATTTAAATGTATTCCTCCGCGTATACAGTTTATGTGCGCGTGCATTTCTCATGTACGTTCGAATCTCTCTCTCTCTCTCACACACACACACACACACACACACACACACACACACACACACACACACACACACACGTACGTCCCGCCCGTATTGATCGCATCCCGAACCGTCGACGAGAAACATCGCAAAGAAAAAAAATCGCATTCACGGAAACACAAAAGGAGGAATTCTGTCGGCAAAGGATCGGATCGCTCGCCGATTGGAATTCGAATGGGAATGCATGACCTCGGAAGGAAAGGAGGAAGGAAGGTGCACGGAAAGGCAGGGGGTCAGTGTGGGGGATTCGCCCCAAACCGAATCCCCACGCACTGTTGCAATGTCAAGGCCGATTTATTAACTATTTATCCTGCACAAAGAAATTAATTTGGATATAATCCAATTCTCGGATTCAAAATCCAAAATAAGTAGAGTACCATTAACAAATCCAACTACCATCTGTCTTAAGTAATATTAGTAGCTACAAAAAGAACGGGTCATACAAATCCCCTTATTAATCAACGAGTCAAATGCCAGGTACGACTAATCCACTTATCCAATTACCGAAGTTAACATCTTTTATTCAATTTTCTTCGCAACCTTTCATCCTTCTGAGCGTGCATGCAGCCCTCAAAAGATAAAGTGCATACTTGGCAAACACAGGTACAAAAAAAAAAAATAAAAAAAAATAAATACACAATAGGGGACAAGCACTTTCAATGACCGAGCGTAACCAGACTGGATTATTCAAGAATACCCTAGGGGCCTAGACACAGGATTAGAGCCTCCGTCAATTCAGAACAGTCGCCAGCGTATATATTATATAATAAGCTTCATCGCTGCGCTGAGCAAACTCAAATCCTCGTCAACACAAACATTAGGCAGTGACAAATGAGTGGAAAAAAAGGGAGCTTAAATACAAAATGAACTGCTATTACGCGCAAGAAATGAAGACGAACGTGTTCCTTCCGACTTCGAGAAACTCTCATTTTCGTTTGCGTTCCGAAAGCGAGAATGTTTAAGAATCGAAGATGACTCGACTTAATCTAACAAGACAGGAGAAGATCAAAGGATGAGGGTAGGAATGAGTACGTGGGAAGAAACTAACCAGGTGATACACCGAAGAAGACCTTCAAGAAAAAATGTCCCCTCGTTAAAATGGGGCCCATGAAGTAGGGTAACGAGAAAATGTGTGTGTGTGTGTGTGTGTGTTTACTGCTACTTTTGAAACATACGCAAGCTCGTACAACAAACCTTCGATTTTGGAACAAAAACTACACCAAATCTCGAGGGAAACGATGTGTCCTTAATTAAAGGAGAAAATGAAAGTGAAAGGCATCGTGTCGTCATTCCAAGTACGAGACACACGACTCAAGAAACAAATGTCGAAATGCTCCTCCATAAAAGGGATATATATATATATATATATATATATATTAGTGATGGGACGATTAATCGGAATCGGAATCGGAATCGAGAATCGGAAGAATCGAGCATTTTTCAGGAATCGGAATCGAGAGAATTGTACCATGATTTCCGATTCTTAAAACGATTCTTTAACTTGCTTTTGATTGCTTTTTGAGTAAAAGGATTTTTTTAAACTTTTAATTGAACCAGTTTTGCAATGTAAACTTTAAAATTTAAATGAAAGAGGATAACAAATTTTATTTTTATTGTATTGTAGCTATACATTAAAACATGTATATCCATGATGTGTAATCAAGAAGATTAAAATGAATTGTTACAACTTAGTTGATTTTTATTTTTAAACCAATCTATTATAATTTATAATTTATATTACCATACTCATAATGTAAATAGTTAATCTTACCAGAGTAAAATATGACAATTTCCAGAAAAACAAGTATAGAATTATATTTAAAAATGGTGAGAATCGGAATCGAGAATCGTATCGGAATCGAGACTTTTTAGTGGTATCGGAATCGGAATCGTTAAAAATTTTGGTATCGTCCCATCACACTATATATATATATATATATATATATATATATATATATATATATATATATATATATATATATATATATATATATATATATTCCAAAACGTCATCAATCTTCAGCTGCGGACCAACAAAACGGGGTGGACGCAATAGTGAATTGTTTATTTTCTAAGCCCTCTCCGCAGTTATTTATCTCCGGGGAGGCAGCACGCTGTGTCGAAAGGAATCAAAGTGGTTATTGAATAACATCAAGTAAGCACATCATGCAAATGTGGGGGGAGGGGGAGGGGAGAAGCTTAGAAACACGGCTCTAATTCAGAAAATTCAATTACTTTTTTATGTTAACCCTTCTACAGACTAGTTATCAATGTAATTACGTCAGAAACTCTCATAGTACTATTTGTCAAGCAAAATATCTAAGTACCACACCTAACTTTTTTTTTTGCAGAAAATTAGCTTTGCAGAGGGCCTAACCCAGGAGTTCTCAACCCACTTACTTTTTTCATTACCCACCTGAAGCAGTGGCGCTCACCCCGTTACCCCAAATGACGCGTAAATTAACTAAAAGTTAAAGTAGTAGTAGTAGTTTATAATCATACAATCGTCTTTAAATACCACTCAAATAAAACATGTATGGCTTCCATTACCCCCTAGATATCCCAAATTACCCCTTTGGGGGTAATTAGTAATTACCCACGGGTTGAGAACCCCTGGCCAAACCTATCGTAGGACTAGGTTTGACAAGCTCTATAATTGGAAGAAATCCAGGTAGAAATTCGTAATGGGTGTCGAGTGAGAGGGAATTAATTAGAACGAATCGAGTAGTTTCGCTTGGGAACAGCGAAAACCAGGAATTCTTAAAACGTCAAAACCACCCTACAGTTCAGGCCTCGTTGGTAACACCTAAAACTTCAGCTATTAAAACGATATATTCAGTAACAAAATATAAAACCTTCAATTATCAAATATTTGGAAACAAAACCCCGTCGTAATATGAAAATAAAAATCGCGCTTTAAAAATAGCAAAAATTCTTTATTTCGTGCACCCGATTTGTTGATACGCAAAATGAAAATTGAAAATTGATACGCGGTTGGTTCGGGATCGTAGTCAATCAATTAGTGAATCAATGCGATATTACTATTTTTAATACCTTTATGAACGCAAATTTGCGTACAGGGTGTCCCATAAGTCCGGCATCATAGGAAAAATTCATATTTTTCTATTTCTACAAACCATAATTCATATTTTTCTTATGCTCGGGATGCCAATTTCCCGTCCACCATTCTGTTCAGTGACGAGGCTGTTTTTTATGGAAATGGTGAGGTAAATCGACAGAACACCCGCTACTGGTCTCAAAACAACAAGGTGCTCTCGGGTGATGGTATGGTGTGGCATTTGGAAGGATCGCATCATAGGCCCCCTCTTTTTCGATGAACATGTCACTGGAGGCACCTACCTACGTATGATCAAGGAAGAAGCATTTCTCAGTGTCTCGAACGAAGAAGGAAATTTCCCAACATGGTTCCAGCAAGACGGCGCTCCCGCACATTACAGCACCCAAGTAAGGGAATACCCGTACCAACAATTCCCTGGTCATTGGATAGGACGTCGAGGGCCTGTGAAATGGCCAGCTAGAAGCCCGGATCTCACGCCACTAGATTTTTATCTCTGGGGCCACTCGAAAGCGCTGGTATACGAGAGAAAATTAGGAGTGTTGAACATTTGCGGCAGCGCATTATTGGGGCATGTAACACCATTACTCCTGACATCATTCACCGTGTGCTCGCTGACTGGGTATCACGTCTGAATTTATGTATTGAAAACAATGGTGGACATATTGAGCACGTTCTGTAAATAAAAGCTTTTGTTTTGCCTTTTTTTATTACTTTTCCTATGATGCCGGACTTATGGGACACCCTGTAGAACAGTCTTTTTGAGTCCACTCGTTAAAAATTCGCGTCCATCGAACTTGTTTCAATCATGGTCAAACACACACACAGGATGAAGCCTCACATGTGACAATAATAATAATAATAATAATAATAGAATCTTAAGATTTCCAAAAGCAAAATCCAAAGAATGGAAATACGAGAATGTCCTCTAATTTGTTTACGGTATATATTCCGCAGAAAATTACACGCACCGTACAATAAGGGAAAGAAAAACCTACATTCCAGTATCTGGTGCCACCGCCCTTGGCACTTACGAGTGCCTGAACCTTTGTGTGGCATAGACTTCGCAAGATTTTTTGACAAGACTTTGGGACAGGTTACGCCGTATGTAGGAGAGAACTTTTTAAATGAACTGCTCTACTGTGGATGATCATGGACGGCTTCCGATCTAGACGCTCTCAGGAAGATTCATCTCGGGACTTTGGTATGCCCCCGAGGAAGAAGTCTCGAGAAATTTAACTTGCGCAGTCATTAAGGTGTAACACGGCGTTTCATACAACGACTGAAATCAATGGTGCTATGCTGATACAGAATTTCAGGAACCTGAACGAATTCAAACGTCCTCTATGAACGAAAACCTGCTTTCCATCATATTATCCCGCGTGCGCGCGCGCGCGCGCACACACACACACACACATTTTGTAACTAAAGACAGTGAGAAATGGGATGCTTCAGATGGATTTCCTCACACCTAGATTCAACTTCCAGATGCCAATTATCGAAATCTGAATTCATCGAAAAACGCAACATCTCTCAAAAGGCCTTTCAATTTCCTTCCATCCATATATATATATATATATATTTGTTCGTTCTCTCTTCTCATCTTGCGCGGAATGTTCTCCGATACAAGCGTCGTTCTTTACGATATATATATATATATATATATCTCTCTCTCTCTCTCTCTCTCTCTTCTCTCTCTCTCTCTCTCTCTCTCTCTCTCTCTCCTCTCCTTCCTATGCTGTATTTAGACACTTCCAGTAAGCGTTTCCTACTTGCTACACGTTGTCATACACCAAACGGTGATGTCGGCGCATTATTTTCATCACCACTATCCTGACGGTTAGAGCACGTTCCTCTCGCGGTACCACTATCAATGTTTTTCCTGGTCGCTCCTCGCGTTGTTTTTGTGTTGACCTTTGAAAGTACATCGGCAACTGATGCACGTGAAATGTCCACGTTATTAACAATCTGTCTGTCATCTGGGCCACATTCTGAGTGCCAGTGAATCCGGCCCCGTTTAAACGGAAAATATAGAAAGAACTACTACTACTACTACTACTACTACTACTCGTTGGTATGCCGGCGATGCTAACAAATTTTACGACAAATACGTCGTTTATAATCACAAATTACCGTAGCAGCTCCGCAGTTTCTTCACCCCGACTCAGTTGACCACACGGCTTAACCGGGTGGGATCAAAGGCTCATCAATTCCCCGCCTCTTACCGAGCTTTTTTAAAAAATACGCAGGAAGGAGGGGCGAAAAGCGAAAGCCCGCAAAAATGCCCCCAGCCCATAGAAGAAGAAGAAGAAGAAGAAGAAGAAGAAGAAGAGCCAGAATCAAGGTCCAAGGTTTTCGAGATGCCTGGACACTGCGTTTGAAAGATTGGAGGTCATAGACGGGGGAAAAGATGGATTGAGGAAAGTTGTTCTAAGAGTTGACCGGTTGAGTAGATGAAAGACCGAAAATATCGATCAATCCTCGCGTTAGAGAGAGAGTTGGACAAAAAAGGAATGAGGTGTAGAAAGTCTGGTACTTTAGTACCAGCAGTACCAGACTTTCGACACATTTTCATTCTTTTTCTGTCGAATTCTCTAATGCGAGAAGTTAATTAGTATTCTCAATTTTCCATCTACTCAACCGGTTAACTCTAGAACAACTTCGCTCAATCTATCTTTCCCCCCGTCTATGACCTCCAACCTTTCAAACGCAGTGTCCAGGTTATCTCGAAAACCTTTGATTTTGATTTTGGCTCTCTTTTCTCTCTCTCTGTGGGAGAGGGGGCATTTTTTCGGACGTTCGCCCTTGGCCCCTCCTTCCTTCATAAAAAAAAAAAAAAAAAAAAAATTCCCCAACATGCCAAACTGCCCACAGGACAGAGTGCCCAAATCATGAATAAATTTTAGTCAAATGTGTAATCTTATCTTTCGTTTGAAGTAATTTTCAACCACCTTTCCTCTACAGATAAATATTAACGTGATAGTGGGAGCGGTACCTGGGTGATAAGTACAGAAATTAATTACAGTATTATAATTTAAACTCACTCTGCCCTCCCAATAGGTCACGAAGTAAACGTATTTTACTGCGCATTACTGGGAACAAACGCTCGTACTGGTAATATACTGTTACTGCAAACTCCGCTGGGGGTGATTCAGTATACCCGTAGGCATTCGAATATTCCCAGTGCTTTCAAAGGGAACAGCTGAGAACCGACGATGTCCAATATTAATTTACTTAACGCAAATTCTGAAACATCAATTAACGTCATGAAAACGAAACGGAATTTTAACTCGGATAAAGATGTACATTTAAGAAAATAAATGTATAATGATGCTTCAGTTTCGCCACTGTTTCAAAACAAAATAAAGCGTT
This sequence comes from Bathynomus jamesi, assembly GCA_023014485.1. NCBI lineage: Eukaryota > Metazoa > Arthropoda > Malacostraca > Isopoda > Cirolanidae > Bathynomus > Bathynomus jamesi. The sequence goes on along the minus strand of JAJOZX010001403.1, from coordinate 467,409 downwards.
TAACGAGAGCTCAAGTGAAATCTACAAACGGTTAGATTTAAAAAGCTTAACCTGTCAAGCGTCAATTTGTTCACTTTTATACGCATCGATGGACGATATAACTCGTCGAGAACGCTCAAGAGGTTAACACACACACACACACACACCACACACACACACACACACACACACACACATACCAGTAACTATTTTTCGGGAAGATTCAACCTTTTTAGGGTAAAAATTATCATCTTTACATTTTCTTCTATCAGACTCGGTTCGAATCTCACGTAAAGAATGGCAGAGCTGTTGTTCATCTCGCCAGTAAATTAGATAAAAAAAAAGTGTGTATATATATATATATATATATATATATTATGTATATATATGTACGTATATATATGTAAAGAACGACGCTTGTGTAGAAGAGCGTTCCGCACAAGATGAGGAGGGAGAACGAACAAATGAAAAATGAGGTACCACCCGGGAATCGAACCCGGGATCATCCGATTGCCGGTCAGATATGCTATCCACTACACCATGGAACTCGATCAATCAGAAGTCGTAATTCTCCTACATACGAGCAGAAACCAATGCCCTGAGAGGGCACCTTCGCATGCCGTACATATATACATTTTAACTGCAAACAACACACAGTATAATTAATGTAAAGAACGACGCTTGCGTAGAAGAGCGTTCCGCACAAGATGAGGAGGGAGAACGAACAAATGAAAAATGAGGTAAATCAGGTTACGCTAGATTAGGTTAGTTAAGGTTTGGTTAGATTAAGGTTAGGCTAGATTAGCTAGTACCTCCCTATTTAATGACTGAACGGAAAACTAACTTGGAGCCCTGTTGCGTTCCAAACACTCAACGAATATATTTTTCCTTCATTTCGCCTAATTAAAAGCTTAACGTTTTTACGTCAGCTCTGAACGCTCGCCGATTTTCAGTATCGTGTGGCTGACAGTGATTGCGGTGACCACCTATCTCATAAATCTTTCCCTCCCTAATCTACAGCTGACATCGTGAACTTTACATTTTAAAACAAACGCCTATTTTATAATATAAATTGTCACTTCGGTCAACGAAGTCTCTCTGTCCCCATTAATTTTTATGGCCAGTTTACCCGTTTACTTTTTCTTAGTATTCTTGTCCGATCATAGACAATTCGCTTCTTGGGCAAAGGTTATTAAAAGTTCGCCACGGGTCAAGACTTAATCGTATTCCGATTGGTTATTCCCAATAGAAGCTCCTACCAATTAAAAGTTCAGATTTTTATACCGCTCTACCCTATTTCGGCGGACTGTTACGCCATAAACGTATAACGGGAAGAATCGCCCAAATAGGTCGCTCCTGAACTCTAAAATCTCCAGCCTACCAAAGTTATATAGCCTCGAGAAAAGGCTTTTTCGAGGTTCTTGTCATTCTCGCGACACTCGTGCCCCTTTTGGCACTCTTAATCTGTTCTGTTCTGTTCTCGCGATTCTGTGCCCTTTCGAACGAGGCCACCCCTGGCACAAGTGGCCCCTGTTCTTGCTAATCCGTCAGCCCTCTGCCAAGGCCAACCCTTACGGCGGTTGCCCATGAAACTCTGTGAAACTCGAGTGACATTCCCTTGCCCACAAATATACTGTGAAATTTGTCAAGTAATGATCGTGAGTTAATTCCGACACTGTTTTATTGAACGTGTTGTTTCTAGGTATGCTCTGTATTCTTATAGAGGAATATCCTATAACCGTTCTTCGTGTAACAGAAAAATTAAAAATATCACCAAACTGTTCCATTTGTCATTTTAACTGTGAAAACCATTCCACTTGATTGCAATTCATTTGTTGTTCCGTATTTATCACTTCAACGGATTTCATTTAAGTAAACAAAGAAATACGCGATATTCTCTTCCATCCTGAACTATATGCATAAGAAAGGCGAGAAAAAGGTGATCCAGTTATTTGAAGAGTTAACTATTTGCAAATTAAGGACTCGATACTTCCTGCAACAACCGACTGATTGGGACCATCAAGAATTTCCCGAGTCCTTAGTGATCATCCCTTAGTTACCTTGATTCACAAAGGTTAATAAATATCGTGCGGCAATTACTCTTAATTTTTAGATACAAACTTTAAAACAATCGGTAACTCCTTATACGAAGATGCGCATAGTGACTGTGTGTGTGTGTGTGTGTGTGTGTGTGATTAAAGAACGACACGTTAATAGGAATCCTTCAAAACAATAGCGAGTGTATCGATTAGCAGGAAAAAATCTAATTTTCGCATCGAACTGTTGTCAAATACGAGTTTCGGGGATAGCCGAAATTTCAGGGACTATGGCAATATTGAATATTTATCCTCCGTACCCCTGTCAAACAAGACCAAGAGACGCCACTTCTAACAAGCGGTATTATATGTGGCAAACAGTCGTACGGATGAAACTCGGACTGTTACGGACGAATACGGACCTTCCTACAGTCTTTCGCAACTTCCATCTGGAATGAGGTCGAAAGGGGCACTGTGAAAACACACACACACACACACACACACACACAGCGAAGCCTAAAGGTACATCTGCAGTTAGGGGGAGATCACCATGTACTAAATGACTTCCGTTCGTGGTTGGCAGCTCATCGCGACTGAAAAACATCGTCTCCTCTTACACTCGGCGGCGATGAGATGCTGACGAGTCTCACCCATCGGCTCGAACGTGCGATAAACCCTCTCCTTATAGCATAACGAGAGGCACACGCATCCAATACCCGTATATGAATTCAGTTCTCCCAAACAGTATACACAAAGTCACGGGGTCGAATAATAAAATTATTCAACGAATAAAGTGATCAACAAATGCAGCTCGTCGAACTTCGCTTATATCATTAAAATAGGAACATAAACGAAAATAAAACCCTCAAATCCCCTTCGCTTCAAAGCACCCCTCTTCCACCCCACCCCCTGCACCCGGTCAGGTCACCCCTTTCGGTCATTTTCACGCGGCCGACACGAATTAAAAGTCGGAACAGCGAGAGGGAAAAGTGGATTCGGAGCGACGATGCTGCGTGACGGCCAAGAGAGGCCACCTCTCGAGTCTTATGTCCCAAAAATCAATATAAGAAGGAATCTCACTCCTCCTCTCCCATGCACATCGCATCCGCTAACAGCGACTCGTATTCGCCCGCAATTATCGCGGCCCCCGATCGCCTCCCGCCCACCCACCCCACAATCCGGACGCGAATCCCGGGCTCGGGCGAGAGCCGGACAAGATCAAAACCGCTTCTCAAAACGGACCACTTTAAAGGCAATCGCTTAAGAAGTTTCGCGGCTTCGGACGACCTAATTAAAACTTTATGCCGCGAAATAAACGCGAAATTAAGACATCTGGTTCGTCGTAATAAGTCGGGAGAAACGTTGAAACAAAATTGGTTCAACGTATACCGTTTTATAACGACGGAGAAAGATAGGAAAAGAAACGGTGACTGTAAAGAGGGAAGAAAGCTAGGGACGGGGATGGGAAAGTAGTTAAAAAAAAAAACTACTAGAGGAGATAGGGGAAGTAGTTAAAAAAAAACTACTCGGGAGAAATAGGGAGTTACGAGTACGTTCTCGGCTTACCAAGTCGGTTGGCACGGGCATTTATTTAATTATACACCCATACAAAAGGCAGCGACTAAATGATACCCTTATAATTCATTTCCCTAAATCGAAAAAATTATACTCGATTCCGAGTGTTAGACGTTTTTTGGTCGTAAAAAAAAAAAAAAGGCTTAACCAGTTTATCAAGCCACGTAATACAAAAACACGGAGGCCTACACCTACTCAAAGTGACGATCATTTCTCTCGTAACAGATCCACGCATTGTGCCACTCCACGATGAACAAGCCAATTAACTCCCTGATAAGAACTCTTAAGAAGATGCCAGACCCAGTGCAAGAAGTAAAGAGGAAAGAGAATAATGAATGAATGAATGAATATGTAAAAAAGTAAAATGTTAAGCAGTTAAGTGTGTGTGTGTGTGTGTGTGTGTGTGTGTGTGTGTGTGTGTGTGTGTGTGTGTGTCATATCTTATGAAACTCAAAGGGCACGAATTTTTATACATTCAATATATGGAAAGAACGGGCTTTTTACGGTTTTTCATAAAGTATCGTTGTGGCAATAAAGCAATATAGAGATATATATATATATATATATACACACTCAATTGAAAAAGTTCTGTCGTAAAACTCTATATTCCTCAACGATAAATAGGTTTAAGAAACACGGAGTTTTATAAAAGGACTTTTTGCAATGACTGTACACTACGCTCGACGATATCTTGCACAAGCATTATTGACAACTGTACAGAGGTGAGAGTGCAACAGCGAAAAACCCGTGCGTGAATGTGCGTACAGTTTCTTCAAAAGTGGAAGCAATGTTCTCATCTATCCCATTAAAAGGGAGATAATCTCGTTCATTTTCATTGGAGATGAGTTTAATTCGCTTTGCTTCATCATAATCAACCCCGAAGTCCGTTGCTTTACCATTTTTTACCGTTGTTTTGAGCCATAATAACGGTATCGCAGTACAAACTGTGATATTAAGATTTACTAACACACACACACACCTATTCCGGAAAAAGTGGCCACCTTTTTCACGGGGCCAACAAAACCCAATTCCAAGGATAACTTAATAAAACCGAAATCCTACGCAACCCTTTATATTATCCTTAAAATGAGAGGTACTTTATTGAAATCGGATGAGTCGTCTTTTTCACAAATTCAACTTGAATAATAGTTGTTAAAAAACTATGTTTATAAAGAGGGTAATTAGAGACTTAAAATAAACATTGAAATTCACAATGAACAAATTCGAATTGAATAAATCATTAACGCGGAGAATGTTCAATGCGTCCCCCATTACTATCAATGACCAATTGTAACCTTTTGTGCCACTGGCGAACTGCCGCAGAAACGGTGTCTCGATGGAGCTCATTCCATACTATTAAAATTCACTCTCGAAGTTGATTGTCATCTCGAATATTTGGTCCGTAAATTTTGTCGACTGAACATCCCTCCAGTGGCGCGCGAGGCTACAATTGGTCATTGCTAATAATGGCGGACGCATTACCGCGTTAATGTTTTATTCAATTCGAATTTGTTCAATGTATGTCCGTTTTCTCATTGTATCAGTTGCTCGGAGTTGTTCGGTTAAGTCTCTCTAATTACCCACCTCGTCAACTTTATTTTTGACAACTACCGTGTATTGTTCAAGTTGAATTTGCAGAGATTACTTATCCGATTAATATAAATTACCTCTTGTTTTAACTCTTTAACCTCTTAACTGTTTTAACTCTTTAACCTCTTAACGACTGAAGTTTTTGTAGGGTTAAGTTATGAATGTATGTATTGGAAACGGTACAAATTCGACCCAGTCGTCCAAAAGAGGTTAACGACGGATGGTACCTTAAGGTCCACCAGAAATAATAATATAAATTGTACTACAATACCTCGTTTCTATAAATGTTTCTACATGTTTATATATAGATGTCATTTAGTTGTCGGGAAAGGAACCCAAAATGTGTATCATTTCAGTGACTAGTTACTAAAATATTTAGTTTTGAAGAACAACAAAACCTATACGTTCTAGTAACAAGTGTGACCCCATATGCTGCGGACTTGTCCTTAAAGGGTTAACCTTAAAAAGCCAGCGTGACCTTTACAAGTAAATTTTTATTGTTTAGTTCAACCTGTAAATATAATTCTCATTATGCAGTTACGTAAAACCCACACAGTTGCTGTATATGCGTTCCCACACTGGCCTTCTAGAGTCAAGAACAATACAAAGGGTTTAATATTATTTCTGTTTCATTTAGTTACCCTTGGAATTGTGGTTTTGTTGGCCCGGTGAAAAAGGTGGCCACTTTGTGTGTGTGTGTGTGTGTGTGTGTGTGTGTGTGTGTGGTGTGGTGTGTGTGTGTGTGCAAAGTAAGCCTTGGGTGATATGAATATGCTTATTATTAAAACAGGTACATCTGTCCAAAAAATAAAGGTTTGTTGTCCTGGTGAAGAAACAAAAACTAGTGATGCATCTTGTTCCTGAAGAATCATGCACCTGAACCTATATAGTCAGTAGTGTCTGCAATGCAAACTAACGACATGGGCATGAAAATGCCACGTACGGCAGCCTCACTTATACGTTAATTAATTAACCCTCTATACACTTGGCAATGATGCGGCGAGTTACTTACACCCTGAATGAATGTATGGGTGAAACGGTTTTGTAAAAAACAGTGAAGCTTTTCCTAACACATTTTTAAACTAGTGACATGTTTCTCTCGAGCATTTTGTGTGTGTGTGTGTGTGTGTGTGTGTGTGTGTGTGTGTGTGTGTGTGTGTGTGTGCGCGCGCTTGCTTGCTTGCTTGCTTAGTTTTCAGGCCATAGGTCAACAGACTTTTGATCCTTTGACCTAATGGAAAGGAACTCTATTATGAAATACTTAGGACGGAAAACACGCAAATCGGATGGTTCAACATTCACTCGGACGGAATGTTCTCCACAGTCTTGAGGGTTGGGCTGGGTTGGGTCAGTTTGGATTAAGTTAATACGAGTGTTGAAAGCTCGTTCCCTCAACGTTCAGGGTAAGTAAGAGTCCAAAATGTATTCGTAGCCGTGGGGTGGGGATGGGGAATTAAAAAGAACAGTTCAAGAGCTAAAAGGAAGAAGTAAAATGACAAAGTTCTCCTCCTCCTTCGCAAGTTGGCATCTAATACGATCTCAAGCATGAAATTAGATTGGAAAAAAAAGGGGGGGGGGGACTTTTCGGAAGGTCAATTGAAGTTTGAGGAGAACGATGAGACATATATTTTTAATTTCGAGCAATTTATTAAATTTAATTAAAGACATACGCTTCTCTATACGATAAAAAACGACCGACTGTATGATGTACATAAGGGGAAAACAATCCTGGGTTCTTCTTCTTCTGATACATCAAAACATTTGCACCTGTACCTCGTGCGAAAGCGATGTTTAAAAAAGCCCCTTTACACCCGATGTCTCGACAGGATCTATGAATAGATGCTTCTTTGTCCTATTAACAATGCTAATAAAACCCGGCAATTTCGAGCCTGCACACTCATTCTTATCACCTACAACAATATATAACCGCAACCAAAATCACGAAACTATACATATCGCGCGCAGCCTCCAACCTCTGATGTTGATAAGAAAATTAAAAAAAAAAGTGCCAAAACCAAGCCCGGAAGGTATTCGGTTCCGAAGCTTTCTTTCTTTCATCTTTTTTTCCCTTTATCCTCCATCAGCCTTCTTCCCGGATCCCATCTTTATCTCCCACCCCCAGTCTCCTGCCCCACCCCCACCGAAAGGCATTTTCCAATTTCTGCTCCGAATATCTGAATGGGCGAGGAGCCGAGAATGCCGACACTTAAAAAGAAGAAATTGCCCTCTTCTCCGACCCCTTCCCCCATCCCACCCCGCAAACCCCACCCGAAGCGTGCGATAGAGTGGCAGTACCGACCGACGGACGGACGGACAGACGGACGAACGGCAGGCAGCCTCCAATGCGCGGGTCTAATCGTACCGTACCGCAGAAAACCCCCATGCAGGTACCGCGCACCGTACCGAACCGCATTTTTTAGTCAGCCACCGTGTGTCGTGCACAGTGGGGGCGAATGAGGGCAAAGGCCGAAGAAGGTTGCGAAGGGCATCAACGCTCGAGAGACGAGTGAAAAGCCAATTATTAATAGAATCCCTCTCTATATATATATATATATATATATATATATATATATATATATATCTACACAAACTCAGAATGGTCCCCTGTTTAACATATATATATATATATATATATATATGGCAGTCGCGTCCTTTTCTTCGCAGACCATCAGCATCGACAAGGATAGAGGGAGACCGTGAGAATAATAATAAATAAAAAAGCAACAAGAACCATCACCACACCAGGGCACCACCACACCGTCGCCGCCAGTCCATCCAACATCACCACCATTGAGAAGTCAGTCACCATCCTTATGACGTCACGCAGTGGCCCCGCCCACCCCTGTCCAAACAGACTATTTATGATTCGGTTAGAAAATCGTCAGGATCGGCAAAGCGAAGGCAAGGCAAGACGCGCCATTGAAACGGGAACACGAAAGCCTTCAAATAAAATCATATTTAAATATTCATCCGAACGCTAAAATGATCATTTAAAAAAAACAAAAAAGATAAAATAATGATGATGATGATAATGATAATAATAAATAATAAATAATAATTCTGTCAATTAATTACTTCATATTCAATCCTGGTCACGAATAAAAATAAAAACCTAACAACGGCATTTCTGATACGCTTCGCCACACGTCGAGACGTCTTCTGTCTGAGACGTGTGTGTGTGTGTGTGTGTGTGTGTGTGTGTGTGTGTGTTCCGTTCACATTTCTCAAACGATTCATTCACCATCTTAAATTGCTCGTTAGACCCACCGCTTTAATGGAAGGGCACGCTTTTTCTAGTTTTCGCGCGGGCGCACACAATGCGCGCATCTCTGCATCAGCGAGGTACCGACTTTTTTAAAAATCCATATATCTAAAACCTAACCTAAGTGCCATCGAACGGAGGAGCGTGGATAAGTGTTTGGGCGCAACTGAGAGCTCGAAGGTTGTTTTCTGTAAAATCATTAAATAGCGAGGTACTCGTTAATCTAATCTATTCTAACCTAACGTTACTTTACCTAGTTTCTGACAATTTTATACGCATTTCTAATGTTCTGAGGTACCAAATGTGTTCAAAAAAAAATTACCCCACCTCATCGGTGAATTATCATCACACTCTACCTCACTTATGCCCAGTTGCCGTGGGCCCGTGCGCACTAAATAAATAAATAAATAAATAAATAAATATCAGCCGAAGCCGGCCATTTAGAAAGTGAGGAAGCTGAAACCGAAGCAGAATCTTATAGAACCGAGACCGGAAGGCGAGTTCCATAGTTAACCTATTCTAAATTAGTATAAGTCAACTACTTTTGGTTATTAGTATTACTAATAATAAAAAATATTAAAATAGTTAAATAAAAATAAACTACAAATAACCAAATCTCGAAGTATATATATATATAATATATATATATATATATATATATATTATATATATATATATATATATATATATATATATTACACACAGTATATTATAGAGCTTACGACCTTAAATGTGATCTGTGTGGAAGGAATAAAAAGAACGGGGCTACACGAAGAACAGAGATCAATGACACCCAACAAAACAGCTTCTCACGCATGGGTAATTATTTAAATAAAAATACACGAATTAACCATGAAAGCCGTTTAAAAACGTCGAAAACGCCACAAAATTCTCTTCTTTGTAGCCATTCAATTAATACATTTATAACGCGGTCGGCGTTGAAGAATTAAGAGTAGAAAATAAAAACGCTTCATCAATTACCTTTACGGAGAAATAAATCAAGGTTTAGTCCGAATCTCGCTTTAAAAAAAAAACATGATAATCGGCGCTCTTACCGAGGAAACCCCACCGTTTGTTTTAAGAACACGTTTAACCAATAGTTTCTAATAGATTGCTTACGAATAATTTTTAATGCGATCGCTTACGAACAATAACGCGGCGACGACTTTCGATTAATAGCTAATGCGATTAGTTATGAATAGCGATTAATGCGATGAACAGTATCGAACGTGATTGCTTATGAACAGTGACTAATTAGTGTGATTACCAAAAACCCACGTGTGTGTTATATACACGCAGTAGTGTTGCGAGAATTTTTTTTTGGTCAAACTTTTTTGGTTTTTTTTTTCCCCATCCAATAAAAAATCTGTTTACACACAAAATAAAAATACATTTTCAGTAAATTACTGTTTGTTTGCTGTACTTTTCAAATGTTCCGTGCGGTGATTCCTCGTTTCACGAAGGTCAAGCTTGTCGCCCCTCCTCTCGAGTTGGCCTGGTGAAGTAGAGAGTTGGTTCCTTGTACTCTCCACATCGCATAGCCAGGTACGCCCGGCTCATCCGGGATTGTTCTGAGCCAGACGTCTAATCTTCTTTTGAAGATGTCTACCCCAACACCACTCGTGTTCCTTAGTTCCTTGGGTAGCTCGTTAAACGGGCTTGGTCCTCTCGCAACAAAACTAATTTCTTTCAGGGTTAAGGATGTTCCCCGTCTAACCTTCAATTTGGGAACACGACACGCTCTTCCTTTTCTACTTTCCACTGTTGTTTGGGGGGTTATGGGGGTTCAGAGTAAGATTAGGGGCTAGTTTTCCATTATTTTCCAAGTGTAAATAATGGTATACCCTTCTTCTTCTTCTTCTTCAGTGAATATAGGTTTAATTCGCGTAACCTTTCCCGGTAATCTAGTTCTTTGCACCCATTGATCTTGGCTGTGAAGCTTCTCTAAATCTCTTCTAGCCGACTAATGTCTCCTATATTATATGGGGATGTTAGGACCGAGCAGTATTCCAACTTGGGTATGATCAGATTTTTCAATTGAGGAATCATTATATTCCTAGCCATTCGTTTAAAGGTTCTCAGTATCTGGCCGGTTATTCTCTTTGATCCGTTTACTGCTATCTTATTTCGAGTTTCAATTTCGCATTACGAGTCATTATAACTCCTAAATCTTTCGCTTTAAACTTCTCCGAATTTCCTGCCCATTTCACGTATAGTATTCCATATTTTAAATATATAAAAAAGACTATTTTAATTAAACTAAAGATCTACAGGATACAGCATTGGCTTAACTAACTTTTTTCCGCTTCTTTCATATTTCAAACCCGAAAAAATATAGATAAGTAGTTATATTAACCAATAAGATAATTGCTCAATGTTATAAAAAAGTAAAAAGCATCTAGCATGCGTGTACTATGAATTATAAAATATTTTACATTAATTAATATGCGGCCTATGCCCTAGAGCGAGTGTTTCTCGACCTTTTATGCGCTGGCAACCAAACCCTTTCCTTAAATGATTATGGAGCATACCTTAACCGCTAAATGTTTTCTTCGGTCTTATCTCACGCAACAGAAACAATAAAGCTCTTTCTTACTCTTTTCAGAAGTATCTAATTGTTAAAATTTGCTATGAAGCCGATACTTAATCCCTTTAGTGAAATTTGCGGGGAATCTACACGATAAATTAATTGAATTTTCTTCTAACAAGACCCTGCAGTTGTCATTCGTACATTTTGGATAGGACGAAAAAGCGAGTAGCCAGAACTAGTGTCTGCGAAGTAGGGCATGGTTAATTAATCATTTTACGGAAAAGTGATGAATGGTGAAATTTTCTAATTAATCAATGATTAACTGATTAAAAATTTTTAACAATTAGATACTTCTGAAAAGAGTAAGAAAGAGCTTTATTGTTTCTGTTGCGTGAGATAAGACCGAAGAAAACATTTTGCTCAAACATTTAGTTTGCTTCAGTTCAAGAAATCGGGCATAGGCGGATTAGACAGTTTATACACGCAAAAAATGTGCCAAATTCAAATGATAGATTACAGAATTTAAGGTAAAATGATGCTGAAATTACGAGGAAAATTAATCATTTCCTTAAAAAAAAAATTATTTTTTGATTAATTAATGATTAAATTCGAAACAATGATTAACTGATTAATTAGAACCATGCCCTGCTGCGAATCATTGAAGGTTTTAATTCCATTTACAACCTCATACGCGAATTGGGTTTCTCATCAGTGGTTGTAATTAAAACAAAATGAAACTGCCTGTTTGCGCGTTACTCTCTGTTTAGTCTTTTCAGCCGAATAAAAGAACATTAAATAAGAGAGAGTAGTTTCGTATGGAGATTATGACTAACAGAAACTAATTTTCAGTGTAAAATTGTAACATCAGAAGGGTTACTCGCTTAAAAGAAAAATAGATTGGATGATTTTACATATTTCTCTAATTTTCGACGGAAAAATAAACAAATTTTCCAGAGAGGCTGATTTTCTTGCCGAGCACCTCCCGCGAACCTCGGATTGAGAAACACTGCCCGTGAGGACATTAATAGTATTTTCAACTCTTCTTTTTAATAATTAGTAGTAATCTAGAGCAGGAAAGTATGCAATGTTCAAAATCCCCAGCATACAGTGAGAGGCTACAAAAATATCTATGTATGGTGGCATACAATTAATAAATATCTAGCGAAATTAATTGTCCACAATGAATGTCTTGTCACCCCGTAAAATACTAACCAATTTTAGTTTTTCTTTCAGACCTATTTGAAATGTGTGAGAGCAGCAACTATACGACTGAACAACGCCCGATTCAATCGTGTAGCTCCTTTTGGAAGAGCTGCACGATTGACTCGGTCCTGGAAGTCTGCGCGAATGTTTTCAATAGTTTTGCCATTACGTGGTCGCTCATGGACCCAGGTACTAGCCAATATACGTTGTTCAATCGTACAGTTGCCGCTCACACACATTTCAAATGGGTGGGAAAGAAAAACGAAAATCAGTTGGTATTTTACTGCGGTGACAGACATTGTGGGCACCCTGTACATTGTACAGTAGATACACACAATATGCAACGGTAATTACTGTGCTTAGTTTTTTATTAACAAGGTATCATTTCGTTTTACTAGTACGAGATAATTAAAGTACAGGCTGTCCGAGAAACGATGCTTCAAAAATAGTAATATTTTTCCTATTAATTAATATACAGGGTATATCAAAAGTTCGTTCTCAATGGCATTTTGCGTTAATATTATTTCGTATTGGAGTTCATGTAAGTGATGATACGCGTGACTTTACAGTTCAAGAAAAGGTGGAAATTGTTTTGCTACATCGCTACATGTTGATGAAAGAAGCCGGAGGGAGACACGCCAGTTATTCAATGAACGACACCACCCTGGCAAGTTATTACCAAGTCAGCAAATCAGGGTGTCGTTTATGGAATAACTGACATGCTTTCCTCTGGCTTCTACCACCACCATGTAGCAAAACAATTTCCACATTATTTGATCTACATAGTCGCTCATGTCGTCGATTATCCGAAATCTAAATGAAAAATATAATTAACACAAAATAGCCATGAGAACGGACTTTGATACACCATATTATATATGATGAAAATAACCATGAAGGGAAAGGAAACAAGACTGGTGCTCAAGCGCTTTCGTCTAAATGACATCCTCAAGAACACTGAGACACATTAGACGAAAGCGCTTGAGCACCATTCTGTGCTTCTTTTCTCCTTCGTGGTTATTTCATCATAAATATTATTCACGTGTTACTTTCTTGAAATAATAATTATATATATATATATATATATATATAATATATATATAGTATATATATTATGTATGTATATATATATATATATATTTATGTATATATATATATATATATATGTGAAAATTATTTCACGAAAGTACACGTGAAAAATATTTATGATGAATAAAACCACGAAGGAAAGGAAACACAGAATGGTGCTCAAGCGCTTTCGTCTAATGACATCCTCAGGAACACTGAAATACATAGAGAGTTACAGCCTATATATAGGTTACAGAAAAAAATATATATATATATATATACAATAAACGGAGAAACAAAATTAAAGGATTGTGGGAGGGGCACACAAATTTATAAGGAAAAATTATCGATTTTTAGCACAAGATTAAATGAATTGTTTCCAACCAATGTTATAGGATAAAAAAAAAATATATATATATATATACAAATTTATACTGGAAATCTGCCCGGGTTTTAGCACTCTGCCCTTTTTGTATATAAAAATTGAAAAATAAAAGTTATTAGGGTGGCATACAAGTTTACCTTTCTTATCTAAATCTGTTCTGAAGGAATTCAAAACACAGGATCGAGTTGAAAAAGACCTTTGCTTATGTTGAAGTTATTTTTAAGTTGGATAATGGCAGACTCAAGAATATTTCTATTAACAATGTTGCTAGTGAAGTAAAACAAGCATTATTCCAATCAATACAGTGGGATAACTCTGACAAATGGACAAAAAGGGCACTGGACAACTGTCCTGTTCTAACGGAATATTGATGCTGTTTTATACGTGTGTGCAAATCCTTTCCCGTCTGACCTATGTAAAAGGAATCACATTGTTTAAAACCAATTTTATAGATAATGCCTGAATTATTGGTAGGGCTATTTTTCACTATGATATTTTTCACAATATTGTTATATGAAAATACTACATTAATATCCAAAAGTTTAAGTACATTAGCAATGCCTAAAAAGCCCGGGAAAAATGGAAGTATTAAAATATTTTTTGACAAAGTACGTGTGTTATTATTGACACGATAGAAAGTTCTCCGCGCCCTTAGGATCGCCAGTCGGGAATACATCGATGCCGAATTAGAAAAAATCAACGGTATTAGAAGTGATCTGTGTTATCCATCTGCGTTTATGGAATATTGTCTCAACAAGGCAAAACGAACTTTCTATCGTGTCAATAACAACACTCGTACTTTGTCAAAAAATATTTTAGTACTTCCATTTTTCCCGGGCTTTTTAGGCATTGCTAATGTACTTAAGCTTTTGTATATTAATGTAGTATTTTCATATAACAATATTGTGAAAAATATAGTGAAAAATAGCCCTACCAATAATTCAGGCATTATCTATAAAATTGGTTGTAAACAATGTGATTCCTTTTACATAGGTCAGACGGGAAAGGATTTGCACACACGTATAAAACAGCATCAATATTCCGTTAGAACAGGACAGTTGTCCAGTGCCCTTTTTGTCCATTTGTCAGAGTTATCCCACTGTATTGATTGGAATAATGCTTCAGTTTTATTTCACTCTAGCAACATTGTTAATAGAAATATTCTTGAGTCTGCCATTATCCAACTTACAAATAACTTCAACATAAGCAAAGGTCTTTTCAACTCGATCCTGTTGTTTTGAATTCCTTCAGAACAGATTTAGATAAGAAAGGTAGAACGCTAAATCTTTGGTAAACTTGTATGCCACCCTAATAACTTTTATTTTTCAATTTTTATATACAAAAAGGGCAGAGTGCTAAAACCCGGGCAGATTTCCAGTATAAATTTGTATATATATATATATATATATATATATATTTATCTATAACATTGGTTGGAAACAATTCATTTAATCTTGTGCTAAAATCGATAATTTTTCAATTTTTATATACAAAAAGAGCAGAGTGCTAAAACCCGGGCAGATTTCCAGTATAAATTTTTATATATTTTTTATCTATAACATTGGTTGGAAACAATTCATTTAATCTTGTGCTAAAAATCGATAGTTTTTCCTTATAAATTTGTGTGCCCCTCCCACAATCCTTTAATTTTGTTTCTCCGTTTATTGTATATATATATATATATATAATTTTTTTTTTTTTTCTGTAACCTATATATAGGCTGTAACTCTTTATGCACTTCAGTGTTCCTGAGGATGTCATTAGACGAAAGCGCTTGAGCACCCTTCTGTGTTTCCTTTCCTTCATGGTTTTATTCATCACATATATATATATATATATATTATATATATATATATTATATATATATATATATATTAGTTGTTTACATTTCTAAACTGTTCAAATTTAGAACGCTTCTACATAATGATCATCATTCATCGCTGCAGTGTGTATTCGATGTTCAAACTTCATTAAAGCATTAACAAGATGCTCTTGTAGAATGGATCCAATAACCTCCGATTCTTTGACGGAATTGTGCCAAATACCCGGGTTTGTCATGGTACGCAAATGTTTTAACACTAACCCCGCAATAGTCCGGCGCTGAAGCGCATCAACATGATCGAGATTCGCCAAAATTTAACGTTTGGTGCGCTCGTCACGGGATTACATAATGGGTCCATTTTTCTTTGACGATCGTACCGTGAGTGAAGCAAACTATACTCAACATTTTACGTACATTTTTCCTTCCTCAACTAAGGTATATTGGTACCGACACGAGAAGCGTAATCTTTCAATAAGATTTCCCACTATACCATTGCCGTTTACGGCTTTCTATACGCAACCTTCCCTCGGCGATGGCGAGGCCGTGGTGGATCGATTGCGTGGCCACCTCAATCACCTTACTTAACTTTAGATTTTTACCTACGGGGATAAGTTAAAACGCTCGTGTATTAGTAGTCTGGCAGAACTCCGTGAAAGAGACAGAGGTCACTGGATTCATTCAACAAGAGCATCTTCTTAATGACATAATGGAAAAATTACCAATTATTTTACCACCACTATTCCTCGGACAAACTGTCTATTGAACAGTAAGAGTTGCTATGATCCTAAAGTATGTCAAAAGTTGTTTTTTTTTAACATTATTTAATCACTTTAAATTTTAAATAAAATTACTTTTGAAAAACATTTAAAAAAAAGTGGGGAAGTGGGTTTTAACGAATCTTAAAAAAATTTGCATCACTATAAGCGTACCATTTAAAATGAAGCCATAAGTTAGCCTTCTTAGTGCGAGAAACCGGGATACAGCGAGTGGTAAATGGTAAAATTGAATCAATATTTTTAAAATCGCCTTCCTTTCTCGTTTTTTGCACTTTACTGCTTCAATAAATTTATTATTTATTCACTCTTATAAATCAAATAATAAAAAATTGGAAAAATACAAAGGTGTCTATTTACTTTTGTCAACCCACTGTACATATGGTGTAAATCAGACATGGGGGTTCATTACAGAATTTTATTATGATTATTTTATTATTATTACGGGTCTGACGAAATTTTGTTTACGATTTTGATTATGACTGAGGACCTTGAAAAAATCTTGATATATGACTATAATCATGATTATAGCCTTGAAAAATCTTGATTATGATTATAATCATGATTCCATCCATCCATCGTGTTCTGCCTTTCAGGTAGGTCCAACTCGCGTGTCCCGCCAGTGTTCTATCCTGAGCTATCCTTTTCATCTCATGATAGTTCCTGCCTGCCTTCAAATCATCCAGCACCGCTTTCCTTTTCCTTCACCTCCGCCTTTTACCTTCATATCTACCCTCTATCACCAACTTCAACAATCCTTCTCCTCTCAACACGTGTCCGATCCATTTCTTCCATCTTTCTCTTATCACCTTAATGAGTCTTCTTTCCTCCCTCACCCGTTGCGGTACTTCCTCATTACTTCGATGTTCCCTCCAGCTTATCTTCAGCATTCTTCTCCAAATCCACACTTCAAAACTTTCCAGGAGTTTCTTTTCAGTTGTTTTCAGTGTCCATGTTTCTGCTCCATACAGTACCACACTCCATATCAAGCTTTTTACTAACCTTTTCTTCAGCTTCAAGTTGAGTTTACCCGTAAGTAGTCTTCTCCGTCTCTTAAAAGCTACCTTACCCATGCCAATTCTAGATCTTACTTCCTTATTGCAATCTCCATTGTTGGTTAATAAACTTCCCGGATATTTAAACTGCTCAGCTTCTTCTAAGGTCCGATTTCCTATCGTTAGGTTCATTTGTGCTCCTTTCCTTCATGATTATGGACTTGAAAAATCTTGATTATGATTATACTCATGATTATGGGTCTTGAAAAATTATGATTATCATTATATTACAGGGATTAACAAATCTTGATTAGGATTGTTTATGGTTACCATGCTTCAATGCTTCATTATCATATGATTATGGAGTTACGAGTAATGAAAGTACGGTATTGGTGTATAGTTTGTGCAACTTATATCTGTATATCATATGTGCTGTGTTGATATAAAAAACCGAGAAATCACTAATCAAATTGTTAGATTGCGCTACATTTCACCAGACGGCCATAGGCTCAATGGAAGGGTTCCGACAGTTGCCATGGTAACGGAGTGAACAGTTGACTATACTCTTTGCTAGAGTTCGTACTTTTGTGGTTATACCATATACTGAAAGACAAATAAAGCCGCATTTAGGTGAAAAAATAATTAACATATGCCTTTAGGTGTACATGATATTGAGCTCCGAAACATGATTTTCCCATTACTAGCAGACTGGCTTTCCGACACCGGTAACGTGTATGCTACGATCTCTCAAAGCATTGCGAGGCGACTGGCGAGCAGTGTTACCAGAACTTAACTGAAATTCAAATCAAATCAATAACTGTCATTGATGATTGATTACAGCATTTTCTAATGTTGATTATGATTATAGAATTTCAAAATAGTTTAGATTATGATTACAGCATGATTACGTGATTAAAATCTTAATCAACCCCATATCTGGTGGAAATATAATGAAAAAATGCTCGCGAAATATACTTACGAAATTTAAGTTAGGCCTACTTAAAAAGTACTTTACACAAATAATGCGCTGTCACCAAATACCATCGGTTCCAATAGTAGAAATGCACTATTACAAGGGATCCCAACCTTTTTTCCAGGTGAACGTACCACCATGCTTTTCTAAGTACCACAGTCGGAATGGTTGCGGGTTATTCAGACGTAACTAATCTTACTTTTTAAATACATTATAATTAAAGTAATTATCAGTTAGTAAAACTACGTATTAAAACCGTCTTCCGTACCACCTAAAAGAACTCCGCGGACCATGGGTTGGCGGCAATCGCTGCAGTAGGCCATACCTACCTTACAGTAGGAACTACTGGAACCCATGAAGTATATCATTAGCTGACAGTTCTAGGTCATTTCATTTGACAAGTTTTCAAATGCCACTTTCTGAGCACTTCAACCGGACAATCTCGGTTCTCGTAGGATCTATAGCATTCGCAAATCACTGTCCACCAGATTCTGTAGTTGTTATGGTCTCTAAAAGCTAGCCATGAGCGACACAAGGGACTTGCCATATCAGATCTCGGTACGTCACCAGAAACAAATGTGGTTTTGGAAACTGAAGACACTTTTCAAAGGGTATCTCGGTTAAACGCCATCTCCTCAGTTTTACTACAAAGTTGCAAAGAACTCTTATCCTGCGCATTTTCACTTCCGCATACAGCGCAAATGTAAAGATTTCCAACGGTTTATCCGAGGTGGGGGTGACCTCCCAACCTTCTCCAAACTGATTAAAGGTCTCGATTGGTAATGTCCTTTCTCAGCTTTTTGTTTTTAGAGCTACAGTTTTCTCTCTTCCGGGAAATGTGCGAGTGTTTACTCCACATGTTTAGTGGAGTGAAGTCACGTATTTTTGGAAAAATGTTTGCCTAAAAATCTAACATTTCTAAAACACAAAATTATTAATATATTATTAATGACTGGGTTTGTTCCTGAAACTTTATTACAGTCGCCAAAAATAAAATATCCAAAGAGCAGAACAGAACAGAACAGAACACTACCAATTAGTAATTTTTTTTGTTTCGAAGAAATGTTTTTCTTAGAAAACGTCTTTCCATAAACTGTACATCGTAACCGAACGAAAGGCAATGGAAGACGATAAAAGTGTTTTCAGCTACGATAGCAACAGATACATTATCATTTGTGTAATACACATGGTAGAAGCGAGCGAGTGTCATCTTTACGAGTTGACTCGAGCTTTGGGACTTCACTGCTTTCATTTTTAATTATTAACATTTATTCCCGGTAGTTACAAACGACTGCTTGTTTGGGAGTACGAGTTCTTTTGATCTAAACTGCATCCATTTATGGACTACAAATTCGATCGCACTCTTTTTCAATGCCTGCCAAAAAAAATTTCTGATGGCGGACAACCAGTTTTAGTTCTCTGCTCATCATACACACACACACACACACACACACACACACACACACAAAATACCAATCCTTCAATTTCTAGCACTCTCCCTCAAAGCTAATGGAAGAAAATTACTTACCCAGTGTTTATTTAAGCTTATTTGGTCTTCTGGACTAGTGTCAATGTCATACCATCGATAACTATAATTAATGGTTGACTGACGCTTCTCACGCAAAAGGCACACCATATCTAACTCTCTTGCTCGAACGGATCTGTTGCGTTTCCTAAATCAGTTAGTGATGTACCGATTCCAAAATTTGGCAATGTCGATTCTTTGCCTAGACTTTAAAAAAATCAATTCCTTTCATAAATTTCACTAATATCAATTGTGAAAATATTAAAATTTCAAATTTGCTTAAACGTTTTTCCTTCGCTCACTCCACAATTTATAGTATCAGAACTTGTTACTCATATACCGTAGCTATAAAGTGATGCTAAATAGTTTTATTACTCTGTAAAATAAAATAATTTTATTTTAGTTTCATAAATTGAATACGAATATTTGAAGTAATTGTTTTTCCTTATGTTGAAGCTATTTACTTTCTTCAACAATTTAAACAAAGTTTTTCATTAAAATTTCGAGTCTCTGGTGGCCAAATTGAATACAGTTAAAACAATGGATATACAAATTTGGGTTTATAAAATTATTGAATACAGTTAAAACAATGGATATACAAATTTGGGTTTATAAAATTATTAAAATATGTCCGAGAATTATCTGTACAATTTTTGGCTGTTATTAAAAGTCAACCATAAAGTGTAGAAATTCCAGTGCTGTCCCATTTTACAGAGAAACTCTAAGTTTTTTCTGATAACAAGTTTTGACAAATTTTTTCTTTTTTGTACGCGGGTGACAGACATTGATGATTTAAAAGCAAGAATCACAGCTGCTATTGAGCGAATTGATGTGGATATGCTGCAGCGTACATGGCAACATTTGGATTATCGATTGGATGTTTTGCGAATCACTGATGGTGCACATATCGAATGTTTGTAACAACGTTACTTTAATAAAAGAAACTTTTGAAAATACAGATTCTAAATAATCTTGTTTAAGAATTTTACGTGTGTTATCAAGAATTTTATTAAAAGATGAAATTGTACATATAATTTTCGGACACACTGGAATTTCTAAAAAACTTGTCAAAATTTGGTATCAGAAAAAACTTAATGAGATTCTCTGTAAAATGGGACAACACTGGAATTTCTACACTTCATGGTTGACTTTTAATAACAGCCAAAACTTGTACAGATAATTCTCGGACACCCTGTATGATGGTTTAATATAAAAATTATAAAGTACAGATTAATATAGAATTATTAACATAGAGTAAGTGAGTTACAATATTTTATAATATTTAGAGATTAGCGAGAGAAAATGTAATGTCTTTTTCGTGAATGGAAAATGTATTATACAATTACGCTTTGAAATGAGCATAAATTATCATAAATAGTGGGGTTTTTTTGTATGTTCAATTTTCTATACAGATTTTGTTTTCTAATAAAAAATTTAAAATTTCAAAGAATCGGTACGAGAATCGGCTAAATTTCGCCGATGCCGATTAATCGGTACATCACTACTTAAACTCCTCTCTTCGTTTTCATTAGGGTTAAAATTCTGCTCAACTGAAACACACCCTTATTAACTCTTCCTGACACAGTATATCTGATTGTGGATGAGTCAATTTTTGACCTCAGGAGTTTCCTTCGTTTCCGCAACAAGGCAGCTGCTAGATTTACATCTGTCACTTAGTGATCGAATTAATTATACGGCGTTCAATATTACAGTGTGATAGCTTTAATGGTCATCATCCACGAGTACTCGCATTTTTAAGTCTTGTTTACGGTTTGAAAAACACCTGTTCAGAAGCATTCGTTTTTTCACTAATTTCCCACTGCTGTAACCTGCTTTCTATCTTATTATCATAGCATGCCTTACTTCATGCGAAATAGTGCGCTTTGTAGACATATTCCACACTTGGAAATAGATAAAAGCATTAAGTTCATTAGCAAGAAAACTAGACCTAACATTTCACAAGGTAAAATACTGGGTTTTTTTTTATCACCATTTAAAGGTTCGTTTTCATGCATTTACGAGAATATTGATGGATTAAAAAAAAAAAAATTAACACGATTTCAACAACATAAAAGCAGACGGAGATTGTATTGTAGACGCCAATCGAACAGGGAAGTACTCTGGGAAGGGTGTTAAGCAGGAGACGGAGTGCTGGAACTCGCGTTTCTCGTCACTGTCCTCCTTAGCTGATCTTATGAGCAGTCCAGCATGCTCTCAAACACATACTTCTCCCTCTATTCCCCACTACACACGCATGCATCTTGCCCACTACATAAAGTTTAAAAAATTAATAAAAAAAATGGTATTGTTGAGCTCAGAGACCTTGATTTTGGCTCTCTCTTTCTTATAAAGGGGGCGTTTTTGCGGGCACCCGCCCTTGACCCCTCCTTTCTACATAAAAGAAAGGTACAAAATTCAATACAATTTCCTTAACCCTGACAGACAGATACGACACCGTGACATCATACAGAGACGTTCCTTTGAATGACATATGTAGTTTGGGTTTTACTCGAACAAAGAACGGACTATAATGGGCAAAATTACTTTACTGAATATCGCTATCGGTACTATGAAGTGATAAGGGCGTCTTTGCACAGCAGCATTATAAAGTGTGTGTGTGTGTGTGTGTGTGTGTGTGTGTGTGTGTCCTAAATCGCAAATTCCTCTTTCATTTTCGTCGGTGGTCATTGAAGGTACATTAGCTCCTACGTATGATGCGTCTTATTTTTTCAACTTTTTAATCACTTCCGCTCACGTTAAAGTAAGGAAGAATTTCCATTAAAAAGTTTAGAGAAGAATGCGCTTTTTTACCGTATATAATTATTATTGTCTCGAATTTCAATCGCGTTTAGCATTTTAATTAAAAAACTCAAAATAAAATTACTACAACTTTATGCTTCCTCAAGATTTCACACACCGTTTTTTGTTTTATTTTAAGTTAGGCTAACCTAAACCGAACCCCCAAAAAATCTACAACAAAGTAGTAGCTATTTTCCGCGTGGGAGGAAAGTGGTAAAAAAATATAGCACCGAATAGGAGTGAACGTAAAGTTTTAGCTTATATATATATATATATTATATGGTGAGTCACGACGAAATGTCATAACTTCGGGAGCTTTTTGCCGGTCATTCCCAGTCAAAAACTTCATATGAACATGGGTCTTAACGGTTATGGAGCTATGGATGTTTGAACGTTTAAAAATAAGAATAAGCGAACAAATAGCTGCTAAAGTTTTTATTCATGAATTTACAATAACTATTCAAAATGACTACCCTCGGCCTCAATACACATCGCGGCTCGTCCGTAAATCGCGCGTGCAGCTCACATTAGTTCATTACGATTGTCCTTTATGAGGGCTGCAGCATCCAAAATGCGACGGAGCAATGCATCTCACGTTTTCACTTTTCTCTGGTACACCAGCTCTTTCACGCGTCCCCACAGATAAAAATCTAGAGGGGTTAGGTCCGGAGAGCTGGGTAGCCAATTTTGCGCACCACCACGACCGATCCATCGACCACGGAAGCGATCATCGAGATGCGTTCTCACTGCACGGCTAAAATGGAGAGGAGCTCCATCTTCTTGGAAGTACATACGCATTCTTGTTGCCAAACGTACATTTTCTAACAGTGGTAGCAGTTCGTCTTGCAGAAATCGTAGATAAATGTCTCCTGTAAGACCACCTTCGAAGATAAACGGACCAATCAGCTGACCGTAGAAAATACCACACCACAATTGACACTGAACCGATGTTGAAAATTACATTCCAAAATGGCATGAAGATTCATTTCTGACCACACGTGTGAACTGCGAGTGTTGTTGACACCGTCGCGGGTAAATTGAGCCTCATCACAGAACAAGATGTATCGATGCAATTGTCGATCGGTATTGAGCCAATTACAAAATTCCAGCCGTTGGGTACGATCCCCAGGTTGGAGGTGCTGAACGCGCTGTACGTGGTATGGATACGTGCCTTCTTTGTGTACGTTCTACATACTCTCGTTTGAGGAACTCTAAGACGTGTGGAAATCCTTCGCGTACTAACATGAGGACTATGCTGTACCATCTGAATAATGTTTTCTTGTTCAGCCACATCATCTTGTACCGGACGCTCAGATAAAACAGTAAAGCTAAGAAGTGAACAGCTCTCTCGCAATCTCCGGAAAACGTTGCTAAACACTCGTCGATCCAAAATTCTTCGATTTGGAAAGCGTCGCTGGTATTCAGCGACAGCAGTAGTAGTATTTCCATCGCAAAATCCGTAAACATACACCATATCAGCATATTCGGCATTTAAAAACGTAAAAGGCATACTGAACGCACAAAACAAACTGCACGCTGTGAAACACAACACACTACTGCGTAGTTAGTTCGGTTCGGTAAGTAACTGTCAATTCAGTTCAGTCACGCATACGTATGCTTGAAATTCAAACACCCATAGCTCCATAACCGTTAAGAATTGGACCTACTGTATGTTCATATGAAGTTTTTGAGTCGGAATGACCTCAGCAAAAAGCTCCCGAAGTTATGACATTTCGTCGTGACTCACCCTGTGTGTGTGTGTGTGTGTGTGTGTGTGTGTGTGTGTGTGTGTGTGTGTGTGTGTACAGGGTGTTTCATAACATGTGGGACGCACTTTCAGGATGGATTCAGGACCTGAAAACAATTTAAAAAGTTTATATAAACATATGCCCGAAACCGCTTTGTTTCCGAGTTACAGCCCGTTATGTGTTCCAGCAAGTATCCGCCTTACCTTTAAAGAAGTGCTCAAAATGACCGACTTGCGCTTGAATACACATCTGAACACACCTCGTCATAGACTGTCTGACACGTTCAAACATTCCAAGTATTGCTCGGATTTTCTGGCATCCTTGTTCTACACGTTGGCGAAGCATTTCAACGTTGTCAATGGGTGTCAATGTAAACGATGGATTTCAGGTGATCCCACAGGTAAAAATCGAGTGGATTCAGGTCCGGGGAGCGAGCAGGCCACGCAATGGGTCCTCCACGGCCTATCTATTTATCAGGGAAATGGTCATCCAAATAGTCTCTGGCTACTCGACTAAAATGAGGCGGAGCGCCGTCATGCATAAACCACGTAAGACGTCGGACACCAAGAGGAACTTCATCTAGTAAATCGCTTAAATCATTCCTTAAAAAATTGGAAGAGGATTCTCCTGTTAATCTTCCAGGCAAAAACAAAAGGGCCGATTAAGTTATCGGCAATAAGTCCTGCCCATACATTGATATTAAATTGTTGTTGGTGCCTTGACTGGATGATGGCATGCGGATTCTCTTCGGCCCAGTGATGAGCGTTCTGAAAATTGATCACGCCTTTCTTGTGAAGGCAGCCTCATCAGAAAACAACACGGAGATAGAAAGAGATGATCGCGAGCACACTGTTGAAGGAACCAAGTACAAAAAGCCTCTCGTGGTTGGAAATCAGCTTCAATAAGGCCTTGTACTCTCTGAATGTGATATGGGTAAAACTGTTGTTTCCGTAAAATTCTCCACACAGTTGTGTATCTTACACCCTCTGCTGCTGTTATCCTTCGGGTGGACACCAGGATGTTCCTCCACGCGATACACCCGCCCGCTCCTCCAACTCAACAGTTCTGGAGCTGATTGGTCTACCATCATCTGAAACTCGCTTGTTGAATGGTCCTGTATCACCAACACGCTCGTCTATTCTCTGAAAGGTCTTCTTATCTGGCAGACGGCGATTCGAAAACCTTTCGGCATACAGACATCTTGCTGTAGCCGCATTACACTCGACAAGTGTATACACGAGATGCATGTCTGCCATTTCTCTGTTTGAATAAGCCTCCATTCTCACTTCAAATGCACACTATCACTGAATAGCACAAAAACTTAAGGTTTTGTTTTTTCACAAGACTGCACTTATTCACGGTAAGAAGTTACGAATACGAACAGTGAAACACCGCGATGCACCTCTGACTGACTGATGGCTCTACACTCAACGATATTGAAACGTGTCATACAGTGTACAAAACATTACACTCGGCAAAGCCATACATGAAATAAGTCTCGTACACACTCGCAAACATTGTCGGTAAGCAGGGTTTGTAAACAGTTTGCGGAACGAATTGCTGGAACACAAACAGGCTGTAATTCGGAAACAAAGGGTTTTCGGGCATATGTTTATATAAACGTTTTTCATTGTTTTCAGGTCCTGAATCCATCCTGAAAGTGCGTCCCACATGTTATGAAACACCCTGAAACTACATCTACACTCTTATCATGCATTTTCATGGCTTAATGACATAAGGTTTCCTCATAAGAAAAAAGTATTTGCCTTTTCTGAGAATACCATGGCAATGACAGACTATACACAAGCATTCCATTCTCAATCATAGGGAAAGATGTGAAATATAATAATGTTATAATCCCTGCCTTGTCAACACAAACTAACCCGATCCTCCTCCCATATTCCGGGCCCGGTATAGCATTTAGGCAGCTCTGCATTGTATTTCAAGGCTCCCAACGTAACGATTTTAATTATTGCAAACAGGCTAGTTTAAAATGGTGTGTGTGTGTGTGTGTGTGTGATTCTATATAAAAATATATAATCGGTGGTTCGGCGCGGAAGTAAGGCTGGTAATAAATATTGCAACAGAGTGAGTGAGTGAGTGAGTGAGTGAGTGAGTGAGTGAATGAATGAATGAATGAATTAATTATTTCAAGTAGAAGGGCGAGGCATTTTTTATATTTGTTTGTTCGTTTGTTTATATATATATATATATATAATTAATTTCACACTTAAACACGTGAAGAATGAATGATGCAAACCGACAAGGGAAAAGAAAAAATTATTCCAAGGCCTTTAGTGTATTCAGCACAGTATACCGCATTCCCTGACGAGGTGTAGGCCTACTGCTAAATACACTAAATGCCTTGGAATAATTGGTTATATATATATATATATAAGCAAACAACTACAGGGAAAAGGAAACACAAAGTCCGAGCGCTTTCGTGATATATTCACATTATCAAGGAGGAACAGAAAATAGACAGAGATTACAAAGTAAATGAGTTAAATAAAGCAAAAAATTCACAATCGGCACCTCAAATTAAAGGCCTTAAAGCCCTCTAAAGATTTTTTCAATTGATAACATAATCTGTAGGCTGCTAAATTACTAAATATGAAAGTAGTATATAGATGAAATTAGACAAAAAAAACAATACAGAGAACAAAAATTATTATAATGGTTATTAACACTAATATTTAATTAAAGCAGGCAATTAATTGGTGGACTATGTAGAAATAGCTAAGGCTTTCTGTAATTTAGAAAAATATAATGATTTACCTATAGAGGATGTGAATATTTGTAAAGGTATAGTATATAGTGCCATGTCTAAACCCTCTATTCCAAATTGCCCACAGAGGTTTTTCGACTCTTATGAAGCTTTAAGAAAAGATCAGAATCTACATATAACCAAAGCTGATAAATCAAATGCCTTAGTGATCCTCAATAAAGACGTTTATCTAGGAAAAATTTATGATCTTTTGAATGATGCGGACACTTACGTGAAATTAAGGAACAATCCCCTTGAAACTGTGAACAGTGCATTTAACAAGAAAATTAAACAACTTTTGAAGGGGAATGAAAGGTTACTTAAACAGTTTTTGTTCACCGTCAATACCCTATATGTATGGCCTGATTAAAACTCATAAGCCAAATAATCCTGCAAGGCCTATTGTTAGTTATATAGGATCTATCTCATATAAGCTATCCAAATGGCTTGTCTCCATTCTTAATCCTCTCCTTGGCACAATTTCACAATCACACATAAATAATAATGTAGACCTGGTGGAAAAATTAAATAGTATCAGTGTCAATTACAATTTTAGATTGGTAAGCTTTGATGTTACCGCTTTATTTACAAGAGTCCCGGTGGAGGATCTATTAGTGTTTCTTTCGGAAGAATTGGTTAAAGCAAAATTTGCCATTACCTGTGGCTACAATTATAGAATTAATTAAGCTGTGCATAGTAGACTCAAAATTTGTGTTCAATAATGAATATTTTCGGCAGAAATTTGGTATGGCGATGGGAAACCCTCTCTCCCCCATTTTTAGTAACTTATATATGGAGTTTTTTGAAAGTAAGTTATTAAGGAAGATTCTGCCAAATTATGTTCCATGGTTTAGATATGTAGATGATGTTCTTTGTCTTTGGCCAGTGACTTTAAATCTCAATGAATTCTTACCCAAACTTAATAATTTAACTCCCTCTATCAATTTTACAGTTGAAATAGAAAAAGATTCTTCGATCCCTTTTTTAGATGTTTTAATATATAGGTCTGGAAAAAAGTTTAAGTACAACATTTACAGAAAACCCACTAATAATTGTTCCTATATACATTATTATTCTGATCACCACATTAATGTAAAACGATCCGTTCTTTCTACTTTGTTCGTAAGAGGTCTACGAATTTGTAGCCCAGAGTTCATTGACGACGAAATTAGTAAAATATACAAAATTGCTTTTGATTTAAAATACCCAAAGAACTGCATAGATAAGTCCTTAAAAATGGCAAAGAAAACCTTCTACGAAGTAAAGGATAAGATTCCTTATAACACAAAAAATGTTTTAGTGTTACAATTCAGAGAAAATTTCCTTGATCTGCCGAATCTGCTGAGGACTTTTAACGTAAATATTGCGTTCAAAAATTTAGATGTAATTAAGAATTCATTGATTAAGAACTCCCCGTTAAGTGAACATGGTTGTGTATATAAAATCCCTTGCACAATATGTAATAAATTTTACATTGGCCAAACTGGTAAGACCCTTGAGTTACGTATTAAACAGCATCAATACAGTATAAGAAGCGGCCAGGAATCTAACGCCATTTTCATTCACGTAAGAGATACTAATCATCCCATTGATTGGAAAAATGCTTCCAAATTAAGGTTTAGTAAATCTATTGTTAGCAGAAATATACTGGAATCAAATGTGATCAAGAATAATGCGGATTTGGTCCTTAATATTAGTCCTGGGTTGTATAAGTTAGATTCGTGCATTGTCAGAAAGCTGGCGAAGGGCCTACTGTTTTCTTGACTGCATTCTTGCCCCCTTAATGGTTTGCCCTGGTTAAATAAATAAATATTATTTTAAGAACTGTTAACATTCTTATGTGTCTATTTTAATTGTAATATTTCTTTCGTGTATAATCTTTGGTTGCTGGGGGGTTTATTGGACTTTTCAACTGGGTTGCTTTTGGGAAAACAGTTTTCCAGACTGTTTGTAGAAAATTTTGTAATATTCTGTAAGACGATGGCACCATTCCCTTTGTTTTCATTAATTTCTGGCCATTTAATTTCCTGCTTTAATTAAATATTAGTGTTAATAACCATTATAATAATTTTTGTTTTCTGTACTGGTGTTTTGTCTAATTTCATCTATATAGTCCTTTTATATTTAGTAATTTAGCAGCCTACAGATTATGTTATCTATTTGTTATCTAAGTTATCTATTTGTTTTTCATTAAATTCTTGCCAATTAATTGCCTGCTTTAATTAAATATTAGTGTTAATAACCATTATAATATTTTTTGTTCTCTGTATTGGTTTTTTGTCGAATTTCATCTATATACTTCTTTCATATTTAGTAATTTAGCAGCCTACAGATTATGTTATCAATTGAAAAAATCTTTAGAGGGCTTTAAGGCCTTTAATTTGAGGTGCCGATTGTGAATTTTTTGCTTGTCTATTTAACTCATTTACTTTGTAATCTCTGCCTATTTTCTGTTCCTCCTTGATAATGTGAATATATCACGAAAGCGCTCGGACTTTGTGTTTCCTTTTCCCTGTGGTTGTTTGCTTATTAATAAGATCACGTGTTATTTTGTGATTTTAGTGCATATATATATATATATATATAGCAGGGCCAGACACATGGAGTGCCACATTTCTGAAGAAATGTAGAGAGTATTGCCAAACCGCTATACTTACTACGGAGGAAATCACTCGACACAGGACAAATTCCACTGCCATTAAAGGCCCCTTTATTCAAAAGTGGTAACAGAGCAATGCCCAAGAATTATCGGCCGGTAGCTCTCACTTTACACCTTATAAAGTGCTTTGAACGTATAATTAGAAGCGAAACTACCTATTACCTACAAGAAAAGAACTTGTACAACCCAAATCAACATGGTTTCAGGGCTGGAAGGGACCAACGAAAATTCCTTCTTTCAATTTTGCTTCCGAAAGAGTTGGGAATTTACCACATAGATACTTAAAACAATCTCCATCTTCGTCCAAGGCCTTAACAAATTGCTTCATCAAACCCAATTTTATGTGAAGCGGAGGTAAAAGGACTTTCTTCGTGTCAACCAAACTCACGTTGAATATTTTTAGAACCACGTGTCAGGTTGACTCTGCGTGGCCATTCCTTTTTTATCCAGTGCTGAGTTCTTGCTCGGCTATCCCATTCACACAAAAAACATGGAAACTTCGTATAACCTGGTTGTTGACCTAACAACATACAAATCACTGTTAAGTCTCCACAAAGTAGCCAACAGTGTTCTTTGTATTTAACCTTAGCTAGAAGAAGCTCAAGATTTTCGGACGTTCCCTTCAAGTGAACCGAATGAGCCACAGGAACGGATGCATACAAGTTACCGTTGTGAAGGAGGACGCCTTTTAGACTTCTTTTGGAGGAATCGATGAAAAATCTCCACTCATTTGGGTCATAGATTGCAGCACTTAGCTTAAGTATTAGTTCCGAAACATTGTTGCAATATACCAGTGAATTTTCTTGAGAAAAATATTGGATGAATTCTTTTTCTCGATTTTTGTACCAGTAAAATGACGTCCCGGGAGAAAAAAAAGTTCTTCGCACGAAGTCTGGATCCCAAAATCTCTGAAGAATCCTTTGGGAGACACAAATCTCTTACCAAATCATTAAGTTCACTTTGTGTATACAATTGGGGATCACCAGATGTTTCGGCTTGAAAACAATCAATATCATCGTTTCCATCTCATCAGACGCCGAATCAGATGAAGTTATATCAAGAGTATTTGGTTTAGTAGGTACAGGAATACCAGATCCATGAGCAACAGGTCTTATAGCAGACAAAGTTTGGATAAGAAATTTCCTTTTTATTTTTAGTATTGTAGCCTTGCACGTTACATGAACAAAAATAGCAGTCATTGCTGTGATTTCTAGGCTCACGCCAGACCACTGGAATTCCAAAAGATAAAGAATCCTTTTTACCTTTACTCCACATGAGCCCATGATTTGTCTTGATCCCCAAGTTTCATTCCGAAGTACGCATAATATTGCTTTCTTGACGAGGTCTAATATCTCCCCTTTGTTTTTTCACAGTAAATTTTCCACAAATATAACAAAATGTTTGGGCTATTTACACACCTTCTGGTTGCCATAGCGACAAAAACAAATTTCAAGAGAAATATAGTCACCGCGCACCTTTGAATAATAAAGAACTATAACCTCGCATGCACTCGACAGAGTGACTCATCTCGTGGCTTGTCAATCACTTATATACTGGCGGTACGTTTCTCGAATGTTCTAGAAGACGCTATGACGTCACTTCTGATCTGGAAGCATTTATAGGCAGTAGTTTTCAATCAAAATTTAATCGAATCAATTTTAATGAAAATTACTTACATATGTAATATGACATTGTGAAAAATCTGTACGTGATGGCGAAAAATGAATATTTTCGGAATCACGATGCAAAAATTACTATACAGGGTGTTTATAAAATCCCTATCTGTTTCAGTGAAAACGTAGCATAAGGGGTAAAATTCAATAACAATATAATAGAAGGCATACATTTAGTGAATGCTTAAACATATGATTCTACATGAGCACCATCAGTATCTCTACAGAGTTCGAATCTATCAGCAGCATTGCGGAACACATTTTTTAGCATGACAGGGGTTGTTTTTGTAACTGCTGTTACGATACAAGCACGTACCGTATTTCCCGGCGTATAATACGCACTTTTTTTTCCCCAAAAATACTCCAAAAATCACCCTGCGTTAAAATTAACTCGTTAAAATTGTACATGTGAAGTGAGGTAGGAGGTATATTTTTTCCTAAATTTTTATTTTCCTAAATTTTTTCTTCAAAATTAGGGTGCGCGTTATACGCCGGGAAATACGGTAAATCTTGCAGATCTGTAACCCTCGTTTGATAGACGAGGGTTAGGTCAGGAGATCGTGTCACCCAGGGCCTGTTGCCTCCACGTTAGGGTGGATCGATTTTACATTTTTTTCGATTTCCATATTCTAATAGACAAAAACTTGCGCATGCATGAGAAAATAGCCTCTGCAAAATCTTAGCTTAATAGGTAATCATCTTCTGCCCCCGGCAGAGCGATGAAAATCATATTTTAGTAGTCAAAAACGTATTTTTAAACCCTAGCCTAGAGTCATAAAATTTTGCGTGTGTATTATTTCATGCCTAAGCAACGATATAAATGCTATGGGAAATATATAAATGCACTATTTAAGACAAAGAGCCGATCTGAAAATATGTATATTATACATATTTTCAGATCGGCTCCTTGTCTTAAATAATGCATTTATATATTTCCCATAGCATTTATATCGTTGCTTAGGCATGAAATAACACACACGCAAAATTTTATGACTCTAGGCTAGGGTTTAAAAATACGTTTTTTACTACTAAAATATGATTTTCATCGCTCTGCCGGGGGCAAAGATGATTACTTATTAAGCTAAGATTTTGCAGAGGCTATTTTCTCATGCATGCGCAAGTTTTTGTCTCTATTAGAATATGGAAATCGAAAAAAATGTAAAATCGATCCACCCTACTCCACGTCCGATCCACCGATTTGGAAATCGTTCATTTAGGTACTCCCGAACAATGTTTGCGTAATGACAACGTGCTCAATCTTGTTGAAAGACGACGCTGTTTAAAATGCCATCCGAATGAAGCTGGAACATTTACGCGCTCGTATCGTAAAAGCAGTTACAAAAATAACCCCCGTCATGCTCCAAAATGTGTTCCGCAATGCTGCAGACAGATTCGAACTCTGTAGAGATACTGATGGTGCTCATACAGAATCATACGCTTAAGTATTCACTAAATGTATGCCTTCTATTATATTGTTATTGAATTTTACCCTTTTTGCTAAGTTTTCATCAAAATAGATAGGACTTTATAAACATCCTGTATAAGTGATGAAATATTTCGGACAAAACCATCGCAAGCCCGCGTTACCGATGAGATGGCCAACCTTTCTACCAAAATGTGCGTGAATAGCTTCCTTCAGTTAAAGTAGAGTTTGCGAGTATTACGAACGATACCAACATGTTGAATGATAATTTTATTGGTCTTTCATAATAATAATAATTAGGATATGCCTCATTTTCTCACCGTTTGAACTGAAGTAAGTATAAGCGAGAGATATCGAGTGTCGCATTTAATAATAACTCTAAATATCGAAAGTTTCATAACTATTACATTTACCAAGATTTAATAACCCTTTTGAAAAATTTCGCGCAAAAATCATCTCTAAATCGCTAGTTCATAGGGAGTGAAGATATCATGCGTGTTAACGTTCACACATATGATGCTGTACGGTATGAAAAAGTTAATGTATACTACTAACAATTTCTCATGTCAACTACAAATTCGTCTCAGTGTCCTAAAGAAATTACCCATACGTAACTATAAACAACCCCGTGTTATCTTATACGTAATCGTAATCATAATTAATTTATTATATATATATATATATATATATTCATAATCATAGCTACGAACAGGGTTGGTAAAAAAAAAAAAAAAAAATTTTTTTTTAATAAACAAAAAAAAGTTTGGGTTTTTTAATATATATATATATATTATATATATATATATATATATATTATATATAACTTGAAGCAAATTGAAAACTCTTAGGATTTTATATAATTTAATTGCTGAAAAATATAAAAAAAGAAAGCAGAGAAATGAATAGCCTAACCATAAACAACTAAAAAAATAAACATTTGACTTGACTTTGTGCATATAAACAAATACTAAAAAATAAAAATCCTTTAATATATGGTACAGTACCCTAACCAAATAGCAAAATAAACAAAAAGGAAAAAATATTGCTCTTTGGCCTTTAAGCTTATAGACAGGGCCGTTTCCTGGCATAAGGAGACTAAGCGGCCGCTTAGGGACCCGCTGCTACTAGGAGGCCCCTAGACAGGCTCTCAGGTCATAGCTCAGTGGGCAAGAATAGGAATATAGCTGAAGTTATTATTATTATTATTATTGTCGTATTAATTAAAGTTTTTGTATGAGACAAATGCGATAAAACGGAGACAAACGAAACGTTTTGGTGGTTGTGTGTAAATAACTATTGAGAGATTTTATTTCTATATTATTTAACTTTATTCTTACTATATGCTTATACTTTCCTAAATGCTTAATTTTTCTAGTATTGCAAAACATTATTTCACTAATTTACTAATTATTAAGAGATTTTGTAACACTTTAAAACCTAGGATTATTTTCGTTATGTTTTCAAGTTTATTAATTCTTTTCTCATCTTTTTCAGATAATGTGAATTTTGTTGGTTAAAACATAAATGGTCTGATTATTTGAATGTATTTGATTAACGTTACAATTATAACAATTATCATCATCATCATCATTATTATCATGATTATTATTATTTAGCAGATTAGTTGTGGTTAACTAGATGTGACTTCGTGCATCTTGGAAAATGAAACTAATTAATTAATTATCCATCAGGAGCTGAAAAACGGAAAAAGAAGAAAATAGAGGAGGAGAAGCTTTCCAGTAGCACAGGTGAGATGTGCCACTTGTATTTTCTTATGATTACAGTTCAGGTAACTAGGTTAGGTAGACCATCAAGCTAGGCAAGTGCTCAGGAATCGTGTAGAGTAAGCTAGTCTCTCTAATATTTATAATATTTCGAAATGTGAAATTTAATGGATCACATCACCTCAAATTCTGTTCACACAGATCAATTATCAAACAAGATAAGAAAGTATTTTAGCAATGTAATGTTATGTTCTTCTCAGGAGCACTACTGAAATATTTGGAAAAGCCATCCTCAGTAAAGCCTGATAGTCAGGGGGCTTAATCCAAAAAATCACCCCGATTGTTCCCATTGTTCCAAAAGTACCATTTTTTTACCAGGGGTAGATATGACCATAAGCATTCATTTTTTTGCGGGAGCCAACATGGGCTCTCCCTGTGGCGGCCATTATGGACGAATCCAAGATGGCCGCCATCTGGTCTGACATTGGGCGATAAAATAACAACCAATCATAGTAGAACAGCAAATAATGACACTTTTTGTATGTTTTTGAGTATAGAGAATCCAGTTCTGATATTTGTTTTTTAATTCAAGATATACGTCAGGTCGTATATATCCACATTTGATATTATTTTAAGAAATGTACATTTTATGTCAATTGAATCATGATACATAATTATTGCACTTAGATTTGTGGTTGTAACAGCTATATTAACTTTTACATTGGATTTCTACTGACATTTTGTCCACTATTAATCTATTTTTTTATTATTTTTGCAGGTGTTGGCATACCTGTATTCCTCTGAAGCAAGTCTATGCGGTGGTGGTCTTCTTCACATTCTAGTCTCTTCAGGCCTGCAGATATGAAGATCTCGTTAGTGTGTAGTTAGTAGTGTGTAGTAAAACATTAATACCTCAACATGTCTACTAACATAACTGGAATTAATTGGACACTGTGTTGCCTATGTCAGTCCAGCAAAGACGAGGCATTACAACAGCCAAAAGAACAGGGATATTCATCTCTTGAAAGAGATCTGAATGATTTTGTGCAGCTCAATGCTGTTCCATCTGGTATCAAGGTTAGTGAGCTCGATGATGGCTCAGGAATTGCAGCAACCCTCCAATCACATGCTGCAGTGTATCATAAAAGTTGTAGGAGTGCATGCAACAGTTACAGGGTAAAGCGGGCACGAGGAAGTGGCCACGCAAGATGAATGTGCAGCTGGGATAAGTCCGAAGAAACTCAGATCAAGTTACGGATCACCTCCAGAAACATTATTCTGCATCATATGTCTGGGTGAGGATCAGCATGATCTTCATAGAGCTTTAAGTGACAACATTGATCAAAATCTGAAGAATTGGGCAAAAACAACTAACAACTGGCATTTATATGGGCGCTTGACTGCAGGTTCTGATGCACATGCAATGGATGCATGTTATCATGTACAATGCTATTGGCTCATTACTCAGCTATTCCTGTCTCTACAATCACGTCCAGATGAGGATATGACAGAATTTTTCACATACGAGAATCAGCGAGAGCCCCCTTAGTAGTATAGCCGCAAAAGGGGTGTGCAAGAATGTTGCAAGTGATGACGTAATGTTGCAAAGGGAGGAGGGGTTGCAAAAAAAATGAAAAAAAGAAAAAAAAAGGAAAGAAAAAAATACCCCAAAGGGGGGATGCTGCTGGCGCAACAAGGAAAACTTGGAGGCGGCGTTATCCCCCAAGAGAAAGGAGGAGGAGAGAAAGGAGGAGAAGAGGTGTTCACCTGGCAGGAGCCAAGTGCATATTAAGACTTCAGCCGAGTAGGCGTTGTTTTATAGGCTCCTAATCAGCCAGTTGGCTGTAAATGGCTTGAGTTGCCAGATACCTCTTTTTAGCAGTATTATTGTATACATTATTATATACGCCTAATCAGCCAGTTGGCTGTAAATGGCTTGAGTTGCCAGATACCACTTTTACCCATTATTATGGTGAGTTGTCTCCAAAAGATTTCGTTCCATCAGATACCATTGTATACATTATTATATTTCTTAAAAGAATACCGGTAGTAGGTTTAGAAGGCGTAACAATTAAGTAAAACAACATTGCATCATTCGTTTATTATAAATATATAGAAAATAAATATACATTTCAATTGAGGAATAAGCATATAGCAGTACAGGAAATATATACACACAATTATGGATATATATAAAATAAAATATACATTTCAAATAGAGATAAATATACACCAATAGAAATATGTACATAACAGTACAGGAGAAATATCACGCAAAATATATATATAAATACAATTCAATAGAAATATGCGTATAATCAGTACAGGAGAAATGTCAAGCAAAATATATATATATAAATACAATTCACTTTTTTTTCAAAATACTAAACTCGGTCTTAATCGAGTTTACAATTACATCATTATTGCTCTGCATTACGCAGTATATGCGGCTTAATAATATTTCACCGCTTAAAGTATAGGGAAACCTGTTCTCGATATGAAGGGCTTTCATATCGTTCAGTACTATTTTTGTTCCCACTTTACAACCGGTTGGTAAGTCATCTTTAAATAAGTCTAGAATACAATCAAAAGCACGCACAAAGAGTTCATCGTTAGCTACATTATTAAACACAAGTTTATAAACACGCTTTTCCAATCGAGGGTTTATTTCTACCGACTCGAGCTTTTCAATCGTGAACTCACTCAACATAGCGGCAATTGAAATAATCTTCTAAATCGTTACGACAACTGCGCGTTATATAAAGAAATAGTTCTTCAGGGTGAACGGTGTAGGTGAGCTCAGCCTTGTACCGATCAATTGCTTTGTACCAAAGTTCATGGTATTTCAAAGAGTCTAAACTTTTTAAATAAACATCCAGCACTAGACCATTCTCACCAGCCCTACACTCGGTAAACCCATCGAGCAGAGCGGTGTAGGCGTATTCAAGTACTGTATCAAAATAAAGCATGTCCGTAACACGAGCGTCTAATATAGGTTTCAGTTTACGGAATCCGACGATTTCAAACATTCTGTCGAGGATGAAACGGTTTCGCGTAGGAACAAGAGCGTTATTATCAGAAGCATTCTTCCACATCAGCCGTATATCAATGCACGGCCGATCGTTATTTATACACAACGTACATACAACGGCGTATGAGGGTGCGTCACTAATCTGCTCTCTTCTTGTACCAACGTTAGCAGGTATTTTATAACGATCTTCACTCCACTTCTCAACTATCACGAAGATTCTATTCATCTCCTCGATACTTAAATAAACCCGTTTGTTTGTCGGTCTACATTCCGTTTCCAGTACATAGCTAATGGTACTGGAATTACGCCTGAACACGCGCAACGATTTCGTCACGGACACATCGTACGAGGCGTTGAGAATGCTGCTCAAAGGAAGTTCCATCGTATTCGAGGAGCGCACGTTCACTCGGCTCAAGCTCTGAGATAACTATGAGCCGTGTGAGGCACGCAGGTAGGTAGGCAGGAATGGTTCGACGGGCGGCTGACTCGATGATACGTGAATGGGCTTGTTCGTATGACCGCGAGTCGAATTGTTGTACATATTTCGGTACAAGAATTAATTTCATCACTACCAGCCTACGCACCAGACATTTTGGATAAGAACTAGGAACATTTTATGTTTTACTAAACATCTCCACACTCCGGCGCACTATTTGAGAGGAACATGTTCATATTTTTCCTTTCTGCTCATCAAACGATACTCGTCTCTAAACTCTGTTAAAAATTCACGCAGGGCACACAACCTCACTACGAACCTCATCATGATATACGTTAATATAGTGATAAAAATACTTAAGATTGTCCATGATCACGAGATTCACATTTTCAGTCGTAGGGTATGAGTAATCGACATGGTGTAGCATGACGTAATACCGCTTGTCACACCACCCATCAGCAAGACTCATTATCCATACCTGCTGCTTCTCTTCTGCATGCGTTGTTTCTTTTACTTCACGGTGTATGTGAGACTATAAAGTTTAGCTCTGCAGTATACTTCAGCACATCGTCTGTGCAACGAAAGCCTTCAACGGTCTCACCAGAACATCCGTAGAGTATTTGTACATCTTGGAACTTCGCACAATCCAATGTGTTTTTAAAAGAGGCATAGGAGGGAGGAATAGGAAGTTTTTCGGTATCCACCACATCCTGGCACTTTACTGAATACCATTTCGTAAACGTTGTACAAGCAACATTAAAGGTAGCCATTTGAATACACGTCTGATCTGAATACACGTCTGATCTCTCGGGCTTACTGCGGTCGACTGACCACGCAGGGACTCCCAGATAGTAGCATGACTCACGGTCTTACAGTGGGCGGAGCTTAGAACTTTCACCTGCAGACACACACACAAAGGAGAAAGTGAAACGCTATTTGAAACATGATTTAACAAACGAGATATTCAAGTTATATATATTGACAAATACGATTTAATAAACGAAATAGTCAAGTTATATATATATATATTTACAAATACGTGTAATAAATCAATTTTACAAATACGATTTAATGAACGAGATATTCAAGTTATATATATATATATTTACAAATACGTGTAATAAATCAATAGATACGATTATATACAAGACTGTGTGAGTTAACAATAGAAGCATCATTGGTATCCAAAGGGTACGGTATCATAGGTACCAGGTAACTGGTAACGTTTCCTATAGGTGTTACGGCACACCTTCGTACCCCTAAGTTCCTTCACGCCCCCCAGCTTCTGCGCCCGAAAATTGTGGGTGCCTACAATTAGTTGGGGAGGTTGTTCATCATCGTCCAAACATACTAGATCCTTCAACGACTCAAAGTTAACAACCTCCCGATTCGCATGGTTGAGCGTAATACCCTTTGCCTTCACGATATATTTCATTTCCTCCCCCACCCTGACCCGTACCCCATAAGTCTTAGGTCCTGTTGAGGCAAAAGAGTCGGCGTATGCGTTGTCCCCATACTCATCCTTGATCTCATCAGTGAGCTCGCCGAGGAACTCCCCAATAGTGGGCATGTATTCACCCTCCCTCTCTGTGAATATCACGCTATCTGTATCGGCATACAATACTCTCCGCCCAAGAGAATGCAATAGACCCCAAAGTTTTATACGGGCGTAGGCTGTTGTGAAGCTGGCCACAGGTATGTTTGTAACCCTTGAGGTATCTGTGGCAAATTCAGTGGTTGTACTTTATTACGTAAGTATTACCTACATTTACGATCTCCATGACCTCTTTATCGGGGCATTGGCATAATCCCAGACATCGCTATAACTTTGTGCCAAATGAATGCTCCCTCTGCCGGTATTCTGCGCAAATTTTCCCCATAGACTGTTTAGACACAACTTTGCACTAAAGCGCTTGCCAGGATTCTTTACAATTTGGACACGATCAAGTTGTATACCTTCGCGGTCGCGGTAACGTTGAATATAGGCAGACTTTTCATCTTCGGTATCAACTCCTCGCGGATACCCTGATGCCTCAACCTTATCCTTCAAAAAGGTGTTTATATATGGTGTGAAAAGGTTGGGTAGCTTCTGAAACCTCCACACCTCATGTATCTTCAGTATTCTATAACCATGGCGCACGGCTAGGGCCAACTCAGGACTTGTATATACGCCTCTGATCTTACGCTGGTGGGGTATATGGTTACATTCGCCGTTATCCTCTTCCGCGCACTTCACGCACAGGGGAAACATGAGCTTGTCGTCGATAACGAC
The DNA here is from genome assembly GCA_023014485.1 of Bathynomus jamesi. NCBI lineage: Eukaryota > Metazoa > Arthropoda > Malacostraca > Isopoda > Cirolanidae > Bathynomus > Bathynomus jamesi. The sequence goes on along the minus strand of JAJOZX010001403.1, from coordinate 427,161 downwards.
AGGTAAGATCGGCATCCATAAATTGCGTGGGGGGAGTACGTCTACGAAAGAGAGCCCAAAGTAACGATCATTCAAATTTTTTGAAAATTCATTGATGGAGGGTAGGCTAGGTCCCACCAGTTTCTCAGGAGCGCCCACGGGGTACGGATTGCTCTTCATCACGTATGGGTATAACGAACAGAAATCGTAGTAATGGAGCTTCACGCCCTCCGTAGGTGGAAAGTATAGTCTGAAAGGATTTGTACGTCCTCCAAACAAGCTATCACCACATTTGAGAGGATCCAGCACCATTGAACGCTTGATCGTTTTTATTTCCTCACGGTACACCTCGTCTGTCTCCATCCGTGCATCATATTCATGCTCCCACAAGACTTTGTGAGTGAACTGTGATCCTATAAGTTGATCGCGGGTGCGGGTCGATGCAAGACAGTCGGCAGGAGACCTACCGTGGATATCTCCGGTGATTCCGCACTCAGGACGGGGGCATCCATGCCACCAGCAACCGTTAAAGGAGTACACAGTCTTCACACCAGTGACACGGTTCTCACTTAACCCATCAACCCAAAAAACACGTCCATTAATCTTAATGGGTACTTCACCCGTGTTGCGGGCGTGCTTTATGTATACACCTGTCTGTTGCTGTAGGTGTATGAGTCAGTAAATAGCCTTGTGCCCGTAACTGCGGGGATTGTTTCGGTGAATAATGGCTAAGGTGTCTTTCGGCATGAAGTTATTCTTGAACACCGTAAAACATAATGATGCGATGGTGGTTGCGACTTGCAGTGGATCGCATTTGAAACGGGCTATGTACATCCTTCTAAAGGCCTGGAAACACTCTAAGCACGCGCACATCATTCACGCAATAACGCTCACATTCATCAGCTATATTATAAGGGTTACTTTCATTAAAACTGTCGTAGTATCGATCAAAGTCTTCACGTTCATCCATACAGTCAAAATAATGTTTGGGGGGGGGGGCCTACGTAGTTTAAAGTCTCGCTGGTGAGGAAAGTGTAAGGGAAGTATCCTTTGGAAACTTCAGCTGCTACTCCCATCACCTTGGGTAGCTTTGCTAATTTACAAGGTGTGAATAATAAAGTATCTTTAAATTGTACATTGCCTCTTATCTGCATCTGTATTAATTTGTTGCCTCTTTTCAATGGATCACCTGTAAATATCTCAGAGGATTCGTGTTCAAGCAACTCCTTATAAAGGAACTGCGTGTCAAACTTTGCCCCGTTATGGCGAGAATATACACAGTCATTTTTTTAACTTGTCGGCTAACTTGACAATATAGGACACAAATAGTTTCACAGGACTATCGCTGACATTCGTTTTAAAAACGTTTGTCCGTTTACCACATTTGGGGCACTCGTCACATTCGATATCCATACACTCATCGCAGATAGTCTGGCTCACAAGTAAATGTGGAATTACCTCTTTGGTTTCAGCGTTCGTATATGTTTCTATATCGTAGTATACAGTTATACAAGGGTTATTTTTAGGCTTAGCATCTTTCATATAACACACATGCTTTACTCCATCCGCCTTATATTCCTCCTGGCATGTAGGACAGTGAATTACGTCACACTTGTGCTTAAATTTTCCCCAATTATCCATTGTGTGAAACATACCACATTCACAGATTCTCATTTTCCTGCACGTGCCAATTGATTTATGGAAATCAAAACAGCTATTATTGAAAAATGTGCGTCTACACACATCACACTCTCTTCTCAGCTTCAACTACACGGCTTTCACATTTGGTGCTTTTACACTGCTCACATACCATGTGACATTCTTTACAATGTCTCACTATATCATCCGCAAACTCGAGGCACCCCTTACACAAATCATGATGTCTCCCATATTTTCGACTTTTGTCATAACTCGCGTAAAGCCACCTTATATTACGGATGGGGAGATACGTTGTCCCTGACAATCCTAAAATAAGTAGGGGTCTTGTACGATCTCTCACACAGCTTTTAAAAACATACACAGTCCTACGACGATCATCCAACCCAAACACAACTATGCGGACATTCATTTCCTGTTCTACCCTTCTCAGCTCTTCAGGACCCATATTACAGTCAAATTCAAGTTCACAGTCTACAGCTAGTTTACGGGCATGCTCCACGACTGTAGGCAACCAAATTTTTTGAGTGCGTGTATTTTGTACAGTAAACATACGTGCTAAGAGTACTGCTATAAAGCCGCAACCACGATCGACGTTTATATGCCGTCTATAAATAGCTTGAGAATTGAGGTTAAGAGTATACGGTATGGCACTATGGCCCGCAACACGGAATACACGGTCAATATTTACCGTGAAGTTGTCCATATTGAAGGCTATACTACTTTGGGCGGCTTGCATTATACGTCCTAATATATATTCTACATCTTCAGCCGCCAAACGTCTAAATGGCACTAGTGGAGCGTGCCCGTAAACTAGCTATAGACTGTGAACTTGAATTTGACTGTAATATGGGTCCTGAAGAGCTGAGAAGGGTAGAACAGGAAATGAATGTCCGCATAGTTGTGTTTGGGTTGGATGATCGTCGTAGGACTGTGTATGTTTTTAAAAGCTGTGTGAGAGATCGTACAAGACCCCTACTTATTTTAGGATTGTCAGGGACAACGTATCTCCCCATCCGTAATATAAGGTGGCTTTACGCGAGTTATGACAAAAGTCGAAAATATGGGAGACATCATGATTTGTGTAAGGGGTGCCTCGAGTTTGCGGATGATATAGTGAGACATTGTAAAGAATGTCACATGGTATGTGAGCAGTGTAAAAGCACCAAATGTGAAAGCCGTGTAGTTGAAGCTGAGAGAGACTGTGATGTGTGTAGACGCACATTTTTCAATAATAGCTGTTTTGATTTCCATAAATCAATTGGCACGTGCAGGAAAATGAGAATCTGTGAATGTGGTATGTTTCACACAATGGATAATTGGGGAAAATTTAAGCACAAGTGTGACGTAATTCACTGTCCTACATGCCAGGAGGAATATAAGGCGGATGGAGTAAAGCATGTGTGTTATATGAAAGATGCTAAGCCTAAAAATAACCCTTGTATAACTGTATACTACGATATAGAAACATATACGAACGCTGAAACCAAAGAGGTAATTCCACATTTACTTGTGAGCCAGACTATCTGCGATGAGTGTATGGATATCGAATGTGACGAGTGCCCCAAATGTGGTAAACGGACAAACGTTTTTAAAACGAATGTCAGCGATAGTCCTGTGAAACTATTTGTGTCCTATATTGTCAAGTTAGCCGACAAGTTAAAAAAAATGACTGTGTATATTCTCGCCCATAACGGGGCAAAGTTTGACACGCAGTTCCTTTATAAGGAGTTGCTTGAACACGAATCCTCTGAGATATTTACAGGTGATCCATTGAAAAGAGGCAACAAATTAATACAGATGCAGATAAGAGGCAATGTACAATTTAAAGATGCTTTATTATTCACACCTTGTAAATTAGCAAAGCTACCCAAGGTGATGGGAGTAGCAGCTGAATTTCCAAAGGATACTTCCCTTACACTCCTCACCAGCGAGACTTTAAACTACGTAGGCCCACCACCCCCCAAACATTATTTTGACTGTATGGATGAACGTGGAGACTTTGATCGATACTACGACAGTTTTAATGAAAGTAACCCTTATAATATAGCTGATGAATGTGAGCGTTATTGCGTGAATGATGTGCGCGTGCTTAGAGTATGTTTCCAGGCCTTTAGAAGGATGTACATAGCCCGTTTCAAATGCGATCCACTGCAAGTCGCAACCACCATCGCATCATTATGTTTTACGGTGTTCAAGAATAACCATGCCGAAAGACACCTTAGCCATTATTCACCGAAACAATCCCCGCAGTTACGGGCACAAGGCCATTTACTGGCTCATACACCTACAGCAACAGACAGGTGTATACATAAAGCACGCCCGCAACACGGGTGAAGTACCCATTAAGATTAATGGACGTGTTTTTTGGGTTGATGGGTTGTGAAAACCGTGTCACTGGTGTGAAGACTGTGTACTCCTTTAACGGTTGCTGGTGGCATGGATGCCCCCGTCCTGAGTGCGGAATCACCGGATATCCACGGTAGGTCTCCTGCCGACTGTCTTGCATCGACCCGCACCCGCGATCAACTTATAGGATCACAGTTCACTCACAAAGTCTTGTGGGAGCATGAATATGATGCACGGATGGAGACAGACGAGGTGTACCGTGAGGAAATAAAAACGATCAAGCGTTCAATGGTGCTGGATCCTCTCAAATGTGGTGATAGCTTGTTTGGAGGACGTACAAATCCTTTCAGACTATACTTTCCACCTACGGAGGGCGTGAAGCTCCATTACTACGATTTCTGTTCTTTATACCCATACGTGATGAAGAGCAATCCGTACCCCGTGGGCGCTCCTGAGAAACTGGTGGGACCTAGCCTACCCTCCATCAATGAATTTTCAAAAAATTTGAATGATCGTTACTTTGGGCTCTCTTTCGTAGACGTACTCCCCCCACGCAATTTATGGATGCCGATCTTACCTGTCGTTATCGACGACAAGCTCATGTTTCCCCTGTGCGTGAAGTGCGCGGAAGAGGATAACGGCGAATGTAACCATATACCCCACCAGCGTAAGATCAGAGGCGTATATACAAGTCCTGAGTTGGCCCTAGCCGTGCGCCATGGTTATAGAATACTGAAGATACATGAGGTGTGGAGGTTTCAGAAGCTACCCAACCTTTTCACACCATATATAAACACCTTTTTGAAGGATAAGGTTGAGGCATCAGGGTATCCGCGAGGAGTTGATACCGAAGATGAAAAGTCTGCCTATATTCAACGTTACCGCGACCGCGAAGGTATACAACTTGATCATGTCCAAATTGTAAAGAATCCTGGCAAGCGCTTTAGTGCAAAGTTGTCTAAACAGTCTATGGGGAAAATTTGCGCAGAATACCGGCAGAAGGAGCATTCATTTGGCACAAAGTTATAGCGATGTCTGGGATTATGCCAATGCCCCCGATAAAGAGGTCATGGAGATCGTAAATGTAGGTAATACTTACGTAATAAAGTACAACACTGAATTTGCCACAGATACCTCAAGGGTTACAAACATACCTGTGGCCAGCTTCACAACAGCCTACGCCCGTATAAAACTTTGGGGTCTATTGCATTCTCTTGGGCGGAGAGTATTGTATGCCGATACAGATAGCGTGATATTCACAGAGAGGGAGGGTGAATATATGCCCACTATTGGGGAGTTCCTCGGCGAGCTCACTGATGAGATCAAGGATGAGTATGGTGTAGTGAACGGGTTATTATTATCTTTTCTTCATTATTAATTTACGCTTCTTGCTACTTTACTATATCTCTATTGCTCTTTCTTTAATTTATCACTTTCCTCGTATAGTTTCCGGTAGCCACGCCGAGTTCTGACTCTAAAAGACCGTTACAAAACGAAGGGGGGGAAGGTATATTAATTAATACTCTTATTAACACTTATTACGTTTTATTAATTTCGAAAGTGGTTTAGTTAATTAGGGGATATGCGAGTATGAAATATTACTAAATATATTTAGGTCGGAGAGGGCGCAAAACAATTTAACTTTAAGATCACATGGCTCTAAATCTTACGCGTATCGCGTCTACCTCAAGACTGAAAAACCGTTATAGGGTAGTCCACTCTCCGGGCCTATTTAGGATTACCAACCCTACCCATTTTAAACAATTCAAATCTAACAACCATGCTTTATCGTAATCATCACAATTTTTAGTAAATTTATATTAAACATTATCTTATTTAATTAAACAAATTAATATTCTTAACTAAGCATTACTACACTCGCATCACCCCCTTGAAAATAAGTTTTTCCATTAGGAAAACTTATTAATATCGTTTAACAATGTCAATAAATTTATTCAACAAACTTATATATTTTGCAATTATTTTTTTTTTTTTTTTTTAACACTTATTCAAAGTTTAGAATAGACAAGAAATAATAGAATGACAATTCCCATACATATATTGTATCATATTATAAAAACCGAAAACTTTATAATTTTCACATTTGCATAAAATAACATTTCACTCAAATAATTAAATTACAACCTGTAACTAATCTATACATGCCAAAAAAAATAACAGAAAATTTTCTTACAGTGGCTACACAAATCTCAAGTTCACAATCTATTCCCGCGATTTCTCATCAACGATCGCTTTACATTCGAAACATTATTTGTATAGTTATACAGTTACTATCAGGGCAACATAGAAAAAAATAAGAAAAAGTTTACATAAAACTGACCAAGAGCGCACATACTATTTCACGAAAAACACAACAATTATGGGCAATAATCGCACCCTTTTCACTTATAATTTCATTAGATAATAATCAGTACATTTATTTGCTGGACGTTGTTTAGATGACACTCCGCACGCTGACAACGGATTTCAATTTTCAATCGCAGCTCTCCTGCTCACTTCGCTAGAATGCAAGGGATTGCATCAATCAATATGCAACAGGGCAGCACGCTATAATGGTTCCGCTCTCTCCAATGGCGAAAAAAAAAAACAAGAGACGTCCAACTCTAAAAGGATCAGGGGGGGGAGATATCTGAAAGCGGGACCACGCGCTGGAATTGGACGGAATTTGCAATTCTAGAAGTCGATGAAGAAACTCGCCTTGTCTCATCTCCACTTTTGTCGGTGAACGCTGCTCTTCCTACGTCCAGCTGAAAGACTCTTCTACTGGCAACAATCAAACGATGACTCCGCCGTAGGCCGTTTCCCAACGAACCTACTGTATGTCTGTATGGACAGTACAGTCGTAGGCGCCCGTTCAAGGCTCTCGTGGCTTGTCTACCGCGCGCTTTGTTGACACATATTTAGCGAAGCATTCGAGCAACGTGACCAGCTACTGCCCGAAAAATACCAGTAGACCATCTTCGATCGAAACTTTCGTGTACCAAGACCCTGCACACGTAAATTTCTCTTCTCTTCCGGAACTGTCCTGCGCCAAGTCCCTGCGCATTCGGTTCCTCTCTTCTCTCTTCTCTTCCGAAACCATCCTGCGCCCCCTGCGCATTCGGTTCCTCTCTTCTCTCTTCTCTTCCGAAACCATCCTGCGCCAAGTCCATGCGCATTCTGGTTTCTCTTCTCTCTCTCTCATTGGTGATCGATCACCTATCCGGTCGACTAACTCACTTGATGGAACTCGGATTCAACTTGGTTGACCCCAAACTGAGTCTTCTCCAAATTTTGAAAAAAAAGTATTCTAAACGTGTTTCTGTACTGCTTATCATTTCATATTTTTTATCAAATTCTTTCGACAGTTCACTTCGAAATACTAACTACACATTTGCTCTGGCCAAATTCACGGAAAAAAAATATAAAAATTTTCGCAAAAATTTAATCAAATCTAGTTACCAATAAGGTCACTTATGGCAGTCACAGCAGAGAAGATAAAAAAAAAGTCATAAAACGCTAAACAAAATTGTACAGTATAAATATAAAGGCGCCCATATATAGTAACTGTTTGTATAATTTAAGAATTATTATTGTTCAAACCACCGTCAGAAATCACCTCAATACCTCTAAATACAAAAGACAAAAATGAACCCCAGAAACTTCATGTCATCCATTCTCTGACAATCATGAACCCTCTTGCTTTGAGGAGGAGCACACAGACGCCACAAAAACGTTACTGGCTATCTATAAGGCTCCATTTCCGAGTGTACACTTGAGTCAATGTTTCAAATGCATTAGTTAACTCCGACTGAAGGTTTAAACAACAATAATTTTCTAAACAGTTATTCAAAAGTAAAAAAAAATTTAAATATTACTACCAAAAATTATTTTAATACAGTAATTCCACTTTGAAACGTCAAACTTCATAAGAATTGAACTTGCAATTCGCAAATTACATCTGAGATACAACTCTCTCCTTCAACAGAAACCTCAGTATGGTTTTCAAATCACAGAAATCTCAGCAATTTATCGTTTCCAAGTGAAAATACAATTTTTTTATCGTTATACTAAATAAGAATAGATCATATGTACTAAAAAATTACACACAATCCACTGTAAACAAAACTAAAACATTTCCTAATTGAGAGCGGTCGCTTTGTTTGTAAGCGAACCTCTATTCAAATATCCCTAACCGAATGAAACTGCATTATATCCTGACATAATTTCGTAATATTTTCCATGCAAACGCTCGAACTAAAAAAAAGGACATTTTTCATTTCTAATTCCAAATTAAAACATCCTTTTTAGAATACAATCTAAATTTGAACTAAAAATTTTACCATTGTCATTGAACTGGAAAGAAAAATAAAAATCGGCCTACCTGTATAAATAAATTTATTATTGAATGAATTTATAAAACGTAAGGAAAATATATGAAAATAACAACTTCCTACACAAATTTCTGTAATTCAAAAAAAATTATAATCTCGAGATTTAGTAAAATGTGTACCGTAACTCACATTGGCCGCCAAAATAAAAATAAAATTTACTGCCGCTTTTTAGGCCTATAATTAATAAATTCAATGTTATGCGTGAAAAGAGCTATTAAGAATTTAAGTCAACATTTGTGCTTTTTAAAGAAAAATCCTATGCTTATTTATGTTAAACCAATGAAAATTTTGTTAAATAACTAAAAATTTACTACTCAATAGACATACCGTAATAACGGTTAATCTCCGAACAATATTTTACGATAGGCCTACAAGAAATTCTTCTTACGTACGATACAATAGCCATTTTACCAAATATGTCGGAATTGTCGTGAAATGAATCGAAAGAAACAGAGGAAAAAAAAATAGATAACCAGCTTACCTACCAAATTGTATATAATTAATGAGTATAAAAAAAATATCCAAAACAACTTTTATAGAAAATTTCACAACACAATTTAACACAATCCTATACGGCCCAATCTGACAATTTTTAATATCTTTAAGATTTATTTTTCGATTTGTCCCTTAACTGTAACGTAATCCTATTTTAGCGCGAAGCGAGCAAAGCAATAAGCCCGTAAACCTATATTTACAAAATAATCCTATTATTATATACAGGCAATCGAAATATAATCAAAAATCTGCTAATGAAACCGAGAAAATTTCTCATGTTCATGAAATGGTTTTGAATCGGTACAATTTTTCGCTAAAACATTTTTAAAGACCATATAAAACGTGAATCACTATTTAAACTAACAATTCACTTACGTACAAATCATTATTCTTATTATTATGATTATTACAATTTTCACTAATTCCAAAAGTTTTAAACAAAAAATAAAAAGGTAAGCTGAAAGTGGAAGAGACGAAAAGAAAAGAAAATTGAGTCTTCAGGCAGCACGATAATTTTCAACTATACTCTCTCCGCGACCGAATGAACGAAACTTTTTGAAGCGACGCGACTCGGAATAATTTGGAAAACAATGGGCGCGCCATTTTGAATTTTCATTTATAATGAATTTTAAGGAATGAAAATCGAAATTTGCCTGCAAGCGGGATAAACTTTGCATTTAGATATTTTAATAATCGAAATAAAATATTCATTAACGCTATTTGTTATTATACCGGGTTTTAAGAATTTTAATCGAAATACTAACACGTGGGTAAGCCTCACAAAATATGATGTAAGATCACCGCTAGCCACCAAATGTAGTGAACGGGTTATTATTATATCTTTTCTTCATTATTAATTTACGCTTCTTGCTACTTTACTATATCTCTATTGCTCTTTCTTTAATTTATCACTTTCCTCGTATAGTTTCCGGTAGCCACGCCGAGTTCTGACTCTAAAAGACCGTTACAAAACGAAGGGGGGGAAGGTATATTAATTAATACTCTTATTAACACTTATTACGTTTTATTAATTTCGAAAGTGGTTTAGTTAATTAGGGGATATGCGAGTATGAAATATTACTAAATATATTTAGGTCGGAGAGGGCGCAAAACAATTTAACTTTAAGATCACATGGCTCTAAATCTTACGCGTATCGCGTCTACCTCAAGACTGAAAAACCGTTATAGGGTAGTCCTCTCCGGGCCTATTTAGGATTACCAACCCTACCCATTTTAAACAATTCAAATCTAACAACCATGCTTTATCGTAATCATCACAATTTTTAGTAAATTTATATTAAACATTATCTTATTTAATTAAACAAATTAATATTCTTAACTAAGCATTACTACAATGGGGACAACGCATACGCCCTCTTTTGCTTCAACAGGACCTAAGACTTATGGGGTACGGGTCAGGGTGGGGGAGGAAATGAAATATATCGTGAAGGCAAAGGGTATTACGCTCAACCATGCGAATCGGGAGGTTGTTAACTTTGAGTCGTTGAAGGATCTAGTATGTTTGGACGATGATGAACAACCTCCCCAACTAATTGTAGGCACCCACAATTTTCGGGCGCAGAAGCTGGGGGGCGTGAAGGAACTTAGGGGTACGAAGGTGTGCCGTAACACCTATAGGAAACGTTACCAGTTACCTGGTACCTATGATACCGTACCCTTTGGATACCAATAATGCTTCTATTGTTAACTCACACGTCTTTTATATAATCGTATCTATTGATTTATTACACGTATTTGTAAATATATATATATATAACTTGAATATCTCGTTCATTAAAACGTATTTGTAAAATTGATTTATTACACGTATTTGTAAATATATATATATATAACTTGACTCTCTCTTTTATTAAATCGTATTTGTAAATATATATAACTTGAATATCTCGTTTGTTAAATAAATCATGTTTCAAATAGCGTTTCACTTTCTCCTTTGTGTGTGTGTGTGTGTGTGTGTGTGTGTGTGTGTGTGTGTGTGTGTGTGTGTGCAGGTGAAAGTTCTAAGCTCCGCCCAATGTAAGACCGTGTCATGCTACTCTCTGGGAGTCCCTGCGTGGTCAGTCGACCGCAGTAAGCCCGAGAGATCAGACGTGTATTCAGATCAGACGTGTATTCAAATGGCTACCTTTAATATTGCTTGTACAACGTTTACGAAATGGTATTCAGTAAAGTGCCAGGATGTGGTGGATACCGAAAAACTTCCTATTCCTCCCTCCTATGCCTCTTTTAAAAACACATTGGATTGTGCGAAGTTCCAAGATGTACAAATACTCTACGGATGTTCTGGTGAGACCGTTGAAGGCTTTCGTTGCACAGACAATGTGCTGAAGTATATTGCAGAGCTAAACTTTATAAAGTCTCACATACACCGTGAAGTAAAAGAAACAACGCGTGCAGAAGAGAAGCAGCAGGTATGGATAATGAGTCTTGCTGATGGGTGGTGTGACAAGCGGTATTACATCATGCTACACCATGTCGATTACTCATACCCTACGACTGAAAATGTGAATTTCGTGATCATGGACAATCTTAAGTATTTTTATCACTATATTAACGTATATCATGATGAGGTTCGTAGTGAGGTTGTGGCTAGTGCCCTGCGTGAATTTTTAACAGAGTTTAGAGACGAGTATCGTTTGATGGGCAGAAAGGAAAAATATGAACATATGTTCCTCTCAAATAATGCGCCGGAGTGTGGAGATGTTTAGTAAAACATAAAATGTTCCTAGTTCTTATCCAAAATGTCTGGTGCGTAGGCTGGTAGTGATGAAATTAATTCTTGTACCGAAATATGTACAACAATTCGACTCGCGGTCATACGAACAAGCCCATTCACGTATCATCGAGTCAGCCGCCCGTCGAACCATTCCTGCCTACCTACCTGCGTGCCTCACACGGCTCATAGTTATCTCAGAGCTTGAGCCGAGTGAACGTGCGCTCCTCGAATACGATGGAACTTCCTTTGAGCAGCATTCTCAACGCCTCGTACGATGTGTCCGTGACGAAATCGTTGCGCGTGTTCAGGCGTAATTCCGGTACCATTAGCTATGTACTGGAAACGGAATGTAGACCGACAAACAAACGGGTTTATTTAAGTATCGAGGAGATGAATAGAATCTTCGTGATAGTTGAGAAGTGGAGTGAAGATCGTTATAAAATACCTGCTAACGTTGGTACAAGAAGAGAGCAGATTAGTGACGCACCCTCATACGCCGTTGTATGTACGTTGTGTATAAATAACGATCGGCCGTGCATTGATATACGGCTGATGTGGAAGAATGCTTCTGATAATAACGCTCTTGTTCCTACGCGAAACCGTTTCATCCTCGACAGAATGTTTGAAATCGTCGGATTCCGTAAACTGAAACCTATATTAGACGCTCGTGTTACGGACATGCTTTATTTTGATACAGTACTTGAATACGCCTACACCGCTCTGCTCGATGGGTTTACCGAGTGTAGGGCTGGTGAGAATGGTCTAGAGCTGGACGTTTATTTAAAAAGTTTACTCTTTGAAATACCATGAACTTTGGTACAAAGCAATTGATCGGTACAAGGCTGAGCTCACCTACACCGTTCACCCTGAAGAACTATTTCTTTATATAACGCGCAGTTGTCGTAACGATTTAGAAGATTACTTCAATTGCCGTTATGTTGAGTGAGTTCACGATTGAAAAGCTCGAGTCGGTAGAAATAAACCCTCGATTGGAAAGCGTGTTTATAAACTTGTGTTTAATAATGTAGCTAACGATGAACTCTTTGTGCGTGCTTTTGATTGTATTCTAGACGTATTTAAAGATGACTTACCAACCGGTTGTAAAGTGGGAACAAAAATAGTACTGAACGATATGAAAGCCCTTCATATCGAGTACAGGTTTCCCTATACTTTAAGCGGTGAAATATTATTAAGCCGCATATACTGCGTAATGCAGAGCAATAATGATGTAATTGTAAACTCGATTAAGACCGAGTTTAGTATTTTGAAAAAAGTGTATTGTATTTATATATATTTTGCTTGACATTTCTCCTGTACTGATTATACGCATATTTCTATTGAATTGTATTTATTTATATATTTTGCGTGATATTTCTCCTGTACTGTTATGTACATATTTCTATTGAAGTGTATATTTATCTCTATTTGAAATGTATATTTTATTTTATATATATCCATAATTTTGTGTATATATTTCCTGTACTGCTATATGCATATTCCTCAATTGAAATGTATATTTATTTTCTATATATTTATAATAAACCGAATGATGCAATGTTGTTTTACTTAATTGTTACGCCTTCTAAACCTACTACCGGTATTCTTTTAAGAAATATAATAATGTATACAATGGTATCTGATGGAACGAAATCTTTTAATTGGAGACAACTCACCATAATAATGGGTAAAAGTGGTATCTGGCAACTCAAGCCATTTACAGCCAACTGGCTGATTAGGCGTATATAATAATGTATACAATAATACTGCTAAAAAGAGGTATCTGGCAACTCAAGCCATTTACAGCCAACTGGCTGATTAGGAGTCTATAATAATGTATACAATGGTATCGCTAAAAAGAGGTATCTGGCAACTCAAGCCATTTACAGCCAACTGGCTGATTAGGAGCCTATAAAACAAGCCTACTCGGCTGAAGTCTTAATATGCACTTGGCTCCTGCCAGGTGAACACCTCTCCTCCTCCTTTCTCTTGGGGGATAACGCCGCCTCCAAGTTTTCCTTGTTGTTGTTTTTTGCAACCCCCCCTTTGCAACAACCCCCTTTGCAACATTACGTCATCACTTGCAACATTCTTGCACTCTCCCCTTTTGCGGCTATACTACTCCTTCACTCTCAGACCGAGGTTCACTCAGAGCTGGAAATAAATCAGACATTCTTGCATGTGTCAATGCACCAACTGGATCTGCCAATCCTGCTAAACAAGTGACAGTTCAGTTGTATGACATGGCCGCCATCGTCCACATTGTGCGTCCAAGTAGAGCATCAACATTTGCTGAATATGTATCTCTACACATCATACCTTTCATTAAAGCACAGATGACTGACACAGTTGAGCGCGTCGATGCCGTGTGGGATACCTATCCTGAAGACAGTCTGAAATCACTTGCACAGCAGCGGCGTGGTTCAGGAGCACGTACTCGACTTGATCCAGATAGTGATGGTACCACACCCATTCCCAAACGAGACTGGCAGTCATATTTGAAAAATGTGGAAAAGAAGGAGGAACTGTTCGTCTTTATCAGTAAACAGCTGATCAAGATTGACATGGGTGGAAAACTCCTCCTCAGCACTGAATTAGAAACTGTGCTCTCCAATAAAGCATTTGATATATCAGGGCTCCAACCATGCAACCACACAGAGGCAGATACGCGGATCATTCTGCATCTTGCTCACGCATCATCTCATGGTCACAAGAAAGCATTCATCCGCACTGTTGACAGTGACATAGTCGTTCTTGCCATTGCTTTCTTTCAACAGCTTGACCTAACAGAACTCTGGATTGGTTTTGGTAGTGGCAAATATTACCGAGACATCCCAGTGCACAGCATTCAATCACAGCTTGGTCCATCAAAGTCGCTGGCTCTACCTCTGTTCCATGCACTAACAGGCTGCGACACTACGTCTCAGTTTCTTGGATGTGGGAAGAAGACAGCATGGACTGCATGGAATAATACACCAAACTTAACTGAAACCATGATCAAATTGACTGAAGACCCCCGAGTCCTTCAGTCTAGTATCTCCTGAAATGACACACATTGAGAGGTTTGTTGTGCTCATGTACAGTAAAACATGTGGACAAGCATCTGTAAACGTAGCCAGGCACCATCTGTTTTCTAGTGGCAGTCGATCATTGGACAGCATACCACCTACCCAAGCTGCCCTCTTCCAGCATATCAAGAGGTCATTGTTGCAGGCAAGTTTTGTGTGGAAGCAGTCAACCACATGCCATCAGACACTCCCTGCTTTTGATAAATGGGGATGGGAATATGACAAGCGCAGCAACCAATGGCTCCCTTTCTGGACAACTCTCGCTGATGCCAGTAAGGCATGTGCTCTTCTCCTTCATTGCGGATGCACTAAAGCCTGCAGAGGGAATTGCAAATGCAGTAGTGCTGGAATTCGATGTACGACACTCTGCAAGTGTGAGGGTGGCTGCCTGATCAATGACGACTATTAATCAGTGAACAGCCATCTATTTGGACAGACATTATCATGAGATGCAGTACTGTGAGTAAAAGGAATAAAGAAGATTGTACTTGCGTATATACTAAAGTTTAATAGCAAAAGATGTTGATGCTGACTCTTATTTTTTATCAAGTTAACTATGTAACCTGTACTAGTATTGGTACTCAAGTGGATGTCATTTTGGACAGCGGCCATTTTGATTTGGCCAATCTGGCCGCCACAGTGGGAGCCCAGCTTGGCTCCCGCAAACATTCAAATTAGTATGGTCATAGCTACCTGTGGTCCAAAAATGCCACTTTTGGAATGATTTGAACAATTATATGATTAAGCCCCCTGACTATGATGAGCATCATGAGCCAACAGCAGGACCATCCTCTATGCAACCTCAAACACCAGTATAAGTAGAGCCTGATGAACCAACAAGTGGCCCATCTTCTGCTCAGCTTCAAACACCACACACAGGCATTTCTACTCAGCAACAAGAACCAAGATCTGCTCCACCGCTTGATCCGTATGACTGGCTAGTTGTCCTGTCAGATGCCTTGAAGACAGATCTGGTGTCTCGAGGACCATTTCAAATCAGTCCAGATTTCACATTCCCTAAAAGAGAGGACGATAGAAGCGTTCATCACCATTACATGTACAGAACATTAATTAATGGGGAAAAAATAAAGCGAAGCTGGCTGATGTACTCTAGAAGGAATGATGTTCTTTACTGCTTCTGCTGCAAGTGGTTTTCAAGGAAGTCGTACAAACTAATTACGGATGGACTTTCAGACTGGATAAACGTTGGTTCACTTCTGCAAGGCCATGAAAATAGTTCAGAACATGCAGATAACATGTCAACATGGAAGGATCTGGAACTGCGGCTAAAAACTTGGAGGACCATTGACCAAACTGAAATGTCATTAATGGAGGTAGAGCGAAGACGCTGGCGAGATGTTCTCACACGTCTTGTTAGTATAATCCAATCACTGGCAGAGAGAAACCTTGCTTTCAGGGGGTCTTCCTCTACATTGTACAATCGAGACAATGGCAACTTCTTGAAGGAGGTTGAGCTGCTTGCCAAATTTGATCCAGTGATGAAACAACACATCAGCAGAGTCGAAAGTGGCCAAATATAGTCATTCAAGTTACCTAAGAAACATCATTCAAAATGAGCTCATCGGGTCCATTAGTGGGAAGATCTTGGATGCCATTGTTGCAGAAATAAAACAAGCTAAATATTACTCACTCATTTTAGACTGCACTCCAGACATAAGCCACCAAGAACAGATGTCGATTATCATCAGAACTGTTAAAATGGGTGAAGTACCAGAAATAAAAGAATACTTCTTGGGCTTTCTTGAGGCTTCAGAAAGTACAGGCCTGGGTTTATCAGTTTTGATTCTGAAGAGACTAGATGAACTGAATATTCACTTTGATGACTGCAAAAGACAGTCATATGACAACGGAGCGAACATGAAGGGCAAGAACAAAGGTGTTCAGGCAAGGTTATTAGAGAAGAACTGTCATGCACTCTATGTTCCATGTGGGGCTCACACTCTGAATCTTGTTGTGGCTGATGCAGCAGCTACAAAGAGATGGACAATCCTAAAGAAGCAAGTGAACATAACACTCAAGTCTTAGAGTGAAACCAGGAGGGAAAGCCGGCTTAAGAGCATTGAGGCTGTGCGATACCAGAGCCACAACATCAGAGGCGCCCTGTTTGAAGTCAGAAACAATGCCACAGATGCCATAGCCAGGACTGAAGCACAAGCACTTGCAGAGGTGGTAGGGTCTTATCGCTTTCAGATTTGCACAGTAGTTTGGTATGACATTCTTCATGCAATTAACCATGTGAGCAAACTTCTGCAGTCTCCTACAATGCAGTTTGATGTGGCAGTCAACCTCCTCACAAAAACAAGAGACTCACTCACCAGCTACAGAAACAGGTTTTGTTGCAGCACAAGTCGTAGCTAGGGACATATGTGAGGAAATGAATGTGGAGGCTGTGCTGAAGGAGAAGAGGCTCAGATCCACAAAAAAGCACTTTCAATGTGGTGGTGGATTGTGCCATCGGGTCAATAAATGAGAGATTCAAAACATTAGCTGATGTGAGGGACATATTTGGGGTTCTCCTAAACTTCACCACAATGAACAAGGAAGACTTCATTCATCAGAAGCAACTGGAGGAACTATACCCCAATCTCTGGGTTGCACTAAGAATTGCCTGCACTCTACCTGTGACAGTAGCGTCAGCCGAGAGGAGCTTCTCTAAGATGAAGCTAATCAAGAACCACCTCAGATCATCAATGGGGCAGGATCGCCTCAGTGGCCTTGGCATCATAAGCATCAACCAGGACGTTGGCAGGGAGATTTCATATGATGATGTTATTGATGATTTCGCCCAGAAAAAATGTAGGAGGCAAAAATTTTGAAGATACAAACTGTTCTGTATAACTGTTAGCTATTACACGATTGTATCGTAGAGTTAGTAATTGTTTGGTAGTTGATAATTGCATTATTTTTTTATACATAGTTCTGTCATTTATTCTAAATAATGTATAAGCTAATTTTCATGAGTATTTTTTCAGTTTGTCTTCTGAAAGTACATATTTGTTATTTTGGACATAAATGTTTCATAATTGTTTTTTATTAACACAGCCATTTTTTGTATGTGTGTGCTGAGGTGATGTAGTAAGGCGTGAGTTGGTGGATGGAGGTGTGGGGGCCTCAAATGGGTATACTGCTTAGGGCGGCCTAATGGCTAGAAACGGCCCTGCTTATAGATGCAGCCTCTAAATTTATTTCAAATTATTTGTTAAAGCATTTATAAATAAATAGTAGTTTAGAAGCTTCATCAACTAATTTATTTCTTAATTTGGACTGTACCAGTCCAAAAGCGGAGGAGATTCTTTCAACTGCGGCACTCGATGATACTGCAATAATGAACACCGACACATTGTTCCGCGCATCTTCAGACAGTTCCCCGATAGATCTCCTTCCTCTTCTTCTTCTTCTTCTTCTTCTTCTTGAGAGAGGCGAATTCCGTGATACTTTGGGTCAAGCAGATTAGCCGGAAAATGAACCTCATTTACCGCTTCATTGTATCTTTTATCGAGTTTTTTATTTTATCATTTGGTAGAAAATGTAATTGCTCCTTTAGGATTTCCACTGTATCACTTATTTTGCGCTGCTCACTTCGCAATTTATCTAATGATACCGAAATGGGGTTAAGTATTTTCGAGAGATTTCCCGCATTTCTTTTAATCTGGATATCAGCAACTTTTCTCGCAATTACAGGATCAAACGCGTCTCTATTTCCATCGAAAACAGGAGAGAGAATACTCCAGTTGTTATGAAATATTTCCACGCAGTCTGCCAGTGAATTCCATCTTGTTTCTGATAGCAATTGCAATTTGGCACCACCAGCTTCATGGTACTTTGCGAATGGTACAGTAGATGCGTATTTCTCACATATTTAATAATTTGAATTATATGTGCGCTGATATTCTCACTGCAAGAAGATATAATTGCGAGGTTGCCCGTGTTCTTTCTTTTATTTCTTCTTCATATATTTTTTGGTTTTTTTTAAATTATTTAAACCGTGGTTTAAATCATTGGTTTAAATCAAATGGTTTAAACCAAACAACCCTGGCTACGAAGTTTGTTTTTTATAATAAACAGTACCTAAATATGAAATGCTCTTATCTTATAATTAATGTGTGAGCCCAGTAAAACCAAAAGCTTGAGGACCCTACTACTCAGGTAGAAATAAGTAAATATTTTCCGCAAAAAGTTATCGGCTATACGTATACTTTAGCGTCAAAAATTATTTATACGTTTAATATATGAACAAAAAATACGTAAGCCTGAATATAACTTTATTAAAAGTATTAAAACTATATTACAACTGATAAATGTCATTAATGGATATAATCAAATGCGCGAATAAGTTAGTTTTATATTTATTTATTTTCGTTTAAACTAACGAAAACATCACGACTTGACCCAACCAATCGTCAAAGGCGTACAGTTGATCTAACCGGGCAAAGAAGAAGCTATGTCGTCAACATGGCGCATTTATCAGTTGTAATATAGTTTTAATACTTTTAATAGAGTTATATTCAGGCTTACGTATTTTCTTGTTCACATTAAACGTAGAAATAATTTCCGACGCTAAAGGGTACGTATACCAGTTATCGTAATATTGTAAACTATAATACTTAACATTTATTTTTAACTATAAAGATTGTATTATTCTTATAACTTCGAGATTGCATTTTAACAGTAGAGAATAAGCCCAAGACTTTCAGCAGCAACTCGCCAGTGGCGCACGAGGCTATAATTGGTCACTGATAATAATAATAATAATAATGGACAAACTGAACACTCGCTACGGTAATGTTTTATTCAATTTGTTCATTGCAAACTTCTTTAATGTTCAGCTAAGTCTTTAATTACTCAACTTCATTTTTTAACAACTATCGTTCAAGTTGAATTTGTAAAGAGACTACTTATCCAATTTAAATAAACTACCTCCATTTTAAGGACAATATAAAGGGTTTAATAGGATCTCGGTTTTATTCAGTTTATCCTTGGAATTGTGGTTTTGTTGGTCGGTGAATAAGGTGGTCGCTTTTCACTGGAGAGTATATATATAGTATATATATATATAATCAATACTGAAGACAGATTTAGGGTTACATATTAAATCTTAAAACAAAAAATTACTCCGCCCATACATTCAATCAGGGTACGAGTAGTTCGTACATAGAGAGTCAAAGTAGAAACGAGGCTTCTGGACGTGGTTCATTATTATTGGAAGCGAGTATTCCTTCATTTATCACATACCAATGGGAAGTTTAGGTCATAATTGTTTTACGTGCACGCGTTGGTAATTTGCGTTAGAGGTTCTCTTTTTGTTTTAAAGTTCCGGGTGCATAATTGTCAAGAGCACGATGTACTGTAAACTATTTCCTCCCGAGGATAATGACATAATAAGCTAATAAGTTTTTCTCTTCCTCGAAGCTTAGTATGGGTCGATTCTTTCGGTGGCTAAGAGTTAACAAACGGAAACTCAAAGATGAACGTGGAATCGGAACAGGCCCAGCACGCGACAACCAGAAGAGACACCCGTCCAAATATAATGGTACAAAGTCCAAACAACGCGACAAATAACCCCCGATACAGCGTCTCCCCAGCCCCTATGTAGTAAAAGCCTATCTTCTTGGTATAGTTAGTGCCGTGCGTGCTTGCCTTACAAATATCCAATTTAGGATACCCTCAAATCGTATATCGTACGCGGGTAAGAAAGAAAGTGGTAATTATTCGACATATTTCTTCGTATCCCGACCGCATACATAAACTTTTATTTGGCAAATAGGCCTAAATGCATTATTAAAATTAACCTAAATTTTTTGTTTCAAATTCTACTCAATGACGTACGTACATCTGAGGAAATAAATTCGCCGAAAAAGTATGACAATAAAAATTAATAATTGAAGAAGAATTAATGATTTATGATTTTTTTTTAAATTCATTTTTTTGCGTGTGAAACCGTTTTCCCTTTGATTAAAACTTAAAAAACAATAACAGTGTTCGTATTTAAATATATGATAAATTATTTAAATTTTCTTGGTCTAAATGGAAACTGCAGTGATGAAAGTAAAATAATGTTAACTGCAATCCTACGAGATAAAAAATGGGATAAACCAACCAACGTACACCCTTATTGCAACAAACACTTACTGAGATATATATATATATATATAATATATAATTCATTCGTTAAAAGTGAAGACCGGATTAATCTGTCCAAAAGAATGGGGACAACAATACCGATTAATCGGATCGGACTCGAACCACTTTCCCCAACACCACTTGACCCGACCTCCAGCGGGAGGCCCTCGGTGGAGTGCCATCCCTCCCACCCACATCAATCGCGACTCGCAAAGCGATTCTGACATTCTTTCTACTCACTCTGATGCTTGTCCGCGAGTAGAATGAGTGATGAGGACACGTCCCTCCGTCTGTAGAAACACATCACCTTCGCCTCAACGTTCCCGCTCAGCGTCTGAAAAAAGGAGAGAAACTAATTAATAATCCTCCGCAAATTGACCCATTCAACCTCCCACATCCCCAAAGGTAGGGGGTCAGCTAACAATGAACACCTTCCCCGGACAATGAAAGCACGAATAAGGGCGCAGGGGGCCCATAAAATATAACCGTTCACTCGAGTGTACTTGTCAGAAATACATTTCGATATATTTTACCAAAAATAAAGATCTCTCGAATAAAATATGTGTATATATATATAATATATATATATATATATATATATATATATATATATACACATACAGGGTGTTTGAAAACTTTCTGTACAAATTGTAATGGGGGACAGGCAACACCAAGACAAACCCTTTTCGTCTATAAGTGTAGGTCCGCTGACGTCACCATTCGGTGCGAAAGGGCGCCGCTGCAATTGGCTAAAAGGTGAAGTGGGCTAGACTCGCGCTTGCCGCGGGCATTCTTAAATCGGACGTAGTACGCGTAACATGGAGCGCTTCACGACTGCTGAGATGGCTGACATGCATATGGTGTATGGGGCTGCCAATGGAAACGGAAGAGCTGCTGTGAGGTTGTACCGACAGCGCTTCCCAAACAGACGTGTGCCAAACCACCAAACGTTTGCGCATTTGCATCGGCGACTGCGAGAAACTGGAACATTCCATGCAAACATGCATGACACTGGTCGGGAGAGAAACGTGCGCACTCCTGACATGGAAGAAATCCTACGGCGATTTGAGGACAATCCAAGCGCAAGCACGCGAGGTGTTGCACGTATCCTCGGTGTGAACCACGACCTGGTCTGGAGAGTGTTGCACGAGCAGCAGTTACATCCGTTTCATCGTCAGAGTCCAGGCATTACAACCTCGGGATTACCCTCTTCGTGTGGAATTCGCACGCTGGTTTCTGCAGCAGACAGCGGTGCAGCCTAATTTTCCGGCTTATGTGCTGTTCTCAGATGAGGCCTGTTTCACACGTGAGGGTGTGTTTAACATGCACAATTCTCACGTGTGGGCGCACGCAAATCCACATGCTACACGGGTTTGTAATGCCTGGACTCTCTGACGATGAAACGGATGTAACTGCTGCTCGTGCAACACACTCCAGACCAGGTCGTGGTTCACACCGAGGATACGTGCAATCACCTCGCGTGCATGCGCTTGGATTGTCCTCAAATCGCCGTAGGATTTCTTCTTCCATGTCAGGAGTGCGCACCGTTTCTCTCCTGACCAGTGTCATGCATGTTTGCATGGAATGTTCCAGTTTCTCGCAGTCGCCGATGCAAATGCGCAAACGTTTGGTGGTTTGGCACACGTCTGTTTGGGAAGCGCTGTCGGTACAACCTCACAGCAGCTCTTCCGTTTCCATTGGCAGCCCCATACACCATATGCATGTCAGCCATCTCAGCAGTCGTGAAGCGCTCCATGTTATGCGTACTACGTCCGATTTAAGAATGCCCGCGGCAAGCGCGAGTCTAGCCCACTTCACCTTTTAGCCAATTGCAGCGGCGCCCTCTCGCGCCGAATGGTGACGTCAGCGGACATACACTTATAGACGAAAAGGGTTTGTCTTGGTGTTGCCTATCCCCCATTACAATTTGTACAGAAAGTTTTCAAACACCCTGTATAATATATATATATTATATATATATATATATATATATATATATATATATATAGAGAGAGAGAGAGAGAGAGAGGAGAGAGAGAGAGAGAGTTACAAGGACAAGAGGAAGCCTCAAAGACCTTTCGGTCCACTCTGGGAGGTTCCTGTTATAAAACAAGTTTATTTTTCTTTCAACTATCCTAGCAGTAGTAGAAAACTGGATAGAAAAGTAGAAGGCTCTCTCCCCACCCTCAGCTCCATCCCTGCCAGAGGCAGGTACGGAAAAAGGTTGAAGAAAATACCTTGACCCTAGAAAAGTAGCCAAGGAAATTTTACAGGAAAGTGGAGAATATATAAATACCTCTATATTTAGCTTGCTCACAGACACACCGTGCAAGCGAACTCCTGCAGAGTTTTCTGAGGTTTTAATCTTAAACTATGAGAGTATTCAGTACTTTGTCTAGCTTATTTTTAAACACATTTACACTTTCACTGGAAACAACCTCTGAGGGAAGTTGGTTCCAGATATTAACTATTTTATAGGAAAAGAAATTTCCGCAGAGAGAGAGAGAGAGAGAGAGAGAGAGAGAGAGAGAGAGTTACAAGGAGTTACAAGGAAAAGAAGTACCTCAAAAGGCCTTGCGGCCCATACCGAGGAGGTACCAATGGCAACGGGTGCCAGGGAAAATTTTGTCTTTCAACTATGCTAGCAGTAGTAGAAAACTGGATAGAAAAGTAGAAGGCTCTCTCCCCACCCTCCGCTCCCTCCCTGCCAGAGGCAGGTACGGAAAAAGGTTGAAGAAAATACCTTGACCCTGGAAAAGTAGCCAAGGAAATTTTACAGGAAAGTGGAGAATATATAAATAGCTCTATATTTAGCTTGCTCACAGAGACACCGAGCAAGCGAACTCCTGCAGAGTTTTCTGAGGTTTTAATCTTAAACTATGAGTGTGTTCTGTACTTTGTCTAGCCTATTTTTAAACAGATTTACACTTTGACTGGAAACATCCTCTGAGGGAAGTTGGTTCCAGATATCAACTATTTTACAGGAAAAGAAATTTCCGCAGACTGAGGTCCTAAATGTCTTTACACAATCAAATAGTGTGCAAGATTTCGTCTAACCTTTTCTTGAACTGATCCACAGAGGAACTGTTCACAACTTCCGAAGGTAACCTGTTCCATGTGTCACAGATCTTATACGTAACGTAAGTCCCACACACACTAGTCCTAACCCGTTTCAAATCCAACTTCCAACCATTGTTGCGAGTTGGGTTATCATTTAAACTAAACATACTTCTAAAATCGACATCGTTGAACCCTCGTAAGAGCTTGAAAACCTCGATCAGTTGACCGCGCAGCCTCCGAGTTTCAAGCGAAAACAAGTTCAGGGCGCGTAACCGTCGATTGTAGCCCATATGCCTAACAGAAGGGATTAACTTTGTGGCCCTCGCCTGCACTCGCTCCAGCCTCTCAATATCTTTCCTGAGGGTGGGCGACCAGAACTGCAGAGCATACTCCAGGTACGGCCGAACAAGGGAATTGTACAGAGAGAGAGAGAGAGAGAGAGAGAGAGGAGAGAGAGGAGAGAGAGAGAGAGGAGAGAGAGAGAGAGAGAGAGAGAGAGAGAGAGAGAGAGAGAGGAGAGAGAGAGAGAGAGAGAGAGAGTTACAAGGAGTTACAAGGAAAAGAAGTACCTCAAAAGGCCTTGCGGCCCATACCGAGGAGGTACCAATGGCAACGGGTGCCACGGAAAATTTTCTACACACTCAAAGAGTGTGCAAGATTTCGTCTAACCTTTTCTTGAACTGATCCACAGAGGAACTGTTCACAACTTCCGAAGGTAACCTGTTCCATGTGTCACAGATCTTATACGTAACGTAATTCCCACACACACTAGTCCTAAACCGTTTCAAATCCAACTTCCAACCATTGTTGCGAGTTGGGTTATCATTTAAACTAAACATACTTCTAAAATCGACATCGTTGAACCCTCGTAAGAGCTTGAAAACCTCGATCAGTTGACCGCGCAGCCTCCGAGTTTCAAGCGAAAACAAGTTCAGGGCGCGTAACCGTCGATTGTAGCCCATATGCCTAACGGAAGGGATCAACTTTGTGGCCCTCGCCTGCACTCGCTCCAGCCTCTCAATATCTTTCCTGAGGGTGGGCGACCAGAACTGCACAGCATACTCCAGGTACGGCCGAACAAGGGAATTGTACAGTGAGAGCACAATCTCCTTGTTCCGAAACTGAAATTGCCTCCTGATATAACCCAATAGTTTCTGGGCTTTCTTTTCCACCTCTACACACTGTTTCGTAAACTTAAGGTCGCTGCTAATTAGCACACCCAAGTCCTTTTCTAAATCAGTCACCTCGATATTACTGCCCAACATCGAGTAGTCCGACTTGGGATTGGCGTAGCCAATGTGCATCACTTTGCATTTACCCAAGTTAAACGGCATTTGCCATTTTTCGGACCATCTCCTATCCTACCTAGGTCCGCACGCAGTTCCTCGATCGCTTCGGGCGTCCCAACATTGGCCCCAAGCTTGGTGTCATCAGCGAATTTGGCGATCCGACTGACGATGCCACCGTCGATATCATTTATGTAAATGGTAAACAACAGTGGCCCCAAAACGGAACCCTGAGGAACCCCACTAGTGACCGAGGCCCAACCCGAACTAGCCCCTTTAATTACCACCCTCTGCCGCCTATTCCTCAGCCAGTTTTCAATCCACCTACCTATTTCCCCACCGATACCCAGCGCGCGCACTTTCGCCATTAGCCGGCGGTGAGGTACCTTATCAAAGGCTTTCTGAAAGTCGAGATAAAGTATATCAATCGCCCTACTCTTATCGTACTCACTCAACATGACGTGGAAAAACTCGAGCAAGTTGGTGAGACACGACCTATGCCGTCTAAACCCATGTTGGGAGTCCCCAAGCAGCTTGTAGGAATCCAAATGGTCAACGATTCTATCAGCTATTATCCTTTCTAATAATTTACCTACAACTGAAGTGAGACTAATAGGACGATAGTTCCCTGGACTTTCGTGATCCCCTTTCTTAAAGATAGGGGTCACGTTGGCCTCCCTCCAGTCACCAGGCACCTGGCCCATCACCAACGATTTGTTGAAGACTGTAGCCAGGTGGGGAGCCACCTGGTCGCGCACTTCTCGCAAAACACTGGGGAGAAACTGGTCTGGCCCAGGAGCCTTAAACGCGCTCAGTTTGTCTATTCTATGAGCAACGACTGTCGCGGTACATCTAACACTATCCAGGCCAGCACCTTCGTGCCTCACAGCTGGCTCGGGGATGACGCGGGTATCCTCCCTGGTGAACACTCCCGCAAAGTACTCATTAAGCACATTAGCGATGTCCGCGTCGGAGGTCCGCAGAACGCCGCTTCCGTCCTTTAAAGGACCTATCATGCTTCTAATGGGCTTTCTACTATTAACATAACTGAAGAACTCCTTAGGGTTCCCCTTGCAGAGGCTTGCCACCCGTAGTTCTTCGTTACGTTTCGCTAGCCTAACCTTCGCCTTCACTTCCCTACACAGGCGGACATACGCTTCAGTGTTCTCGTGGGAACGATTGGCCTTCGCCCTCCTATACGCTACTTTCCTATTTCGGATAGCCGAAGCGATGCCACGATTGAACCACTTAGGCTGCGTTGAAGCAGGGGTGACCGGTTTTGAGGGTATGGCAGCAGACTGCAGCACCATAAACTCATCCCGGAATGCACTCCACACTCCCTCAACATCGCCGCCAGCCTCTAACCCCCATCTCTGCTACGCTATCCCTGAGGCTAACAAAGTTCGCCCGCCGGAGATCGAGCTTACTGCCTCTCGAGTTACTACGCTTCACCCGAGGGACGCACACACACCTAATAAGACCGTGATCACTCCCGCCCAACGATTCGTCAACGGTGAGGCCAGTGACGAGGTTGTCTTCGGTCGTGAATACTAAGTCTAGAACGCTTTCGCCTCGTGTAGGCTCGTTGACCCACTGAGTGAGGAAGTTCTCATCAGCAAAGTCAACTAGCCTCCTCCCTTCAGCATCGGCAGTCCTGTTTTCCCACTTTATGCCGCGACAGTTGAAGTCTCCTAAAACTACACACACCCTATCCCCTAGCAGGCTACTGAGTTCGGTGTACAGGGCTGTATCCTCCTCGAGGAGGAGATGCGGAGGTCTGTACACCAAGATTAACCTATAGTTCGTCCCTCCCACGTTCAGATCGACGCCAAGCAGCTCCCGTTCCGACCGGAACTGGCAGTCAACCGGACTCAACGTGTCTCTGACGTATATTAGTACCCCACCCCCCTCCCCACGGGTGCGGTCTTTGCGAAACATTCTATACCCGGGAATTTCGAACTCCCCAACGTAGTCCCTACGATCAGTATGAATCCAGGACTCGGTGATAGCAACGATATCCTGGTATTCTGATGCTAAGAGCGCCCGTAGCTCGCGAAACTTGTTCCTAATTGACCTAGCATTAAAAAGCATTGCACGGAGGGAGCCTTCCCTATTCTGACCGCCCCCTAGCACGACCCGTTTCCCGAACAGCCAGGGCTATCGGGAGTTGAAGAGCCCCTCACTAACGAGGGGGCAACTTCCACAGGAGACTGAGCCCCCTCCAACGTAGGAGGAGGGTCACCCATCTGTACTTCGCCGCACCCTTCAGTCGAAGGTACGTCCGCCACCGGCTCATCCTCATCTCTCCCCGGTGGGGGCCCATCATCTCTCCCAGGACTCGACCTCACCATTCTGTATAGGTGCCGGTCGAGCAGCGCGCTAGCACACCTTTACCCTTGTCATTGAGGTGGACACATCCTCTGAGAGAGAGAGAGAGAGAGAGAGAGAGAGAGAGAGAGAGAGAGGAGAGAGAGAGAGAGAGAGAGAGAGAGAGTGTGAGTTACAAGGAGTTACAAGGAAAAGAAGTACCTCAAAAGGCCTTGCGGCCCATACCGAGGACCAATGGCAACGGGTGCCACGGAAAATTTTCTACACTCAAATAGTGTGCAAGATTTGGTCTAACCTTTTCTTGAACTGATCCACAGAGGAACTGTTCACAACTTCCGAAGGTAACCTGTTCCATGTGTCACAGATCTTATACGTAAAGTAATTCCCACACACACTAGTCCTAAACCGTTTCAAATCCAACTTCCAACCATTGTTGCGAGTTGGGTTATCATTTAAACTAAACATACTTCTAAAATCGACATCGTTGAACCCGTAAGAGCTTGAAAACCTCGATCAGTTGGCCGCGCAGCCTCCGAGTTTCAAGCGAAAACAAGTTCAGGGCGCGTAACCGGCGACTGTAGCCCATATGCCTAACGGAAGGGATTAACTTTGTGGCCCTCGCCTGCACTCGCTCTAGCCTCTCAATATCTTTCCTGAGGGTGGGCGACCAGAACTGCACAGCACACTCCAGGCGCGGCCGAACAAGGGAATTGTACAGTGAGAGCACAATCTCCTTGTTCCAAAACTGAAATTGCCTCCTGATATAACCCAATAGTTTCTGGGCTTTCTTTTCCACCTCTACACACTGTTTCGTAAATTTAAGGTCGCTGCTAATTAGCACACCCATGTCCTTTTCTAAATCAGTCACCTCGATATTACTACCCAACATCGAGTAGTCCGACTTGGGATTGGCGTAGCCAATGTGCATCACTTTGCATTTACCCAAGTTAAACGGCATTTGCCATTTTTCGGACCACTCTCCTATCCTACCTAGGTCCGCACGCAGTTCCTCGATCGCTTCGGGCGTCCCAACATTGGCCCCAAGCTTGGTGTCATCAGCGAATTTGGCGATCCGACTGACGATGCCACCATCGATATCATTTATGTAAATGATAAACAACAGTGACCCCAAAACGGAACCCTGAGGAACCCCACTAGTGACCGAGGCCCAACCCGAACTAGCACCTTTAATTACAACCCTCTGCCGCCTATTCCTCAGCCAGTTTTCAATCCACCTACCTATTTCCCCACCGATACCCACGGCGCGCACTCTCGCCATTAGCCGGCGGTGAGGTACCTTATTAAAGGCTTTCTCAAAGTCGAGATAAAGTATATCAATCGCCCTACTCTTATCATACTCAGATTACTCACTCAACATGACGTGGAAAAACTCGAGCAAGTTGGTGAGACACGACCTATGCCGTCTAAACCCATGTTGGGAGACCCCAAGCAGCTTGTACGAATCCAAATGGTCAACGATCCTATCCGCTATTATCCCCTCTAATAATTTACTTACAACTGAAGTGAGACTAATGGGACGATAGTTCCCTGGACTTTCGTGATCCCCTTTCTTAAAGATAGGGGTCACATTGGCTTCCCTCCAGTCACCAGGCACCTGGCCCGTCTCCAACGATTTGTTGAAGACTGAAGCCAGGTGGGGAGCCACCTGGTCGCGCACTTCTCGCAACACTCTGGGGAAAAACTGGGCTGGCCCAGGAGCTTTAAACGCGCTCAGTTTGCCTATTCTATCGGCAACGACTGTCGCGGTACATCGAACACTATCCAGGCCAGCACCTTCGTGCCTCACGCCTGGCTCGGGGATGACGCGGGTATCCTCCCTGGTAAACACTCCCGCAAAGTACTCATTAAGCACATTAGCGATGTCCGCGTCGGAGGTCCGCAGAACGCCGCTTCGGTCCTTTAACGGACCGGACCTATCATGCTTCTAATGGGCTTTCTACTATTAACATAACTGAAGAACTCCTTAGGGTTCCCCTTGCAGAGGCTTGTCACCAGTAGTTCTTCGTTACGTTTCGCTAGCCTAACCTTCGCCTTCACTTCCCTACACAGGCGGACATACGCTTCAGTGTTCTCATGGGAACGATTGGCCTTCGCCCTCCTATACGCTACTTTCCTATTTCGGATAGCCGAAGCGATGTCACGATTGAACCACTTAGGCTGCGTTGAAGCAGGGGTGACCGGTTTTGAGGGTATGGCAGCAGACTGCAGCACCATAAACTCGTCCCGGAATGCACTCCACACTCCCTCAACATCGCCGCCAACCTCTAACCCCATCTCTCCTACGCTATCCCTGAGGCTAACAAAGTTCGCCCGCCGGAGATCGAGCTTACTGCCTCTCGAGTTACTACGCTTCACCCGAGGGACGCACACACGGAACCTAATAAGACGGTGATCACTCCCGCCCAACCATTCGTCAACGGTGAGGCCAGTGACGAGGTTGTCTTCGGTCGTGAATACTAAGTCTAGAACGCTTTCGCCTCGTGTAGGCTCGTTGACCCAGAGTGAGGAAGTTCTCATCAGCAAAGTCAACTAGCCTCCTCCCTTCAGCATCAACAATCCTGTTTTCCCACTTTATGCCGCGACAGTTGAAGTCTCCTAAAACTACACACACCCTATCCCCTAGCAGGCTACTGAGTTCGGTGTACAGGGCTGTATCCTCCTCGAGGAGGAGATGCGGAGGTCTGTACACCAAGATTAACCTATAGTTCGTCCCTCCCACATTCAGATCGACGCCAAGCAGCTCCCGTTCCGACCGGAACTGGCAGTCAACCGGACTCAACGTGTCCCTGACGTATATTAGTACCCCACCCCCCTCCCCACGGGTGTGGTCTTTACGAAACATTCTATACCCAGGAATTTCGATAGAGATATAGAGACACTTACATCATCCGTATAACGATCAAAGGATGAATTCGCAGTCCTCATATCTAATGACTGGAGAAATGAGAGAAATTGCTTCTCCAAAACAGAAATCTCACTAACTTATTTACCCTAAACCAGACATGAGCTAAATAATAGGTAATAGTAATAGATCATAATTTTTTGGCTGTAATAGTAATAGAAGGCAAAGTAATAGATAAGAGTCTATTATTACTTTCCAATGATTTGGTCGAAACAAATATTTGTTAACACACTGCTTCTTTCTAATTGCATTTAAATAGACAAAGATCCTTTTCATATGAGTTAAGTACCCCACATACAAAAGTAACAGTAATAGAAGAAATCAAAAGTAATAGTAAATAGTAATAAACCCAGTAATAGACCCCATGTCTGCCCTAAATACAGTTTGTTCAAAAGGTCCCGCCGTGAAACCTTGTTTCTTACTAGACAAGACTTTTTTTAACCAATTGTACGAACGTAAAGATTCCAAATAAATAAAACCCAATTTCATTTTAGTTGGTTCTCTTTAAATGCCTTCACAAAGGAATCGGGGTGTTCGCTTTGCTTCGATCGATTAACAACGTACTGAAAAACGGCTCGTAGTTCTAGTGCCAATTTGATCGTGACACAAATCTATTAGGTCGGTGATCGAAATTTTAGACGAAGTGTTCGAGTCATTGCTATGTACGCGCGCGCGTGTGCGTGCGTTCGTGTGAACACAACCCAACTACGCGTGACGCAGCATTACTTCATTTCTTAAGTCGTTCGTAAAAAGAAATCTGTGAACGGCATCATACATTGGTAAGTAGCGGAGAGAAAAGATAATTTCTTCCAACTACATTCTCCTAAATGAACACCGCCTTTAACTTAATATTCTTCTACTAACAACTGCTAATTTTTAGAACATGCTATTACAAAAATCTTAATACGTAATTTACAACCCCGAACCAATTTGCTTTATTTAACTGTTCCTCATTGCGTTAATCTCAATACGTCTTTGTTCCTCCACTATCATTTGACTTCACTCAAAATATAAATTAAATGTTATACAATTTTTCACTCGTGTTGAATTCGAAAGCCTACACACACACATTCAATCACACTGTTAAATAAAACAGATCTATGCCCATAAAGTGAATTCAACTAGAATTTAACCGTAATAGGCCAAAATAAAATTCAACCATCAACCAAGTTAAAAGAAGTATACTGTACATTTAAGGAGAAAGTTGAATTGGGTTAAACCCGAGAAGACTTTCCCTAAATATGGGATTACAGCCTTTGTTGTTCCCAGTGATACGATCTATTCAAACAAGCATCCATTAACCTTTTTAACGCCCTACGCGTTAATTTACTATTTTGTTCTGGCTAACGACGGATGATTTTATTGTCTCAGAAAAAGCCAGTCGGTACTGAAGGTGTTAACAATGAGAAACGAGAAGAGTCTCGTTTAGTTTTTTTGCTTCTTTGGCATTGGTATCCCGGTCCGGAGTAGGAGCCCGAAATGATTCGGCTCATTTTATTTATTTGGAACACCGATGACGATAAATGTGTTTGTTGATTCTCAACAAATAAAAAAGGCAAAATTTAAATTATTATTATTATTACTATTATTAATATATATATATATTAGTGATGTAGCGGATGTCATTTTTTTCACATCCGCGGATGCGGATGAGGATGTTTGATTTCAACATCCGCGGATGTCTACATTTTCGTTATTTTTTAGGATATATTCGAGATTTGCTGTGTTTAATGTATATAATAAGTTATTATATAGAGAGAGCTGTAGCTATAATGTAGTATAATTGATTAATTGTACAATAATTGCTGTACTTTTCTCTGAACATATAAAATAATATCAAGCATCTAACTAATATAGAAATCAATCAGTGAATTCGTCTGCAAATAAATTCGTTATATTTTGTTGAGTTTCAGCCACAATTAGAAACCATAATTGTGTTACCAGGATGCGGGACGTGAACCCAACTCAAATGCACCCCACCGACCTCTTTCCCCAACCTCCACCCTTATAGAAAGAGATCTTTAATTAGCTTGATAACTATTTATATTAAGTTTAAAGTTTTATTAGGCATATTTATAAATGAGTAATTAAAATAAAGTAAACTAAGATGTTCATCGTTTAATGTTCAAACTTAATTATAGGAAGGTTATGCTTAAGGAACATTAATTTTTCTGCCTTTTCTGCTGCCAGTCTGTTTCTCTTTTCATCATATATTAATCCAGCACTGCTAAATAATCTCTCGCTTGGTACGTTTGTTGGGACAGGCTAGGTGAAAATAACTTAGCTTTGTAACGTGGATCTAAGTAGGTTGCAAGAGAGTAACTTCATACAAGAACAGCCTCTCGTCTTGTCGCTTGCATCACTTTTGCGCACAATGAACTAGTTCTATTAATATAGTAGAATTTGATAATTTCCGCTTATTAATGACGTTTTATCTCAACGGTCCACATCCGCAGTCCAAAGTGCGGATGCGGACGCGGAAAAAGGTGCGGATGTGACCTACATCACTAATATATATATATATATATATATATTATATATATATATATATATATATATATATATATATATATATTATATATATATCTATCAGGGTTTGGTCGATTAACTTCCAAAATTAACTAGTTAATTTGAGATTCTTACCAATTAAGTTAATTTTTAAAATTTGCATTAACGTAAGTTAATTTTGAAAGTTAATCAATTAAGTTAATCAATTAACTTTTTCTTTCTTGGAAGTCGTCTGTAGCCTCATCATTATATATAACTAATCAAGATAATGATAAACCCGTAATTATGTGGGATCACCTTGTGTGTGTGGTTGTCAATGTCTGCTAAATTATATGTATTTTTTTTTGCATATTATACAGGGCAAGACATAACATAAGAATAATTTTTTCTATAAACTTTTCTTACTTTTATGTTTCTTATAAATTAAATTAAATTTGTTTATAGTCTCAACTCAACTTTTCTCAACAAGTCTCAACTTTTAGCCATATGATAGTTTTCCACCGTAAAAATGAAGGCAAAAATGAATTTAATAACAAATTGTTTCCTAAACTGTATGTTTTATATTGTACACTTTAGACACTGAACATAATTCAAATTTCTTACCAACATTAGTCAAATTAGACAAAATATATACTTCATTTACAAATTAAACATACTTGTTAACTTCACAGAAGATAAGGTTCTCAAACCTTTCATCTCTTTGCCTATTACATTTCAATAAGAAAAATAAAAACAGCATTTTTATAGGAAAATTAATTGAAAATTAATTGAAGTTAATCAATTAATTTGGAGATATTTCAAGTTAAGTTGAATTTTTTTTTAAATTTAACTAGTTAAATTAACTTTTTTGCCGATAAGTTAACTAAATTGACCCAACCCTTATATATATTATTTAATCAGAGCTGGGCACTTGCGTTTTTTTTTTTGCGGTACTGCGGTACTACCGTGTTGGTCGGTACCGCGGAAAGTACCGCGGGAAATTTGAATGCGGTAGCGGTACTGCTGTACTTTCAGCGATCCTTTGCGGTACTGCGTTATGCGGTACCGGTTTGGTAGTGCGGTAGTAGTACCGCAAAAAAACGGGCAAAAAAACGCAAGTGCCCAGCTCTGAATTATATATATATATATATATATATTATAAACCTGTTTCTATACGAGAGGAGAGCAAATTCCACACCACCCACAGTCCTATACAAACATGTTACATGAAGTTTTGAAGCCTTCTATGAACAAATAATTTGTAGATTCGGGGCAGCTGAAAATAATATTTCAACAGGACAATGCATACTGCATACATCACACGCTTTACCACGGGTGGTGGCAAGTAAAGTAGCATGTCAGATTGACCAACCGGCCTCCTCGGTCTCCCGAACCTAAACTCCATCAAACATTCGTGGGAACTTCTAAATCACATAATTCGGAAGCACCAGCGATCTCCAAAATCTGAGCTACACGCAATGACGACGCGGGACAATTGGGGGGCAACGTTGGGAGTGCCACAAACAAACAAACAGTATACAATATGACTCGAAAAGTTAAAAAAAAAGTCATCGAAGCGAGAGGAAAAAGGGTAATATATTAAATATCTAATTAATTAATTTTCAACAAAATTAATAATAAATGTTACATTACATCATTACGTTTTTATTTTTCCTTCTGAGAGCAAATTCGACAGAAAACTCGTGGTCATTACTAATATATATAATGCGCCTCGGTGGTGGTGGTGGTGGTGGTGTGATTTGCATCGCTGACTACAAATCCGCCATCCGGGTTCGATATCCGATGACGGCAGACGGCGCGCAGCAAACCTAGCTATACATCCTTTCAATTGGTTAGCAGATTAATGGGCACCCTGGGTAGACTAGTGGTTAAGACGCTGAGATGTTGATCGGGAGGTCACGAGATGAAGTCCGGGCGAGGACTTTATAATTTCTAACCACCCGTAGTGGGTCGTGGTTCGAATCCCACGTTAAGCTGTAGGCCTAAGGTGGGGGCAACAAGTTCGACCTTCGTCAGAATGAACAATTCGGGCGGAAGCAAAATCAAGATTATACGGTGTGTATAAAGTAACGCGAGTGAAGAGAAAAATCCGATTTGAACTGGTTAATTTCAACTTGTTTTTTAACTTTTAAAAACATTTTCAACACCTCTTATATAAACGTTACTATCAAATATATAGTTGTTGTAAAGTACATGTCATAAATATTACTTGTCCACGTTTACTTTAGTTAATATAATTCGAGTCGGATTTCTCTCTTCACTTACGTTACTTTATACACACCCAATATAATATATATTTTTTTTTTTTTTATTAATTATTGGGTTTGTTTAACCTCCTTCGCAACATCTAAGGTCATATGACGGAGGGGACCTACAGCTTTACGTGGGATCTGAACCACGGGTCGCTACATAATCTGGACGCGGAGGACGGTCTCCCATCCAACTACTACGTAGACCCAATGTCGCTTAACTTCGCTGATTAACGGGAAGCGGTGTTACGACATTGGCTACGACGTTGCCCATATATATATATTAGGGTGGTCCAAAAATAAAAATGAAAAATATATTTCTCATGACATTTGCCCATATTCCACAACTACCATCAATGTTGGAAATAAAAAACTGGATCGATTCGTGCATATTTAGAGGTGGCGCAACTCGAAGCCTTAGTATCATTATACATAATATAGAGTTTGGGATTGTAAATTTCTTCAAACTTGCGCCACCCTTAAATATTAACGGATTTAGCTCAACATCCGATCTGAGATTTTTGTCCATAGAACGAATGAGAAAATGCATCAGGAGCTCTTATTTGTGCATTTTAATGTTTTACCATTATGTTTGGCTCACCGTAAAGTTTAATAATTCAATCATTTCAAATCAGAATTTAATGAATTCTTGTTTTGACATGAATTTGGACCTTCATACATATTAGGCCATGCTAAGACTTACACAACCATGGTGACAGTGCTTTAAGACGGAATTAAAAAGAACCCTATTTTTCATGGCAACGGAAATCTCAAAATTCGAGTGGAGAGCTAACATTAAATTCCTAACAAAACTTAAATGGAAACCACCACAAATACTTGATGCCTTACGTGAAGTTTATGGAGATGAAGCACCTAAGAAATCAGTCGTTTATGACTGGATCAAAAGATTAAAACGGGTCAAGAGGTTCTTAATGATAACCAAAGAAGTGGAAGGCCATCAACATCAATTAATGAAGAAACTGTCGCTGCTGTTCGGTCACTAGTCGAAAAAGATCGTCGAATTTCCTGTGAAATAATAGCCAATGAGGTGGGTATCTCTCGTGGTTCTGCTCATTCCATTTTGGTGGATACCTTAGAACTTAGCAAACTTTCTGCTCGGTGGGTGCCTAAAGCGTTGCGCCAAGAACAGTTTGACCAAAGGGCTAGTCTTTCTGTTGATCTTTTGAATCGAATGGAAGTTCATGAAGATTATTTTATGCATAGACTTGTAACAGGGGATGAAACCTGGATTTATCAGTATGATCCGGAAAGCAAAGTTCAGTCAAAACAATGGCTCCCAAGAGGATCAGATGGCCCAATCAAATTTAAAGCAGAAAGATCAGCTAAAAAGGTAATGGCTACAATTTTTTGGGATTGTGAAGGAATAATTTTAGTGGACTTTCTTGAAGGACAAAAAACAGTCACCGCCCAATATGAAAATGTTTTGAGGAAGCTGAAAGATAAGCTTGTTGAAAAAAGACCTGGTAAACTTCATCGCGGGGTGCTTTTCCATCACGACAATGCACCTGCTCACACTGCAAATGCCTCAAGAGCCGTGTTACGGGAATTTCGATGGGAAATCATACCTCACCCCCCCCCCTACAGTGCGGATCTAGCCCCTTCCGACTTTTTTTTATTCCCAAAATTGAAGGATCACATAAAAGGAACGCGTTTCGACTCGATAGCAGATGCCAGAACAGCAGTTTTGAGATGGTTTCAGTCGAAAAACTCTGAATTTTATAAAAATGGATTGGAACGCTGGAAACATCGCTTAGAAAAGTGTATAGATATAGGTGGGAATTATGTCGAACGTTGGTGAGCATTCCTAAACGTATATCCTCTTTTGTTTTCTTTTATTAAAGTTATTTGACCATTCTGGAACTTTTATTAAAGGGTTTTTGTATTAAAGCTTTTTGAATTTTCCGGAAACTTTTTGGATTTCCTACGTATACATGCGCCTCGGTCAGGTGTCGCCCAGCAAAACCCAGCTGTTCAGTAGTTTCGGGAATCTTTCACCATTATGGCAACTCCAATCAAGAGGGTTCGTGTCGCGACTGACTCGTCGCTCCTTTGAATAGATGTCTAATTCTTTTTGATACTTTTCTGACTAGTTTTGATAGGTGGAGGCACAACCTCATCGAAATAACCATAAATTAACCTTCGGCTTCTTTTTCAAAGGTTCGTGAGATTCTCGTGAAACAAAATCAGTTGCTTCATCGCCATAGGTTATATTACGTGCAAGACTAGCGTTAGGTAATGCAGACAATGATTATCTCATTTTTTACAAACTCAGGCACTGTTATGCAAGCAAATTTGAAACGAGAATCTAAAACGTGAGAAATCATGCGAGTAATGTCTAACCTTCCACTGCCTGAAACGATTCTGTAAATTTTCTGTTAAATCGTTTTTCATAGTATGAACACCCGCATCATCAGCTATGTTAAGCAAAAATATCACGAGACCCGTTACAGCGGGAGACACCATGTGAAGACAAGAATAATCAGAGGAAAAGTCATTCGTTAATTTCTCACATTGACAAAGAAGCTTTACAACACGCTGAATTAGAGTCCACTGACGATTATTGAAGGTTGCTACAATATGTCATAGTACGAGGCGTATGCAACAACGGCAGTTTTTCGTTGAAGAAGTCGTTGTAACATATATCACGTCATCCGCAAGTAATGTCGTTTTTTTACGATAGATTAAGTTTAAACTAGTCCTACTTAGTGATGTAAAAAAACCGGTTTTTTTGTTTTTTTTAATAATTAATATAGATATTGCCAATTTAATTATAAGGTATACTTTTGCAATGATATATATTATAAAAATAAATAAATAAATAATAAAATAGGCCATATGGTACCAGTATAGAATGTCCTTTTCAGCCTATTTACAGAAAAAACTGGCCTCTTTCTTGCACTGAAAGTCTTGTATCTTGAGATCCATTAAACTTGCGAGAACACTGGCTGGGAGCTGACTGCCCATTGTCCAACCTTCCCAGGACTCTCCCATCCATGCCTCGGATTTTGAATCTCCCACTTAACTATCCTTTAGACCCGCGATGACATATTCCCCCCCCCCACGAGACCATCCATATATATATACATACACATACACCCATATACATATATACCAAATATACATAAATACTTATATACACATTTATATCTATTGTATACCCCATACACATGCATACATCCAGAATTCCAGATACATACGCATGCATACTCACATATATACCTACACAAACTCATACACCTCTATTTCGCCCTTTCATTACCTCCGAGATCATTTAGCACATACAGTAATATCCATACAGAAAAGAAACCAATTAAGCACAGACAGAGCAGCAAAGCTAGTATTTATATCCCAAAATGCAAAATTCCAAGAAAGTGAAGTAAAACATGGTGCTACATTGGCTTCGTCAACATCCAAATCTGCAATAAATACCAGTACCTGTGATATTGAAACTATTTACTTTAATCAATCTAGTGATAATGATTCTTCAATGGAAATAGAATCAGATAATGAAAGTTAAACAGCATTAGGTTAACACAAAGGTTAAAGAAAGAGATGAATATTTATATTTTTTTTATTTTTCTATTTGGAATATATATATTATATATATATATATATACACACACTGGTATTCTTACCAATCACAATTATATCTATTGTTTTATACCAGTATTATGGATATTATACCAGTACCTGTGATATTGAAACTAGCATATATGCTCTACCCAATCTAGTGATGATTCTTCCATGGAAATATAGGTTAACAAAAAGGTTCAAAAAAAGTGAATATTTTCCTTTTCTATCTGGAATATATATACTGGTACTCTTGCCAATCACAATTATGTATATTGTTTGAAACGAGGAAGAATGTTTTATGTTCTAGTTAAAAAATATATATACATATAAAAAATGAGGGTTTGTTTTTCCTTTATATTATATACTTTTTGCGTGATTCAATTTTTCTAAAAGATGACTATGTAGTGAATACTCTTATTTTAGTTTCAAGATAAATGTTAATTTTACCGTCTTGAATTTCGGAATAGTTATAAATTCATTTTAAATTAGTTACCCCTCATAATTCAATTGTGAACCACATTAATACTAATTTTATGTATACTATATTATTTTATTGTATGTAAACATAATTAATTATATATCACAATTGTCAGTTAATTATTTATATTCAAATATTTATTTTAATCTAATACCATGTCCATTTTACAAATAAATAATAGAAAACCAAAGGTTATATTTTCCACCTTTGGTACTGTCGCAGTTTCGCCTAACGGACTCAATACGGCTAGTGAGATAATCACTGGTTGGCACTTAACTAGCGGCAGTGCTTATGGCTACATCATCCAGGTTAACCTATACCGGATAGATGCGCTACGGTCCCAAGCCGTAGCTTGCCTAGGCCGACGACGACGACGACGACGACGACGTAAACCAACAACTATATAGTATATATACTAGGTATAACCGTATAAGCATGGTAGTACAGTAAATTATAGGTAATACTAATATACTTATTAGATTAAAGGAAAAAAAATATGGAATAAGTTTAAAACAATAAAAAACAAAAAAAACAAAAAAAACAGACTACCTTCGTTTTAAACAAAAAAAACGACACAATAAAAAACGACTCACATCACTAGTCCTACTCGGTTTAAGCATAAATTTTCCGAAGGTTATATCTAAGAGGAGATCTATCGTGTTTCGCTACATACTTTACAGACCTTGACCAGTGAAGACGTGTGTTTTGCTTTATGTGAACCCCTCAAACATGGCGGTATCAGAAGAGCATATCAGGCATATAATGCTTTACGAGTTCAAAAAAGGGAATAGTGCTACTGAAGCAACGATATTATGCATGTGAGGAAGTGTCAAAGATGGTTTCAAAAGTTTAGGAATGGTGAATGCTGTTTGACAGATGCAGCACGCTCTGAACGCCCTGCTGAGTTCGATGATGACCCGCTGTCAGCCGCACTTGAAGAAGACTGTTCAACAACTGTCGAAGAATTGGCCCAGAAACTCAATTCATCCCCGTACAGTCCAGGGGTGCTCAGACTTCGGAGACCTTAGGGCAAAATTTGCTAACTATTATCTTTGGCGGGCACAAACACCAAAATTTTCCCCTAATTTATGAACTAATATCAGAGGCTGAACTTTTACCACTTGAAACTTCAAAATCGGACACGCTGCCGGTCGAAATGATGCTAAACTTTTAATACTAAATGTGAAAACGTCAAATTACGTAAAAAACGACTTAAAAATAGACAAATTTCAAATTCGCATCCACACACAAGATGACACGAACGGGTGAACGGTCGACATGATGCTAAACTTTTAATACTAAATGTGAAAACGTCAAATTACGTAATAAACGACTAAAAAATAGACACATTTCATGTTCGCATCCACACACAAGGTCACGCGGACAGGTCAAACGCGGAACTAAATATCGATCCGCCCACTCATCTTTATAAAATCATAAAAAATTCGAAAAGACACAGAAAGCCTAGCGAGTCGTTTCTAAAATGCCTTCTGATTGGTTGTATTTTCACGAAACACCCAATCAGCCAACTCGATTCATTATATCCGTTGAAATAGAATCGTCGCTTTAAGCGACACAGAAATTGGCGGAGCAAAGCAATGGTTTCAGACATGTTTTAAACATGTATGTGAGCGCTCTGCTCGCATGTAAAAATTCATTTCTAGTAATTTTTATATTGCCAGTTAAGATTTCATTTAGGCCGGCTATTCCAAAATAAACCAGCGGGCACATTCAAATCCATGGCGGGCACACGTGTGCCCGCGGGCACGGGTGTGAGCACCCCTGCGTACACCATCCATCGACATTTGCAACTCGGGAAAATGCCTAAGTTAGGAAAATGGGTGCCACATGAATTGTCGGTCGACAATCTGAGGGTGCGGGTAAACATTAGCACAGCTCTTCATTCTCGTGAACGCCAAGATCCATTTTTGCACCGTTTAGTGACTGGTGATGAAAAGTGGATACTGTATCAGAATGTTAAGCGCCGTCGACAGTGGGTTTGTGCCGGAGAACCAGCGACACCACAGCCAAAACCAAATCTTCACCCTCGGAAGGTGTTGCTTAGTGTTGGTGGGATAAAGGTGGTGTAATACACTTTGAAACCTTACCACACAACCAAACAATCACCGCTCAAGTCTACTGTCAACAACTGGATCGATTGAACACTGCACTAAAAGAAAAGAGACCTTCTTTGGTTAATCGAAACGGAATCGTGTTCCACCACGACAACGCACGTCCTCATACCGCTCGGATCACTTCCGCAAAAATTGAGGAGCTTGGGTGGGAAAAACTTCCACATCCTCCAGACCTTGCGCCTTCAGATTATCATCTTTCAGGAGTCTGCAAAACTATCTTGACGAGAAACAGTATACTGTACTTCTTTAGATGACCTGCACACCAGTCTTTGTACGTTTTTTGCCTCAAAACCGCCTGAATTTTATAAACATGACATTGAAAAGCTTGTAGGACGTTGGCAGAGTGTCATGATTCCGATGGAAAATATATACTAGATCAAACAGTTTCAGTTGTTTTTTTTTGTCCTTCAAATTCCGATCTAAAAAACGACATTACTTATGGGATGACCTGATAGAATATAGAGTTCCAATGGGTGATAACGTCTCTTATAAGTTTGTTTTCGGGTAAATTATGTTGCTTCTGGAATTCCTTAAGTCTGTCAAAGGCTGGAGATGAATAATTAAAATGCAACAGATTGGGCGCGCAATTGCACATATCTGTGAAACAGACTTCTGGCTAAGAAGGACTTCAACTGCAAGTGCTGAAGTATGATTCGCAAAAGCAACAGGAGTAATTTTTAGAACGCTAACAGCTTTAGTAATATTACAGCCATTGTCGTGCACAACTGCATGCACACGATCGCTCTTTATTGACCATTCTTGCAACACAGGAGTCAATGCGGCTGCAAATTTTTCACGAGTATGGAAATCTGGCAGATTTTTAGTGGCTAAAAGATGCTGCTTTTGCTCACATTTACTATTAATTCTATGTGCTGTCAAACTGATACAGGCTTCAGTTTTTTATAGTGAAGCCTAATAACCCAAATAAAACTAATATTCGGAATTCGGTATTCGGCCAAATAGTTTCACACCAAATATTCGGTATTCGGTGAATTTTAGTATTCGGGACATCCCTAATATTCGTATATATAATGTTACACATAGACCATGCATGGAACAAGGAACTCTTCTGGGAAAATTAAATCCACTATAGTCTGAATAAATAATGGTAAATGACAAATACTAAAGTTCTTTTTCGTGATGAAAGCCGAACGTGAGCGACGGGACATGACCGGATCATGATTTAATTTTCCCAGAAGAGTTCCTTGTTCCATGCGCAGTCTATGTAACATGAAAGTTTCTCAGGTGACCATTCTGAGTTGTATCATTATACAATACAGTTTGGGATTGCAAATTTCTTCAAACTTGCGCCACCCTTAAATATTAATGGATTTAGCTCAAAATCCGGTCTCAGGTCTTTGTCCATACAAGAAATGAGACAATGCATCAGGAGCTCTTATTGGTGTATTTAATTTATTTTACCATATACGGAGCTCCAATAAACCTTAGCCCGCCCCCCGCCCATGCCCTAAAGTTCTAAACCATTAGAGGTACAGTAAAACTAAACATACCTTACAAAAGAGAATTTAATCCTACATTTAATGAGAAACAATTAAAACTTGGTGTCCCCGCCATTGGCTTCCAAGACAGCCTGAATTCGCTTTGGGTAGCTTGCCAAAAGTGACATGAATAGATCTTGATCGTTACGCAAATTTGCTAAAACAGTTTCATTGTATCCTTCGAAAATCAATTTGCTGCAGGTTCTTGAAACAAGAGACATTCAACCTTGTCCTTTATAACTGATCCAATGTGTTCACAGACGTTCAGGTCAGGAGAATTTCATGGCCATCTTCATTTCCAAAGAAATCGATCTCATGGTTCCGCAACAACTGTTGAGTGGCTAATGCCTTAAAGCAGGGGGCCTTATCGTGCAGAAGTGTGACCTGATCGACATCCATAACATTGTTTGGGTTTCTTAGAAAAAGAATGACATGCTGGGATAGAATAATATCACGAAAATACTGTCCATCCCAACTCTGACCATTTGGCTTCAGCACCCACATGAGCTTCTTTGCAGTGAACAAAACAAACACACCAACACAGTCTGGACTTTTTAATAATTCGCGATAATGTTCATTGTCATCGATTTCATCTGGTGTTGTGGCCCACACTCGATTTTGGTAGTTAGGCCGACGTGTTACGTAAACAAAAAATTCATCGGTGACAGCTAAATGCACGAAATCATCCACATCCCAATCTTCAAGATAATGGGCAAACCACATTCTGTCATCGATGTTAAGTTGAGTTTTTCTTGGTTTGGAAGTTCATGCCAAGGCTTTAAATCTGTACAGTCGAATGATCTCACCACTAACGATCTTTTCTCTCAACACTTCGATCTCTCTAGAAAGTTTAGCACAGCTGTTTTTCCGCTTACGCATACCGCTTTCAATGATGTCCTTTGTTTCCTGAGAGAGTGGCAAATTTGGGCGCCCAGATTTGGTTGTATCCATTTCACATTCATCCAAAGTTTTATTCCACTTTCTTTTGACGAAGTCCTCACTTCTTCGCAACTTTTTGGCAACCCATGAACGTGTTTATAAAGGTGGCTCCAGCATTACGAGCTTCCCGAAATGTTATTGCTCGTATGCGATCTATCACACGTTGCCTCTCCGAATCACCAATTGAGAAGCCATTATATTATCACTTTATTAGCTAGAGTAATTTTAATACCTGCAATAAATAAAGAATTTTATATATTTTTATAATCACTAAAAACTATTTCGGTATAAGTAAACATGTAAGCTGCAAATGGGGGGGCTAAGGTTTTTTGGAACCCCTTATGGTAAAACAAAAATAAAAGCAGCAATAAGAGCTCCTGATGCATTTTCCCATTCCTTATATGGAAAAAGACCTCCGACCGGATTTTGAGCTAAATCCACTAATATTTAAGGGTGGCGCAATTTTGAAGAAATTTGCAATCCCAAACTGTATAATGATACGAAGGCTTCGAGTTGCGCCACCTCTAAATATGCACGAATCGATCCAGTTTTTTATTTCCAACATCGGTAGTGGTTGTGGAATATGGGCAAATGTTATGAGAAATACAGTTTTCATTTTCACCTTTTTTTTTATCCACCCTAATTACATACATACATACACACACACACACACATATATATATATATATATATATATATATATATATATATATATATATTTTGTTATACCTCTGGCATCTGTAAATAGACTTTCAAATTAATTATTAGCACTTATTTCGAAAATAGAAGGTAATTCCGAACCTTGATCACGGGAAAAAAATTATTATATATATGCAAACCCACAGGGAAAAAAGAAAAATGATTCCAAGGCCTTCCGTGTATTTAGTACACCTCGTCAGGTGTACCGGGTGTACTTCTGAATACACGAAAGGCCTTGGAATCATTTTTCTTTTTTCCCCGTGGGTTTGCATATATATAATTTTTTTTTCCGTGATCAAAGGTTCGGAAT
This sequence comes from Bathynomus jamesi, assembly GCA_023014485.1. Classification (NCBI taxonomy): domain Eukaryota; kingdom Metazoa; phylum Arthropoda; class Malacostraca; order Isopoda; family Cirolanidae; genus Bathynomus; species Bathynomus jamesi. The sequence goes on along the minus strand of JAJOZX010001403.1, from coordinate 382,337 downwards.
TACCTTCCTATTTTCGAAATAAGTGCTAATATTTCACTTGAAATAGAGTCTATTTACAGATGCCAGAAGTATAACAAATTATAGTCTACTGGTCTACCCGAATGATTGTAGCGATCTCGTACACTTGATTAATGCTAAGATTATACACTCGAAAGAGCTGTTGAATCCATGAAGTGAGAGGAATGTCTCGACTCGTACAAAGGTAAGATTCCGGTTCATCATATTCAGATTTTTTTTTTTTTTTTAATTCATAGGTTGGACATCAAACTCTATGTACTATTTTATAACCGATTTTGTTAAACCTTTGATATAATGTACTTAACACATTAATGCAGTAAAATCCTTTTAAAGAATTTAATATAATATTGACATTTGTTTTAGATTTATCATCAATGAGGTTTTAATTTACTTTTAATAAATATTAAAGATTGGCATATTAAATGGCGATATGGGCGAGTTTCAGTTATGATTAATATAATTCGTGACTATTTTGCAATAATAGTACATAGTGTAATTTAATTATCAGCTGTATGTACCAAGCTAATGTGTTATTGCAGGGCCCAAATGGGAACCACATCCGAAGTGTCTCCTCAGAATCGTAGCCAAACAAGTGTTAAACTAAAATGAGGATTTTTGAAAAAGTGACGCTGAAACCAAAACCAAGATTTGGCAGGCCAAGAATCGCTTATAAGCGCACCATTTCTGCTATCCGGGGAAAAGCTAAAACTAACCCATTCATCACTACTAATCAAATCCAAAAGGAATTCCCTGAAGAAATCAGCAGGAGGACAATTCGAAGACGACTTCAGAAGTGCAATTTAGTTGCACGAAGACGAGTAAAGAAGCCTTTCCTAAATGGAAAGAGGCTAAAGAAACGGCGCCTTTTTGCGAGCAAGTATGCATATTGGACTGTAGAACATTGCAAATAAGATCCTATTTACTGACCAGTCCTAAATTTTGGAATTTGGACAAAATCTCTACGTGTGACGTCCACCAAATACAAAAAACAAATCAATATGAAAATGAAATGAAAAGGTTATTGGCAGACTATAGTCGACATGACAAATATTATTAATACAATGACAGTTCATATAATAAGGATAGAAATATATACAACTGTTTAGAAATAATACTGTAATGTCGAATTTAAGTGGAGCTACAGACAGACGTTTTCATACCAAGAAGTCCATAGCTTAGAGCAGGGGATCCCAAACCCATGGTCGCGACCCAGGTCGAAGGTGTTCCTGAGGGTCGCGAGAAGGAAATTCTCAACGACTGATTCAATCAAACTATATGAATATAAACACAACGTATCAAAATGATTGGTCATTAACACTGCATGTACCAGCGTTTAGGGTCGCCAGGCCAGGAAAATATTCTATTCAGGGTCGCCACCATAAACGTTTGGGAACCACTGGCTTAGAGGATAAATGGCAGGACTCATGGATAGCTTGGATGATCGGGTTGGTTGATTTTTTAATTCTTTGCATTAGACTGTGTTGTTACCTCCGGGAAGCTCGGAACATTGCGGGTAGCAAGCATTTGCGAAGCTGAGCATCTCGGGGGTAATTTATGTAAGAGTCTAAAAGACCTGTTGTAGAGCAAATTTAGAGTTCTGCCAGAACCTTTTTTATAATTCACCCACAGTTGCTGTCCGTATATATTACTGCAGAAAGTACGAGAGTGTCTTTAGCTTCACTTGCACAGAATTGAAAGTTCCTTATAGTCATATTCGCTTTAGCACAAAGGCTTCGAGACTATTTTCTTATATCCGAGTCATCACTCAAGGAGCTGGTAATAGTTTGACCCAAATACTTAAACTCTTGTACTTCCTCAATTACTTCACCAATCATTTTAAACCTTATATCAGCTGGCTGATTACAGCTTTTAGGATGAAACTGCATAACCTTAGTTTTTTTAACATTAAAAAGAATATCATGTTTCTGCGAATACACTTCGCAGACTTTTAGTAGCCGATCCAGACCTTTAAAAGAGGGACTTATTAACCAGTGGCGTGCGGTCCATGGAAGCAAGGGAAGCAATGCTTCCCTATTCAAAGAAAGAAAATGCTGTATTATACTTTAAAGTTTAAACAGTTCAATATGTGTTAATAATTTGTACAAAATCATTTTATTATACTATTTATAGCATTTGATTGGTAATCAGGTGGATACATAGTATATACATTGGTTGCCGTTCGTGCAAAAACCTTTAAGAAAGCCGACGCAAAAAATCTCGAGTTGGACAACAATTGACGAAATGCATCCTTTTTCCCAATGACTTTCGCTTTTTTTTACTGTTACAAATTGTTTCTTTCCATTCTAAAAATTCATTTGATGTTTAATAATGTAGTATTTATTGAATACAACAAGTTTCATATATAGTTTTTCTACTAAAAAATTCCATGGCCATGTTAAGCGAAAAAGAATACCTATATATTTATCGTTATTTTATCCTTCCCTATGTCAAAAAGGAAGCAATTTAGAAATCGCTGTCCAGATCTTATAGTTAATTTTCTTGAAATATCTGGCAACTTTACGTGCTGTCTGCTGTCATTCTCTCATTTAAAGCGAATATGTAACTACGCTAGAAATGCGCAAGGGTAAGAAAGGCTTGCAAGTTTAGCTTTAATCTCAATTGAGAAAAAGCTTCTTAAGGATATGAAAACCGATGCCTTTTACGAAGAAATAATATATATTTAATAAAAAAGAAAGAAGAATAGAATTAACCTATAAGTAAAGTAAGTAGATGATTATGTGTTTTGTTTTTATTATATACGAGGATTTTAAAGTTTTATTTTTATTTTATATAATCTTTGTTGTTTTTGCTTGAATTGCTTCCCCTTGACGAAAAATCACCGCACGCCACTGTTATTAACACCATAGCATCGGCATAAACTAAGTTATTTATCCTTGTGTTATCTATACAACATCCTACTGTTGCCTCGTTAAGTGAAGCAATTAATCCGTCGATATACACATTAAATAGCATAGGGGAGAGCAAGGAGCCTTCTCTCAACCCGCAAGAGGAGCCAAAACACTCGGATAGTACATTACCCCAAAATTTCAATAAATTTAATATGTACATGGGAACCTTCCTGTCTTCTAGTTTTGCAAATAAAATATTGTGGTTCACCCTATCATATGCCTTACTTATATCTAGGAAACAGATATAAATAGTTGAATCTGTCAATGTATTTATATAGTTTCTTTAAGTACATAGATACACAGGTCAGTTGAATGGGGCCTTTTAAAGCCAAACTGATTAGGAGATGTCCATATGAAATCATTTAATCGGCGTAACAAGTTTTTCTAGTAGTTTCGAGAAGCAGGAAGCGACAGCAATAGGCCTGTAATTATTGCTGGACAGAATGTCACCGTACTTATTTTTGACCAGGGGCAAGATATATACGCTCATGAACTCTGCAGGGATATAGCTATGAGCCAGCATGGATGATAGGAGCAATGATATATGGAGACATACTACGTCATTTGCATATTGTATTGCTACCAGACATGGGGTAATAGTAATAGGCAATAGTAATAAACTATTACAAGATTTTTCAAGTAATAGTAATAGATCATAATTTTTTTGCTGCAACAGTAACAGAAGGCAAAGTAATAGATAAAAGTCTATTACTTTTCTATTACAGTGGCAATGGACATATTGTGTGAACAAAGGACTGAAAAATTAACTAAATCTACTCTAAACTAAAATAAACATGTATGTGAACTAGTACTGTGGCAAATTTTTCCTTCAATAAAGTAAAATTTATCAAGACCTACAGTCTCTGAAATTGTAATGATTTAGTTGAAACAAATATTTGTTATTTGCTGCCGCACAGCCTCATCCTGGATCCATGAGTGCAGAGCCCTCTGCCTTTTAAGCCTCAGCCTAGATCCATGAATGCAGAGCCTTCTGCTGCTCAGCGTCAGCCTGGATCCATGAGTGCAGAGCCCTCTGCCTCTCAGCCTCATCCTGGATCCCTGAATCCAGACAATGCTACATCGCCAGCTCAATACCATCTCAGTCTCACACAGGGTACACCGCAAGGGACCTTGGTGAATCGAGATGCTGGGAATGCAGTCAGGGTCATGATGAGGAGGCATCTTGGACAATAGTGGTAAGGAGGCCGGAAGCGAACAACCCCTCCGAGAATTGCAACCACTGCAGCAGCTAATGGTGGTGGTCCCTCAAGGGGGTCTGGTCCCACTCGTGCACTGGCTAGAGGGAGTCAGCCTGTGGCAAAGGCTGGCAGAGAACGGCGGGGTATCATAGGGGCTGCCAAAACAGATCGTATGATGACTGTACCAACGAAGACCGCAAACATTTTCGTCTCGAGATGTCGACCTGATCTTACGGCAGGCATTTGTGGAAGATAAAGTGAACCTTCAGGTTACATGTAGGAAAATTGACTCCAGATGGACTACGTACAGTTCCTTTCAAGTTACAGCAGTCTGTGATGATCCAGGGGTAGTTATGGATCCAGCAGTATGGCCGGAACGGGTATATGTACGGTGGTTCTATGAGAAGGGAAGAAAAACACTTGCAGCTCCTCTCGCAAGTGCTGGAGAGGGTAGTTATGGAGACATCATGCGTCGTACTGTGGAGGAAAATCCAGCTGGGTCTAATGCTGTAACTGTTGTGCCTGGTATAAGTGGAATTCAACATGCAGAGATGGCTGGCAAAACTCCTGCATCTTCCAAATTGCAACATTCAAGGTAATCTCTTATAACTGTAGAGGCCTAAGCTTAGGAAATAACAGCAAACGCAGGCGGATCATTATTGATAAGCTGTTAGAGGATGCTGATATTCTGTGTGTGCAGGAAACACTGCTATGGAAACAGGACTTAAAGGACCTGAATAGCCTGTCCAGTAACTTTCATGGGATAGGGGAGGCCACCAGAGATAAACAAGATGGTCTCCTTGCAGGCCACCCACCTGGTGGGGTAGCTATTCTATGGAGGTTGGGGTATGGGAAATATATTAGTGAATTAAAACTTGGTTTGAATTGGCTAAGTGGAATAAAAATTTGTGTAGACGATAAAAAATTTGTAATTCTCTGTATCTATATGCCTTTTCAGGCAGTTGATAATGAAGACAATTACCTCATTAAATTGGGGCAGGTCAGCAGTATTATTGATGAGTTGGATAAGACATGTGTAGCTATTATTGGCGATTTTAATGCTAATGTGCTTAATGATAATTCTTTGTTTAGCAACCACTTAAAAGCCTTCTGTGAAGATAATAACTTGACCCTTTCATCCATGTGTAGTCTTCCTGGTGATAGCTTTACTTGTGTTAGTGATAGTTGGCACACCACCTCATGGTTGGAACATTGTATTTGTATGTTCATTATACACAGTGATTCAGTGATTCATTGGCCTACTTAGTCAGTGCTCCAGACAACTATCTCTTTCTTAATCTTCTATAGACCACTTGTATAATGTTTGTACCTGTTGAGTCTGAAATAGTGTTTGTTTATTTATTCGTTTGTTTGTTTGTTTAACACTGCTTCTAATTGCATTTAAATAGACAAAGATCCTTTTCAAATGAGTGAAGTACCTACCTACATACAAAAGTAATATTAATAGATGACCAAGTAATAGTAATAGATGAAAATTAAAGTAATAGAACCCATGTCTGATTGCTACCAAGAAACACCCACCAAAGGTCATGGTATTGGGTTGCTTTGACTTACAATGGACTGGAGAACTTTGGTATTGCCCAAAGGCCACCAGTCAACTCAAAATTATACCTAAAAATTTCAAGCTCATGTAGTTAAAGACCCGCAAAAAAGCCATTTATACCCGTTTCCTGCAAGACGGAGCACCACATGATGGTGCTCCTTGTCACTATGCCAAAATTGTTCAGGATTATGTAAATGGACGTTTTCCAAATCGCTGGATCGAACGCGGAAGCAACAGACCTTGGCCAGCGAGATCACCAGATTTAACCCCTTTAGATTTCTTTGCATGGGGCTTTATCAAATCGCACGTCTATCAGACGAAGATTACGAGTCTTGAAAACTTACGTACACGTATACGAACTGCTGCAGATAACATAACCCTGCAAATGCTCCAGAATGTGTTTAGAAATGCTGCGGAACGATTTGAGCTGTGCAGGGATACTAATGGGCGTCACGTCGAATCCTACTCTTAATTATTTAATAAATGTTACCACTTTATCATTTTATGATTGAATTCCATATAATTTCCAAGTGCTTCACAAAAATAGATCCTGACTTTATGTACACCCTGTATAATATAAGGCAATTAAATTAACAGTACTTACTTATTAATATACTATAAGAATGATCTTTGAAACTTTTGAATTTTATTTAATTCATAATATTTAGTCAAAAAAATTGCAGGGATTTATATTATGTATTTTTCTTCTTTTAAACAGGTATGAGATGCTGATGAATGATCTCAAAGAAGAATTCAACTCAACATCTTCCTAGCAACGAAGACTTCAGATACTTACACTGTCTCCTTTTACAATTACTAGAACCCAACAGTTTTTCGGTGCCACTCGGTACACTGTTGACAAAGCCAGACATTTGAGAGCTCAATTTGGTATTCTTCCAGAAGTTTCCAAGTACAATAAAGGAAAAAAATTGACTGAAGAAACAATATCCAGAGTAAAGGCTTTCTATGATGATGAAGTAAATCGGATATGTGCAGGGAAATCCGTGTGTGTCAGTATAAGAAATAAAGATGGTGAAAAGGAGTACGAACAAAAATGTGTCTTACTAGGTAATTTGAAAGAACTGTATGCAAAACATAAGGAAACTGCTGATAGTGTTGGCTTTTCATCATTTGCAAATTTAAGACCTAAATGGTGTGTTATTGCTGGGGGGAAAGGAACACACTCAGTTTGTGTTTGTGCCTATCACCAAAATCCTAAACTCATGGCGTCAGTATTGTTTGTGATATCAATAAGTCTAACCATGTTACATAGATGTCTAAAATGTTCTGATAGTATTGGTGGAGCAAACTTTTTGAATACCTTGTCAATACTGATAAATAGAGATACAGTACAATATGTTCAGTGGACTACTACAGACTGATCAATTTTGCAAAGCAATACAGCTACAGTAGAGGAATTTACTGAAATTCTTTCAGAAGCCATTTTCTCCCTCACTCGTCATCACTATATTGCAAAATGTCAGAGTCAACACGTGAAGAATATAAAACAATCTTCAAAGTAATGATGTACTTGTACTAGGGGATTTTGCTGAAAACTATTCATTTATTACTCAGGATGCCCCTCAGAGTTTTCACTGGACAAATGATCAGGCAACACTCCACCCATTTGTAGTCTATCATAAGAAGGATGGGGAATTAAGCCATACGAGTTATTACATTGTCACTAACTGTCTTGAGCACTCAACTTCAGCAGTTCACACTTTTCAGCAATATTTGATGAGAGATATATTCCCCAATGTACAAAAAGTTATCTACTTTTCTGATGGATGCGGTGGCGTTAAAGCCGAGTGGAATTTCTTTGCTACAAGTAATGGTAAAAAAGCGTGTGATGGTATTGGAGGAACAGTAAAAAGGTGTAGCAAAGGCTAGTCTACAACGAACTGATTATAGGAAAATTGGAAGGGGTGTGGTGTAAAATTTAATTTTTTTTGCATGAACTGTCCTGGAATTACCCTATAGAGATTGCCTAGAAGTCGAAAATTTCTCGAACCTGCCAAGCTCTTATTAATTCAATGCTCAGACGGATAAAGGCAATATCTGATGCGAAGGGAGGCCCAAATAAATAGGGACTTTCATGAAAACAGTTTTCATTCTAAATCTCTGGCCACGACTAATATATATATATATATATATATATATATATATATATATATATATATATATATATATATATACTGATAACTGGTATTGTCTTCGATACAAACTATAAAAGTTGCAATAAACTGAATACCGGTACGGATATGGCTGTTCTTTTGACTAGACTAACACGGCGCAATTGTTGTTTTCATGGTGATGAACCACGTACAAAAGCCTCGTCAGTACTTTGACCCACTATTTGCTCGACAGTGCTGCTGCGAGCTGCTCGTACCCCGAAATAGACGTTTGAGCGGAGTGCTGTTCTATGTGAACAGATGTTGAACTTCATACTCTCACTTATAAATATATCGATGACTATATATATATATATATATATATATATATATATATATATATTATATATATATATATATATATCGTAAAGAACGACGCTTGTATAGGAGACATTCCGCGCAAGATGAGGAATGTCTCCTATACAAGCGTCGTTCTTTATGTTATTTATACTGCGTGTTCTTTGCAGTTGAAAATGTATATATTGGTGAGGCATGCGTGGGGTGCCCTTCGGGGCATTGGTTTCTGGGCCTATATAGGAGAATTAGGACTTCTGATCGAGTGAGGACCATGGTGTAGTGGTTATCATATCTGACCGGCAATCGGAAGATCCCGGGTTCGATTCCCGGGTGGTTACCTCATTTTTTCATTTGTTCGTTCTCCCTCCTCATCTTGCGCGGAATGTCTCCTATACAAGCGTCGTTCTTTACGTTATTTATACTGCGTGTTCTTTGCAGTTGAAAATGTGTATATATATATATAATCAATTAACTCAAAAGACTGCAAATAAAAATATAAATCAGAGATACACGAAAATTGATGTGAAAACCAGGCAATCTTAAAAGTGATGACCTAACCTAGCACAGCCCAGCACTAGGCCATCCTAATCCTAGGCATTGGATTGTAAAGCTGGCGTTAAGCTTAGTACAGCGTGCGTTTACTCTGGAAACTTGCGTGAAAACGGTGTCCTTCAAACGGTGCGTGTGAATTTAGTGAACGTTCTGGAGCGGGAAACGTTTCCGCCAAACCTGTGATATGGAAGATCGCTCAATGGTTCCGATAAACAGGCAGCGTTATGGAGCAAAAGCGAAAGAGAGTATCAACCGCAGTTACGGAAGGGGCAGTCCGTAATGTACAGGATATAGTGTAACGCAGTCCTTCAAATCTTCTCTCCGCAGATAGTGGAAAAGGGGTTCGAATATTATCAATAGTTTCTTAAAATTGAGGAGCAGCAGCCTGACATATGGATGTTACAGTACGTTTTTCTCGGATGAGACATGGTTTCACCTCACCGGGTATGTGAATACACAAAACACGCGTATATGGTCCCGATAACTCGTACACCATTCATGACATTCCCCATCATCCCGAGAAGGTGGGAGTGTGGTGCGCCATTTCAAGATGTCGGATTGTAGGACCCATCTTCTTCCACAATACGATTATGTTGGAGTTAAGCTGATATTACGCGAGAGTTCTCGGTCTGCCTAGCAAAGGGTGGAATCCACAGTGGCTAATTCCAACAATACAGTGCAACAAGCCACACATCTCGTCAGACAATGGCAGAGTTGAAATTCATTTTCGGTGATCTTATAATTTCTGAGAGATTATGCCCTCCACGATCACCCAATTTATCATCATCGATTACTTCTTGTGGGGCCACATTAAAGACCAAGAATACGCGAACAATCCCCCACATTCTGGAAGAGGAGTTACAAAACTTCGTGCTAGCAACACGCTTTGCCGCGCACGCTTGTTCAGTGAACATGCGGTAACCACTTACAACATTTTGCTATAACTAGTGTTTACAACTACTGTTATTGCTCCTCCTATCACAAAGTTTCATGCATCTCTGAAATAGTTACTTTTTGTTTAGATTTTATTTGCATTTCTTTCCTAACAAAATGGACCACCATATATATACATTATCAACCAGGGAAATACTCCAGGGGGAAATGTTAGGCAGCAAACAGGGAGTACTGTTGGAACTCCCGTTTCTCCCGTCATTGTCCTTTCAATCGAGCTTTTTCCGTCTCTCATCTACCCTATCTATGATCAGTCCAGCATGGTCTCAAACACACACACACACACACACACACTTCCTTTATTCCTCACCACACCTACATGCATCTTATACAGCAGCTACACAATCTTTTCAAAATAAAAATGGCATAATTGAGCTTGGAGACCTTGATTTTGGCTCTCGCTCGCCCTTGGCCCCTCCTTCCTGCATATATATATATATATATATATATATATATATATATATATATATATATATATATATATATATATATATATATATATATATATAAAGTGGGCCAACAAATTCCAGACACTTTTGCAAGCTAATTACTCCCGACTCCATAAATATATGTAAACGAGGTGAAGAGCAATAAAAAGACCATTTTTTCAGCTTTAAAATAGTGTATTCATTTTGAAATTGCAGCTACAGTTTTCGTGGAAATGGTGAAAAAAGGAAAAAGTATTCTGAAAATTTTGTTCACAGAACTTACCAGCCAAAAATCAAGGAAAGTTGCTTTAATTTCGATCCCGTTTAAGGAATGTCATCGGGTGACAGTTACAAAATTTCATACTTTTGTGAAATCTATGAAAAGCCGGCAAAACCATGTACTTACGAAAATACCACAGCCATCAAAATTTTGAGCTTCACACCCAAAGCCAATGAGTCCAAACTCGTGAAGCTGCATTCAAAATGTAAGTGGCTCGTGAACTTAAAAAGTACGCGTTATAATACTCTCACTCGCTTAAAAATTCCAGTTCAAAATTGTTTTTACGAAATTACTTACGGGTTAAAACGCCTAGCGTGGACGAACTAAACGCATTACGTAAACTTTAGGTTCAGTGTGCCCACTATTAACAGCCAGTACAATCGTCAGACTTTTCCTCCATTGACCGATCGTTCTCACATTCCTTCGTCCCTTTATGCTCACAGCCTCTGTCGAGTGTTGCGGGCGTATACGATACGCTAAAGTTGTTCCCAAACAAAATAATCTATTGGATTAAAGCCATTTAAGCAGAATGGTTTGGTTCTATAATTTTAATCGCATAGAAATAGTAAAACTATAGCAGACAGTGTGAAATTCTACGGGCGAAAATACATCCGTAATCTTTGGGAACTATCATAGTTTTTCACAAGCCTTTTGTTTAAAAACTAAAAAACTAAAAAAAAAATTAAGCCATATTTTTCAAAAATTTATACCATTTTAAAGCTAAATAAATGGTCAATTCACTGACTTTTACCGCGTTTATGTACCTTCAGTGAGTCACGAATAATTAATTAATTAACGGCAGCCATTGGCTCGAATAAAGTATGGGGTGGGGTGCAAGCACTGTAAAGCGCATCTCTGGTCGCGAGTGTTGCGTGTTTCCTCGCATATTCAAATATGTACCACGTCCTGTTAGCTTTTATCTTGTCGTAGCATTCTTGTTAGCGGCCGCGACCTCTACGCAAGAGAGCGTACGTTTCGGATCCTGGTAGGATTAATTTGGCGCTATATATATATATATATATATATATATATATATATATATATATATATAACGTAAAAAACGACGCTTGTATAGGAGAATATTCCGCGCAAGATGAGGAGAGAGAACGAAACAAATGAAAAAATGAGGTAACCACCCGGGAATCGAACCCGGAATCTTCCGATTGCCGGTCAGATATGATAACCATTACACCACGGGCCTCACTCGAACAAATGCCGTAATTCTCCTACATACGCGCAGAAACCAATGCCCCAAGGGGGCACCTCCCGCATGCCGTAACATTATATACATTTCAACTGCAAACACGCAGTATAATTAATGCCCCTTGGGGCATTGGTTTCTGCGCGTATGTAGGAGAATTACGGCATTTGTTCGAGTGAGGCCCGTGGTGTAATGGTTATCATATCTGACCGGCAATCGGAAGATCCCGGGTTCGATTCCCGGGTGGTTACCTCATTTTTTTTCATTTGTTTCGTTCTCTCTCCTCATCTTGCGCGGAATATTCTCCTACACAAGCGTCGTTCTTTACGTTCATTATACTGCGTGTTTGCAGTTGAAATGTATATAATGTTACGGCATGCGGGAGGTGCCCCCTTGGGGCATTCGTTTCTGCGCGTATGTAGGAGAATTACGGCATTTGTTCGAGTGAGGCCCGTGGTGTAATGGTTATCATATCTGACCGGCAATCGGAAGATCCCGGGTTCGATTCCCGGGTGGTTACCTCATTTTTTCATTTGTTTCGTTCTCTCTCCTCATCTTGCGCGGAATATTCTCCTATACAAGCGTCGTTCTTTACGTTAATTATACTGCGTGTTTGCAGTTGAAATATATATATACTGTACATGGTGGGCGGAAAGTAGCTCCCTATTTTGGATTGGTAAAAAAATACGTATATTATCCATTTATTTCAGAAGAAATAATATGAAAAGGTAGGCATACATGGTAGGTTTTCTCTAAAATTCAATGTGGGCTCCAACTCTTTCCACCAGTTTCTGGAGCCGCCAGGAATGGCGTCCACTGACTTAGCAGGAACTCCGGCGGGATGGAGGACATGACTTCCCGAATTCGGTCCTCCAGTTCTTCCAATGTCCTCGGTTTGGTGCGGTAGACTTCTTCCTTTACCCACCCCCAAAGAAAGAAGTCGCACGGTGTCAGTCGGGGCTCCTGGCTGGCCATTGTTGTCCGTGAGTGGCTGGATGCCCACTTCCCTGGGCGTTGGATGGTCGTCGTGGTCCACATCAATGGCCAGCCAGGAGCCCCGACTTGACACCGTGCGACTTCTTTCTTTGGGGTGGGTAAAGGAAGAAGTCTACCGCACCAAACCGAGGACATTGGAAGAACTGGAGGACCGCAATTCGGGAAGTCATGTCCTCCATCCCGCCGGAGTTCCTGCTAAGTCAGTGGACGCCATTCCTGGGCGGCTCCAGAAAGCTGGTGGAAAGAGTTGGAGCCCACATTGAATTTAGAGAAAACCTACCATGTATGCCTACCTTTTCATATTATTTCTTCTGAAATAAATGGATAATATACGTGTTTTTTTACCAATCCAAAATAGGGAGCTACTTTCCGCCCACCCTGTATATATATAGTATATACTGTATATACAGAGGGTCACTAAAATGTTACCGCTTTTCTGTCAACGTTCAAAGGCATATCAAAGAGCAAAATTTTTATTGACCCAACCTATATATGCAAAAATTGTTCCCACCAAGATTCAAACCTACACCACCTTTTGAATAAAATGTGAGGGCGCTAGCCACTACACTACGATATTTCATCTATAGGACACAGCGTTGCACCAGATAATTATAATTAAATGGTGGTCATTACTTCGAGAGCGAGAGGATTAACATGTAAAATGCCTCTGGATACGTAGACGTTATGCGTTTACTAGGTTGTTTAAATGTACATGTTGTGTGTGTTGTGTTGTGTTAACTTTTATCTCGTTTTAGTGGTGTAGTGTAGTGCATTATGTAAAAGCGTATATATGATGAATTTCACAAACGTGAAATGAATGAATGATGCAAACCCACAAGGAAAAAGAAAAATGATTCCAAGGCCTTTCGTGTATTCAGAAGTACACCTCATCAGGGAATGAAGGGAGAAGGCGAGATGACAAAAATATATACCTATGTACAGCGTGACAGAAAAATAAAAAGATTAGCACATGATTAACGAGAGTTAATTAGAGGCAAAAGGTATTTTAACAGGATATTGTTAATTTTATACATTCCCGCACTGTTATTGAAGTTATTTTTAAAATGGATAAATGCACATTCTAGAATATTCCTTTCAATTATATCTGTTTTAACGAGTGCTTTGGAACTATCGCACTTGATACTACGATTACATCTATACATATGGTTAAACAATGCATTAGAATTATTTGCTGTTCTACACGCATATTTATGCTGTTTTACCTTGATGTCGAACGTTTTACCCGTTTGGCCTATATATACTGAGTTACATTGTGTACATACGATCGAATACACACAACCAACCATATTATCCGGGCTATTCTTTGTTAGGCGTGATTTAACAGTATTATTCTACTTAAAGACTACACTGATGCCAATTGCTTTAAGTAAAGTCAAAAGATATTGAAAATTAACGTGGTAAAGTAGGCTAAAGATATTTTTACGCTCAAATACCTTTACAGTTACACTATTATAATACCTATTCTTGGCTTTCCTAAGGCAGTTATCTAGAAATGAAATAGGATAACATAATTTAGTACCAATATTCATGATATTGCATAACTCAGAATCTAAAAATTCAGGACTGAGAACTCTCAATGCTCGAAGAAACATAGCAGAGAAAATAGATTTAATCGAAGGATGACGGTCAGAATAAAAATGCACAAGAGTTATTATTAGTAGGCTTTACGAAAAACTTCAAATTTGAACCGATTCATGCATCTCCGAATTTTCAGATCCAGAAAATATAGCCTATCTTTTCTGGATCCAAAAATTCGGAGATTACCCTATAGTTCACCCGCATCCTAACAATGTACAGTTCTAAGCACAACGTTAACACTCTAAACCATTACTGTAATACTCATGGTAAGATTTATTGACAGAATCTTATTGTAGAAGAGAAATTGGTAGGTATATAATATAAATAGCCTTCGAGCTTTTATTTAGTCTTGCAAATAATGAAAGAAGATTCGTGTGAAACAAAGCCTTTTATTTTGTTATAACTGAACAAAATAGATAAAAAAATTAAATACTCTAGCTAAATTAGAAAGAATAATCTGAAATACTTGAGATCAAAAACATTAAAATAGCTTGCTAAAGTGATAACCAAAAAAGAATGATCAAGCTCTAAATAAAAAGAACTTATGTATCCAAATATTCCACATACATAAATAACTTACAATAGGCACTCATTAGATAAAAAAAAATTTATATCATTGACCAATTGAAGAAATAATACGTAATTACGTTACCAGGTTACCAACACAAATCAGCATCAAAATAAAAAAAAATGGAGCCCTGTAATTAAACCTTAGCAGTAACTTTTAGTTATGAGATTGAGATTCATAAGACATAGTTAAGGGAAGCTACTTGTGTATTTTTAATTGTTTTTTAATGCTCTATTTTGAAAAACGCACATTTACCTGGATTTTTCATATATAGAAAAAAAAAAAAGCGGGTTAGGCTTTTTGCCAACCCTGAATTTGGTAATACGCGCAAGGCTCCCCAACACCCGTTCTTGGCTCAACTGTACTCGGCAAGCACACCATGTAGTGGAGGTTTCTGGAAACTGGTTCTGTACTGGCGTGTGTTCTTTCAAGACGATCAAGTTCTGCGCGCGCACAAAGAAAATGTTCAGTAAATTGAGAAGGCTTTCCAGGCTAGCTAGACAAAGTCAATCTGAGGGGTTGCGCTGAAGCTCAATATCAAGCACAGTAGCATACAAAGGATGGTTCGCCATGACATCAAGTTTTATCCACACGTTCGGCAACACATTTATCATATCGGTTCGCGACTCCAAAGCTGGGAAGTCATGGTCAAGGAGAAAGGAAACCCCTTCTAAAATTCGAAAACACCAGAGAAACTCCGCGAAGCTTCATGTCAGGATTGTAGGCACGTTCTTTATCAAAGACATTGAAGGTGCGACTGAAATTGTTAATGACTAAAATCACGACCCATGCTGGAAACGTTCTTCCTGCCAAAATTGAGCATGATTGCAAATACTGAGAAACAGTTTTTTGGCTCAGATTGATGGCTCGTCCGACAAAAATCTAAATTGTGTCGGGATTTCGTTCACCTGACCTCAAACCTCGCGACTTCGTTCTCTGAGGTTATATGAAGGTAGCTGCAACTAAGCCTAGACATCTTCAAGAAACTATTTCCCACGCCAGTGGTGAATTAAAGACCGAGTTCTCTCGAATGTTACTCGTAAGCCCATCAGGAGTTAACTGAAATGCTTTAAAAAAAGGGAGGAAATGAAGGTTAAAGTTTACCTCGTTAACCTCGTTTAGGTTCCGTGTGTTGGTCCCTCTTCACACGAAGGTCAAGCTGGTGGCCCCGCCTCTAGGCCTGGCTTAGTGGAAGAGCGAGTTGCTTTCTTGCGCTCTCCATCGCACATAGCCAGGTACACCCGGCTCATCTTGTATCATCCTGAGCCAGGCATCTAGTCTTCTCTTGAAGACTTCAACTTTGACCCCTGTAATGTTTCCGAGGTCCTTTGGAAGCTGGTTAAAAAGTCTTGGCCCACTGAAAACCAAGCTATTTTCCTTCAGTGTTGAAGAGGTCCCTGTCGGGCCTTTAATTTAGGAATACTACACATTCTGCCTTTCTTATTTTCCAGCGTTGTTTGGATGATAATTGGGTTTAGTTTCATGTTTGATACCAGTTTTTCGATCATTTTCCATATGTAGATTATGGTATACCTCTTTTCTTCTTTCCAGGGAGTACAGATTTAGTTTTAGTAGTATTTCCCAGTTTGTTGTTGTTGTTGTTGTTTAGCCGATCAGCGCACCCTGATCGAGCAAGCCGGCGGCACGCAGGTAACCGATCGCCCTCTCCGGAGTGGACCAGAGGTTCAGCGCACTAGTGATGTTGTGTTGTTGTGTTGTGTTCGTTGTTGTGCTAGAGCGGTACAGTCTGTCATAATGTGTTCAAATGTTTGTGATGTGTCCTGACACAGGTGGCAGGTGTCGTCTATGGAGTTGTCTAGTCTGTGTTTATATGTCCGTAAGTTGGGGTGATGTCCACATCGGAATCGTGCTAAGTTAACTCGATCCGATCTGTTCAGGCTGATCTCTGACCTGTTAATGGGTGGCGGCTTCGCACCTAGGACCGCATTCGGACCGAGTCGTGTCAGTGCTTCGTGGGTTAGGTGTGTGTGTGTGTGTGTGTGTGTGTGTGTGTTTTTTCTGTACTGTGTGATGTCTGTGGGGCGTGGTATGGAATGGAGTATTTGGTTATAATGTCTCTCTGGTGTTACCTTAATGGTGCGAGGTGTTGGTGCATGATTGTACATGTAGTGGCAAGGGTGTTGTGGGTTAGTTGTCGCTGCTGCCATGAATTGTGTTCCCCTCATGTCTAAATGTTCCCTAACTTTCAGTATTTTTGTTTCTGTGTGCAGGTGTTCTATTGGTGTTGTTTGAGTGCATCCTGTAATGATACGAAGTGCGTTGTTTTGTATTGTCTGTAAGGTGTTTGTGTGTGTGTGTGAGATAATGGGTGCCCAGCATGGGCTAGCAGTCCATAACTGAGCGAATATATTGTTTGTATATGAGTGTTGTTGTTTCCTGCTGGTGTCCAAAGTTTGTGCCTGCGTTTCTTCTAGTTTTTATATGGGGACGTCAAAACTGAGCAGTATTCAAGTTTTGGTATGATCAGTGTTCTCAGCAGGGGAATCATTAATCTTGTCCCTCCTTCTGAACGTTCTTAGTACCTGCCCCGCGACTCGCTTTGCTTTGTTTATCGCTATCTGATTTTCTCTCTCGAATTTGGCATCATCGGTCATTATTACCCCCAAGTCGACCGCTTTCGTGCTTCTCTGAATTTCCTGTCTATCTGGAGCATGATATGTCGTCTGTTTAAGTTCCTCATTTCTACCATATCTCAAGAGCTGAAATTTCTCGGGTATTAAAAGTCATATTGTTGTCTTCTGACCATTTGTATATTTTGTTCGTGTACCACTGCAAGGCCTCCACTTCATTTGCATTGCTGATTTTTCTGCCGATCTTTGTATAGTCCGCAAAGGATGTTACTATACTGTTGCTGTTTATTCCACTGTCTACCGGTATGGCTGTTAGTATGATAATGAACAGGAGTGGAGCCAGTACTGTACCTTGTGGCACTGAGCTGCGTACTTCTGATTCTGATGATGATTCACCTTGAATTTTGACGACCTGTAGACGTTCTCTGAGGAAGTTGTAGATCCATTTTCCCACTTTGCCTGTTATTCCCATATGTTTCATTTTATGTGCTGTTATACCATCATCGGATTTGTCAAAAGCTTTATAAAGCAAAATTCGTGTATACGACACCTTAGTTTTTATTGCCTTCAAGTGCATCTAGGATATTGTTATAGTGCTCTAAGTTGTGATAGGTATGATCTTGTTGATCGGAATCCGTGCTGATTTTCGTTGAATCTTTCCAGTATCTCCAAGAAGTCATAGATTTTCTGACTATTCTTTCAAATATTTTGGCGAGGTGGGACGTCAATGACAGTGGTCAATAGTTCTTTGCTCGAGATCTATCCCCTCCTTTATAGAGACAATGTTTACTCTTTTCAAGATGCTCGATATTTCCCCAGTGTCTTGGGATCTTCTCCATATCCAGTATAACGGTCTGTGGCGGATCCAGGGGGGGTTCGGGGGGTTCGATCGAACCCCTCTAAACCAGAAAGCCCCGCTCCCAAAGCTAACTGACTGAACATACAAGTTATTTTACAAACACTAAAAGCATGTAATATCCCCTTTTGTTTCATATCATCATTAGTCGACCATGCGTCTTACTTTAATACTCAAGTCTAGAAAGCAATATTCATTCAATAGAATTTTCGGTTTACAATGTCAAGAAGAGTTAAACAGCAACCAAGAATTGAGCGATTTTTTGGTCCATCAAGTTTGGTCCATCCCACGTCAGTAGCAAGGTTAGTAACTGTATTGTAAACTAAAACAACGACTTTAAAAACTACTTACAGTTACTGATCGATTGATCATATTAAATTCATTCTCTCTCGTTTTGACAGTGAAGAAGGACAATCTACCCCGACTGCAAAGAGGATTCGCAGTAGCGCCAGTGATACCGGTAGGAACACGTGTTGTACGACAAGCTGATTTACAGAAAACGATTTTTCTTGTTTTGATATATTTTACGGTTAAGACTAAAAACTAAAGCTAAATCTTAATTCATTTTCTTAATATAATTATAATAGCTCCGCATTTTGTTTTTATTGCAGGTAACCCTGCTTGCCATGCATCGGGTACATGATATTGACGTTGGTGCCCTGTTGCGTCAGAAAATTCCTGTTAGATCTCTGGAAAAAGCTGAAAATTTCAATGTCATAACTAACCATTTTTAACCAGGAAAGGATTCTTCTTTTCTCAAAGCGTTTATGAATAGTTCTAATCGGTCTTTTCAAAGCTTTTGGCAGCAACGCTATCCTTGGCTGGTGTACAGCAAGGAATGCGATGGTAGTTTCTGTCTCCCATGCATTCTATTTACTACAAGAGAAAACCTTGGTGCTCTCGTGAACAGTCTATTTACACGGTGGACAAAAGTAAGTACGGTGTGCGGTCAATATGAGAAAGCCCTTTACCACGTAGATGCTATGGTCGCTTATGACAATTTCCTCGCCACAAATCTAAATCCTGAAAAAAGTATCCAGGTGCAAATTGAAAGTTAACGTACTTACACAATGCACAAAAACTTAGAAGTTATCAAAAGTGTGACAAAACTTGTCCATCTTTGTGGCAAACAGTGCATTGCCTTAAGAGATCACAGAGATGACAGCACAGCCGCCCAAGACGCAAACAAGGGCAATTTTCTTGCTGTGCTGGAATTTCGTGTCGATGCTGGTGATGAAATCTTAAAAAAACATTTAGCAACATGCCACGCCAATGCAAGATATTCCAGTAAATCAATTCAAAACCAAATTATTGGTCTAATTGGGGATCAAATTAGGGATCCGATCATCAAGGAGATAAAAGAAGCAAAGTTTTTTTCAGTTCTTTGCGATAAGTGACAGACAATGCAAATCTTGAACAATTATCGCTTGTTTTGAGGTTTGTTGACAAGAATTGTATAATTCGCGAAGAATTTCTACATTTTAAAACCAGTGAATGCATAACTGGGCAAGTCATCTCTCAATTGATCCTAGGAAAACTGGAGCAATGGGGTCTAGATATAGCAGACTGCCGTGGACAAGGGTATGATGGCGCTTCAAACATGTCCGGCCAGGCCCGAGGGGTGCAACGCATAATAGTTAAGCAAAACCCCAAGGCAATATATGTGCATTGCAATTCTCATGTCCTCAATCTTGCTTGCACCACAGTCGTCACTTTTGCTGACAATGAACGTGCCAACAGTACCTTGAAACTCGTGAGGGGGTACCTTAGGACTACTATGTCCACGGAGAGACTGTCGGGCTTGGCGTTGATGAGTGTTCATTACGACAAGCCCGTGGATTACGAAGCTGTAGTTCAACGGTTCGCTGAACAGCAACCCCGACGAATGGCGCTCGTCAATCCAGTCTTTGAGAGTCGGGAGATTAACTGATATCTCAGTCAACACAAAACTGTCAAGAAATATAACTTCAATTATATTAATGAACAAATCAAGAATGACAAAGTATGATTTTCAAAAGAAATTTAGATTCTGAAGTGAAATTTTTGTAAACAGTGTTTCTTTAAGATTTATCACGAATTTTGTTTCCTTGTATAATTTTCTTGCAAATCAGTGCATAACTTAGATGTTGTAAAAGCTAATAAACCTGACCAAACACCCGGCAAATTGCTTAAAAACGTGTTTCTGAGCCTTAATTTTCAAAATTTTCCGGGGAGCATGCCCCCGGACCCCCCTAGAAGCTTTCGGCGCTCGTACCGAACCCCCCTCCAGCAATCTTCGATCTGCCCCAGAGGGTGTAATTTTATTTTTACAGTTTTTAATCAGTAGTGCGTTCCATTTGTCCGGATCTGCAGCTGAATATGATTTTATTTGTATAATAGCTCTCGCTACATCTTCTGGGGTAAAATCAAAGTCTGTTATACATTCTCCTTGTAATTTCTCTTCGAAGAATGCATCGATGTCAGGTATCGCTTTGTCACTTTTTGAGGTACTGAAGACCGATTCACACTGGGCTCTCAATGTTTTAGGTATTTCTTTTAGATCGTCTGTTAGTTCATTATTTTCTTTCCTTAAGGACCCGATGGTAGCTCGCGTTTTTGTTTTCCTTTTCGCATAGCTATAGAAGTATTTTGAATTTTCCTTTATTGCTTCTACCGCCTTTTCCTCTTCCCTCTCTGTATAGCCCTTAATCAGGGTTTGCATTTCCCTATCGATAATCTGCAGTTTTTCTTGTATTACTTTCCTGGCATTGTCGTCTCCGCAATTAGCAAACTTCGCCGCTACTCTTCTTTTGCCTTTGTAGCCAGTTCCTCTTTCCTTTTGGCTGTGCTTTCGGAGCATATTTTTCTAAAATTTTCAGTGTCTTTTCTTCCAAGGTTGTTAGCATTTCCTCCTCTGTTTTATTCTCAAACTCTTCTCCATTCTATTTGGACAATGTGTGATCTGATTTCTTCTCAATTTATGGTCTTGGAGTTTAAGTTAAAAGCCCCAAATTTGCTCCTTCCTTCCGTGTATGTATTGTCTTTTAATGTTATCGCCATATTTGTTGGTAACTCGATTATGTTGTGGTCTGAAATAATAGTTGGGGTTATTTTTATATCAGCAATGAAGTTCGTGTTATTCGTGAATACCAGATCTAGGCACTTATTTTTTCTGGTATTTTAGGTTATTTCCTGTGCCAGCATAAACTCGTTTGTGAGAGCCCTCAACATTTTTGCTTGCTCCTGGTCCTCTCTTGTGCTCCCCTTTATCTTGCTATATAAATATATTTATACCCACCTTTTTGTACTTTATAAATGGGAAATTAAAATTGCGACTAATCAGCACTACGTTTAGTTTCTCTATTTTCACTGCAAGGGTTTCCACGAAGCTGTTGGATTTACTTATTACCGTCTGCGTCATATGCCTCGTGTATATAAATAGCACAGCCATATTTACGTCTCGCTGTTCTATCCGCTCTTAGCAAGTTGAATCCATCAATATGCAATTTTTCTTATCAATAGTGTTCGCAGTTATCGCAGTTTTCTTGGCAATCTTTAAGATGTGTTTCTGTGAGGCATGCGATGTTCGCCCTTATTTCGTCCATAAAGGCTTTCAGGCATGAAACTTTGTTCAGCGAGTTGTTCGGTTTTATTCCTTGAATATTTGCCAGGACAATGTTTATGTTCTTTGTTTTGCACTGCCCCTCGCGCATTTTAAGTTCGTTGTCCTTTGATGTCGCGTGTTTTGTATTTGTAGCCTTGCGGTCCTCAGAGATAGATCCGTTCCCGCCTACCTGTTCTGGTAGCTTCTTGCCACGAAGAGGTCCGGTTCGAGGGTTCCCAGCTGTGTCAGCTACATATGCTGTATAAGACTTAGCATCCGTATTGTGTCAGAGATGTTAAAAAAATTTTTGTTTGCTATTTATATACTTTTTTTTCTCGCATTCCTCCCGTTGTCATTCGAAACTTATCCTTTGAACTTGTCGGGAGATGATGGTAGTAGCATTTTCTCCCGTACTGGCAGGTTCCATATGTCGCGTAGGTTTTGCAGATGTCCGGATGGTAGAATTTGCAGTTTCCACCTAATTTGCAGTGACCATTATTGTAGTAGTAGTAGTAGTAGTCGCACAAGGGAGGGTGTTCGTATATACATTGTCCTCCTTTATATCCGCAAATTCCTTTCACAGAGTATTTACATATAGTTTCTTCCCCATTTTTACTTGGGGCCTTTGTTTTTGGTGGTTTCAGTTTGATTTCTTTATTGTCTACTTGTTCTTCCCTATTGCTGCTAATGTCCTTTGTTTGAAATCTTTGGATTTGGTTTTGTGCCTCCGTTTCCTCCGTTGGTGCTTCTTTTATTTTTGCTTCCCGTTTACTCTCTTTTTCCTGCTCATTTTTCGCAATTTCCTCTTGCACTATCTTCGTTCCTTCTATTTTTTTTCTCTGTTCGCTATTTATAAACTCCTCTTTTGCCTTTTCCTCATAGTCTCGTTCTGCTTTAAAAACTAAACGAGTTTATTTCGATTATGCAACTTTTGCAGAACTTTATTCCGTTCAATTGTTTAGCGCCTGTTATAAGAGATTTCTTCGTCGCTCCATCTAAGACATTGAAATTCGAATAAGACAGTGGTTCTCAAACTGGGGTACGCGAGGGAATCCTAAGGGGTACGCGAGGGAATCCTGAAAATATAAGCCATTTAATTTTATTTACGGTTAACAAACGCACATGAGTCATACGGTCGTAAAGAAAGTAAAAATCATCTCTCGAAAATCCAGAAAATCCGGTGAAAAAATTCAAGGGGTACAGAAGAAAAAGTTTGAGAACCGCTGGACTAAGGACCGGCAAAGGTCGCAGCGGATCGTCACTGATTCATCAGTTTCTTTTTTACAGTATCCACAGGGTTGTATGAATTTATTTGACACTGCCATGTTTCTAATGGTATGTAAATGATTGTGCACGAAATATTAACTCAAAAGGGTAATTAATTAAGCGACGTACTTAATTTGACTTTAGAAATGAGGTAGGGAAAGTTTTTTTCCTTATTGTGGGGTGTGGGGGATGGGGGATGTGGCACGCTGTAGATTCTCATTGATTGGTTTCCGGGAGTGCACCGCGGGGGATAACAGAGATATTGCCTTTCGATGAGCAGTTAGATTTCCTAGGAGAGAAAACACTGAAAAAACGCCGTATAGATTAAGTTGCTTTGATTTTATTTGCTTTACTGCAACATACGCCGCTACTTCACCACTTAAAGAGACATACGACTGTGTACACTGAATATTCACTCAAAAATTGGCACTACTTAAAAAAGATTAACTGCAGGATTTTTATCTCAATATTTTTATTCCGACTTCAAACGAAATACGTGTAACCGTCACACTGGGCAGAAAAACATAGCATTAAAATACGAGCGCAATTTGGATTACATTTGATTAATAAACATTTACTCCTTGTTCTATCGGATTAATAGATCTTATTTTTGTTAATGGTAATAGGCTTGTCGAGTTATAATGAATATGAAGTGTAAAGTGGCCTTCAAATAAGAAAATAAATATTTCGCGACTAAATGGTTACCCCCAGTTTATACCCGGAGACAACTGAAAAGCTTTGTTTATTTTCCTGGTTACTTTACGAAACCGCGACAACCTTTTGGCTATAAGCTCATCGCAACACGAAATGTGTGTGTAGCGACATTTGCGGGGTCGCCATAGTTTCACAGTTATTTTTAATTAAAAATCATTAAATATCACTAAAAATTATGTACTTGTTAGGTTAGGTTAGATTAATTATATAATATCGGGTTAAACGTCGCCATCTCGCCAACAAATATTATATTAACTGGCTATTGTATTTAATGCTCATCATCATCATATTATAACAACTATTATTATAACAACAATTATATTATAATAATAATTATATTTTTTAATCTCTGCAGACGTTTCAAGCAGAGATGTTTCATCGTGCGCAAAACAGGTTTGTAGCCCTGCCTCTACAATTTACTCGATGAAGGAGAGAGTCGCTATCTTGGAACCTCATTTCACACAGCCAGGCACACTCGATTTCTCTACCCCTCACCCCCCTCACTCGCCCCGTGTTCACATTGACCCCAAATATTATTTCTTTTAGCGAGTGATGACGCAGTTTTGGTCCTTTAACTCCAAGCTTTTTATTTTCCTCTATTGTTAAGAATGTTCCTCATTTTGCTGTCATCTAGAGGCACTGCACATTCAGCCTTTCCTGTTCCCCAATGTTGTTCGGATGGTTACAGGGTTCATTTGGAGATCAGGAACCAATTTTTCAATTATTTTCTACGTGTAAATTACGCTCTCTCTCTTAATTCATTTAATTTTTGGCAGTATTTTTTTTTCTTTTGAGTCTCGTGGTTTTTAGCTGTGGTTTTTTCCTGCGTACTTCTAGTTATCTCTATTTCTTATATGCCAATTTGGGATGACAATTATTTTCAAGAACAGAAACCATTACATTTTTCTCGCTTCATTTACGGATCCTCATTTATCTACCCCATAATTTTTTGTTTATTCTCTCTCAAATTTCGCAATTAGTCCTAAATCTTTTGTTTACGAGGTTTTTTATTAATTTCCCGTCCATAGTTATTAGTTTCTGTTTCTCCTTGCACCTTCAAAATTAAAGTTTTCAATGTCACCTTTCATCATCGTCTTCTGACCATCTGTATATTCTCTTTATGTCCGTTTGTAAAAATTTATCACCTAGGATTTTTAATTTGTACACTGATTATTGCCTGTGCTATTACTGTCTACTTTAATATAGTACCTGTATCGGTTAACACGATTATAAATAGTGGAACGAGTACTATTCCTCGCGGGACTGAGTTACGTTACATAGTGCTTGCATAATACCGAAAATTTTCAATACCGGTATTTGGAGGCAATTATGCTAATCCCGGTATTGATACCGGTATTATGAAAAAAATAATTTATTTTGATTTATTATGGTGCCACCCTACCAACCCTCCCACAAGTCTGAGGGACTTGCAGTACTCACCATATTTACTATAAATTAATGACCCAACTCCAAATAGATGGCATTCTATTCGAAAAAGTTTATACAGTAAATTACTAAATTGTAATAAAAATATTATTTGAATTTTTTTTTTAGCATATTATTATACAACTACTGGGATAGATAGAAATTATTAGTATCTAAATATTTATTTCTTAGTTTGACTTTGAAAGTATGCTTTGAGGAAACAAAGAGCATCTAGGGATTGTTCAGATAGACTTGATCTCAGTTTCGTCAGAAATAGGCCTGCAGCAGAAAAAGCTCTTTCTGATTCTGCACTTGTAGGTTTAATTGAAAGCAGTGCCTTGTACAGCTTCTCTAAATTCCCACTTCTCTGTAAAGTAACTTCCAAGCTTTTAAATTTGTAGTGAATACTCTTATTTTAGTTTCAAGTTAAATGTTAATTTTACCGTCTTGAATTTCGGAATAGTATAAATTCATTTTAAATTAGTTACCCCATTATAATTCAATTATGAACACATTATACTAATTTTATGTATACTATATTATTTTATTGTATGTAACATAATTAATTATATATCACAATTGTCAGTTAATTATTTATATTCAAATATTTATTTTAATCTAATACCATGTCCATTTTACAAATAAATAATAGAAAACCAAAGGTTATATTTTCCACCTTTGGTACTGTCGCAGTTTCGCCTAACGGACTCAATACGGCTAGTGAGATAATCACTGGTTTGCACTTAACTAGCGGCAGTGCTTATGGCTACATCATCCAGGTTAACCTATACCGGATAGATGCGCTACGGTCCCAAGCCGTAGCTTGCCTAGGCCGACGACGACGACGACGTAAACCAACAATTGGTGACCCCGGAGCTGGATTACCCCTTCTACCCGAACGACTAGGACTAGACTGTAATGTCGTTCGTGCCCATCACCCCCTTCACCCGAACGACTAGGACTAGACTGTAACGTCGTTCGTGCCCACCACCCCCTTCACCCGAGCGACTAGGACCAGACTGTAACGTCGTTCGTGCCCATCACCCCCTTCACCCGACGCGACTAGGACCAGACTGTAATGTCGCTCGTGCCCTCTGCCCCTCACCCCTGCCCGTGCGCTCTGTGCCTGCGCTCGTCTCAACCTCCACTCCTTCGTTGGGAACTTGTCGTCTTGCTTGTACGTCAGCAAGCATAGAAGATGCCTGACGACGCTGGTGCCATCTCCCACTTGAGCGTAAAGCTCCCCGTCTTCTGGCCGGGTGATCCATTTATTTGGTTCCACCAAGTGGAATCACAATTCAACTTGGGAAGGATCACCACTAGCAGGACAAAATACGATCATGTTTTGTCCTCTCTACCAGCGAGCATCATCTCTGAAGTCCGTGACGTCATCGTATCTACTTCCACGAGTGAGGACCCGTACAACGATCTGAAGTCTGCCATCCTGTGCCGCACCACTGTCTCCGAGCGTGAGAAACTACATCAGTTAATCTCAAAAGAAGAACTTGGAGACCGTAAGCCCACTCAAATGCTGAGGGCTATGCAGTGCGCTCTAGGCGAACGCGCACAAACCTTCGATAAGGACATCTTTAGACAGTTGTTCTTGCAGAAACTTCCTCCATCAGCTCAGCGTGTCTTGGCCACTATGGATCCTGCTACTCCAGTTGATAAACTAGCAGAAACTGCCGACAAAGTAGTGGAGATTGACACAGCTCCGGTCAACAACGTGAACACACAATCGGAACTGGAGTTGAAAGTGAAAGAGTTAAGTCAACAACTCAACCACGTTTGTTCTCTGCTACAAAATCAACGGCAAAGAAGCCATTCTCGGTCAAGATTTACGAAGAGGCATCGTTCGAGTTCCGGGAAGATCTGCTTCTACCACTCGAAATTTGGAAAGAAGGCTAGGAAGTGCATCTCCCCTTGCAATTTTTCGTCGGAAAACCTCAGCAGCGAGTCCTAATGGCGTCTAGTACTCGCACTGCCAACCTGTTATTCATAAAGGACAGGAACTCTGGTGTCAATTTCTTGGTCGATACCGGAGCGTCAGTCAGTGTATTCCCTCAAAAATCTGGTCATACGCACTCGGAATCTCCGCCTCTATACGCTGCTAACGGTTCACGCATACCCACGTACGGTACTCAGTCGCGTGAACTAAACTTGGGCCTTCACCGATCCTTCAAGTGGATTTTCATCTGTGCTCAAGTGCGGCATCCCATAATCGGCGCTGACTTCCTCCAGCATTTCAAACTCCTGGTGGATCTTGACAAGCGACGCTTATGCGACCAGGCCACACTGCTTTCTGTTCTTGCCAAACAGGTTGCCCTTCCGGACGCCTCGAACTCTGCACTTTCCCTCGTTCCCCCTAATTCCATGTACCAGTGCCTTTTCCAACGATATCCAGGAATTCTTCAACCTATGCAGATGGGTGATACCATTAAGCACACACATTACCCATCACATTACAACAAAAGGTCCCCCTGTGTTTGCAAAACCCAGACGTCTTGCCCGGACAAACTGAAAGCTGCCAATCGGAATTCCAGCTTATGCTGGATCTTGGGATAATAAGACCTTCCAAAAGCAGTTGGTCCTCTCCCCTACACCTGGTCCAGAAGAAGTCAGGAGACTGGAGACCATGTGGGGATTACCGGTTTTTGAATTCGACAACCATCCCGGACCGATATCGGTACCAAATGTCCAAGACTTTACTTCTCTTCTCCACGGCAAATCTATCTTCAGTAAAATAGATCTCGTTAAGGCTTTCCACCACATTCCCGTAGAGCCTTCGGATATTCCCAAGACTGCAGTTTGTACACCATTTGGGTTATTCGAATTTGTGAAGATGCCGTTCGGGCTACGGAATGCTGCGCAAACCTTTCAGAGGTTTATAGATGAGGTCACCAGAGGCTTAGACTTTGTTATGCCTACATCGATGATTTGCTTGTGGCCAGCTCAACGGAAGAGGAACATAAGGAACATCTTTCACTCCTCTTTCAACGCTTAGAACAATACGGTGTTACTATTAATGCATCTAAGTGTGTGTTTGCACAGCCAACCTTGGAATTTCTTGGTCACACGATTTCGCAGCACGGAATTACCCCCCTTCAGGACAAGTGTGAAGTGATAAAAAATTACCCTATGCCAAGTAATCAGCGTGAG
Source organism: Bathynomus jamesi (assembly GCA_023014485.1). Classification (NCBI taxonomy): domain Eukaryota; kingdom Metazoa; phylum Arthropoda; class Malacostraca; order Isopoda; family Cirolanidae; genus Bathynomus; species Bathynomus jamesi. The sequence continues at coordinate 354,010 of JAJOZX010001403.1, read as the reverse complement.
TTACGTCGGTTTCTAGGTTTGGTAAATTATTACCACAAGTTCATTAAAACTGTGCCAGTGTTCTTGCTCCTCTACACGCTATGATCACACACAAACGCAAGGTAACGAAATTGTTATGGTGTAGCGATAGTTTACAGGCGTTCGACAATGCCATAAATGCTATCAATAGTGCATTGTCTCTGTCATTTCCTATCAGTGATGCCCCCCTAACTCTGACGGTCGATGCATCAGATGTTGCGATCGGTGGAGTGTTGGAACAAACCATTAACGGTCAACAAGCACCCATCGCGTTTTACTCGAAAAAGCTGCAGCCAGCCCAAACGCGTTATAGTGCTTTCGGACGTGAACTTCTTGCTATTTACTTAAACGTGAAGCATTTTCAACATTTCCTTGAAGGCCGAGAGTTTTGTGTTTTTACCGACCACAAACCTTTGGTCACTGTCTTCAATAAAAACAGCTGTAACCACTCTCCCAGAGTCATCAGGCAACTCGATTATATCTCGCAATTTACCACAGATATCCGCCACATCAAAGGTGTCTTGAACACTCCAGCGGATGCACTTTCAAGAATAGAGATTACTTCTGTTAACCCTCAGCTCTACACTGTGGAATGCTATTGCACAGGATCAAGATAAGGATACGGAACTACAAGACCTGCTCAGAGAAGACTCCACTCACTCACTTTCCATCAAGAAAATGAGTATGCCAGGATTGTCTGTGCCCTCTATTGCGACGTATCAACAGCTGCTATTCGCCCTTATGTCCCTCCATGTCACAGAAAAGCAGTCTTCACGGATCTTCATAAGCCCTCCCATCCTGGTATCCGTGCTTCGCACACCTGGTTACCTCTCGCTTTGTTTGGCCCTCGATGCGGAAGGATGTCAAACATTGGACCAAAACGTGCCTTGCCTGCCAGCGTGCCAAAGTCCAAAGGCACACCAGGTCCCCCTTTGACGCATTTCCGCCCCCATCCCAGCGATTTGAGGTAATTCATGTAGACATTGTTGGCCCTCTTCCAGTGATTCAAGGCCAACGTTATCTGCTCACCTGTCTCGACCGCTTTTCCAGATGGCCTGAAGCCATCCCACTTCCTGATATCCAAGCGGACACTGTTGCAAGAGCCTTTCTTCATGGATGGGTATCAAGATTTGGATTGCCGACAAAAGTCATCACTGACCAAGGTCGCCAATTTGAGTCTTCGCTTTGGAAGAAGTTTACCAGCTTGTTGGGTACAGTACATGCGCATACCTGTGCGTATCATCCGCAAGCTAACGGCCTCGTCGAACGCTTCCATCGCCAGCTGAAGTCATCCCTTATGTGTCACGAAGACTCCCATTGGATGGATAAGCTTCCACTCGTGTTGCTTGGTATTCGCTCTGCATTTAAGAGTGATCTGAAGACTACAGCGGCTGAACTAGTCTATGGAACAACACTGCGGCTACCAGGTGGCTACTTCACTGCAGGGGATAAGTCATGTGATCCTACGGAATTCGCTCAACACTTTCCTCTCACATGCAGTCCCTTCAGCCTGTTCCCCCTCGATTGACTAGCCAACAGAACATCTTTATTTCCCCAGCCCTCCAGTCTTGCACCCACGTTTTCGTTCGTGTACCTCTCCCAAAACGGCCTCTCCAATGTCCATATGACGGGCCCTATGAAGTTCTCCGACGTACGCGCAAATCATTTCTCATCCAGCGCGGTTCCAAGGTCGACAAGGTTTCTATCGATCGTCTTAAGCCTGCGTTTTGGAATCAACCTTAAGTGAGGTACAAGTAGCTACCAAAAAGGTTCAGCGGAAATCTGTGTCGTTCGGAACTCTTTGAACTTCCTCTCTGGTGGGGGAGTGTGTAGTGAATACTCTTATTTTAGTTTCAAGTTAAATGTTAATTTTACCGTCTTGAATTTCGGAATAGTATAAATTCATTTTAAATTAGTTACCCCATTATAATTCAATTATGAACCACATTAATACTAATTTTATGTATACTATATTATTTTATTGTATGTAAACATAATTAATTATATATCACAATTGTCAGTTAATTATTTATATTCAAATATTTATTTTAATCTAATACCATGTCCATTTTACAAATAAATAATAGAAAACCAAAGGTTATATTTTCCACCTTTGGTACTGTCGCAGTTTCGCCTAACGGACTCAATACGGCTAGTGAGATAATCACTGGTTGGCACTTAACTAGCGGCAGTGCTTATGGCTACATCATCCAGGTTAACCTATACCGGATAGATGCGCTACGGTCCCAAGCCGTAGCTTGCCTAGGCCGACGACGACGACGACGTAAACCAACAAATTCATTAGTAACATCAAAATCAATGGAATTTTTTTTAGATGGCACTTTTCCTAGTTTGTCCATTTCTTGCATGTATTCACTCAGTAATGAATCTACTTCCACTTCAGTCTTATCGGAGGACTAAATTGGCTAAATTTTACAATAGCAATTTTTGTCAATACCGAAAAACCTATAATATCGGTATTATTTGTACTTCAATACCGGTATTAATACCGGTATTTCAATACCGGTTTTAACCCCTAGAACTTACGTACCTCCTATTCTGACGGTACCGTAATTCCTCGAACTGCAACAACTTACGCCCGCTAAGTACGATCTACCTATTTTGCCTACTAATCCGGTCACTTTTAGTTTAGCCGATTTTATGGTCACATTTGTCGAATGACTCGGCAAAGTCTGTACATTACATCATACTGGCATCGTTTTCGAGTGCAACAATTTGGTTAGAATATTCTACGAGTATTAGATAAGTTCGGTAGGTTTGGTTAAGGAATATTAGCCATTCCCATTTGGCGCCTTTACCGCGAATGGGAATGCAATGACAATGTTTCTCAAATCAAGAAATCCTTCTAAAATGTAGACTTTTCACTTTGTGCATTTTCATTTACGGACAGCGGATGGGGATGGGAATGGGGATGGGGATGGGGATGGGAATGGGGATGGGAATGGGGATGACTGAGTGGGAAGTAATCTCCTACATTATATAAAGAGTCGTGGTCAGAAGTTTCGAATCGCTCACAAATTATTGTAAAATATCCTTTCCGAGTCAAATTTTGCATTCAATAGGCTTTAAGAGTTAGAAAATCACACTTATAAAATGGACCTTGTATCATGATTTGAAACGCGCTAAAATTACGTGAAGTATTTAGACAATAATTTTTACCCTCGGTAATGAAAACCGATTTGGAAAAGTAGAATTTAAATTTAGACATTCTTCGGCATTTCTTTGAGAAGTTATTATGCCCAGTGGGACGACATCCGAATTCAACCCACGAACACCGAAAAGTTGGAAATCCACGCTCTAGTCAAACTCCGAGCCGGAGAATTCGAGAAGATTAAGTTTACCCACGATTACGTAAATAGAATCCTTCCGAAAACAAACCACGTCAAAATTGACTAAAATACTAAACACCCTTTATAACACTACAGTATTTCAACACTCCGGAGAAGAGGCCTAAGTAATTTTTTACTGCATTTTCAATTTAAGCCGAAATATAGCTATTACTGAAACTGAAAAAGAGAACTAAGAAACCCGACAAAATGTACTGTCACGAAGAAAGTCAACAATTACTCTTTGCGAGCGTAAGGTCGAACTATTCCGACCGTATGCGGGTCGATCGATTTAATTCATGTCAAGTTAGGGTGGGTTTAGACTTTAGGGTGAGTTTAGGTTAGCTATTTTCATTTAAAATATGAAATATATATACACACATTAATTACTTCCAATTAAAATATTAAATAAATTCTTAATTTTCGCTTAAATTTGAAATTCATGAACCTGACGAAGGTCAAACGTCGACATTATGAATGCGTTATCTGATAAAACGTAGGCCAACAATAACAAAATGAATGCCCTTAAAAAAAAAATTAAAAACCGCTACGATTCGTATCTTGTGCCAAGTGTAACAAGTCTGGCGGCTTCGTCAATCAAGAACTATTGATTTACATACACTCTCGCAATTCGAGTTTAGAACACACTATTAACTTATTGTCAGCGTGCAACTTCACTCAATAATGAGATGCAATAAATGAACGATGTAAATCGATGGCATCTTTTTTGCCCTTCCGTTACTTTAGGTTTTTATTTTTTTTACGTCATTTTGTATAAAGCTTAACTCACTTTTACACTTGATTAAAACAAAATCCTTTTCAAAACAAACAAAAGACGAGACTACCCTGAAAACTTTCTATATATTATATATATATATATATGTAGCTTAGGTACTACCGAAATTAGGAACTCACTGCGGACAACAAACGCAAGTTTACAATTACATAGTATAAGGTGTATATCAGAAGTCGGGCACAATAGGCTTTTAAACAAATAAAGCTATATTAGCCTATGGTGCGCGACTTCTGATACCCCCTGTACTAGTTCTATCTACCCCTTAATTTTTAAGAGGTATTTGCCGGTATTTAATAATTTAATAGATAAAACCAAAAACGCCTAAAAGAACCGTCATAACCTACCTAACAAGAACGAACTTTCGTAGGGGCAAAGTTGCCAAACAAAAACCCAGCCTACGTTTCCTCTCCCAACGAAACACCCCGAACACCTAAAAATAAAAATAATAAATAATCCTAAAAGCATTAAAGTAGTTTTTAAAACTACATAATTACAATGAAATATCTTTTAATTAAAAATCTCAGATAATACGGTTGGGGTGCGCGCGGATTCAATCGGATGTGTAAGCAACGTGATTCAGTACATACGGGTCAAACTGGGATAGCTTTAGGCGTTTTTAACCATACGTAGACGTATAATCATAGTATTAACTGGAAAAGTTCAGAAATTCTATTAAAAAATTAAAGACAAAAATGAACGGAACTTTCGTAAATGACTTTAATAATCGTTCTAGAATTTACAAAACAAATCGTATCTTATTAAAATAAAATGTTCACTAAACCAGATACTTGTTAACCTTTTTACTAAGTCCTCTTATCACTTTTGTCTGCACTATTATATATATATATATATATATATATATGTAAAGAACGACGCTTGTATAGGAGATATTCCGCGCAAGATGAGAGAGAACGAAACAAATGAAAAAATGAGGTAACCACCCGGGAATCGAACCCGGGATCTTCCGATTGCCGGTCAGATATGATAACCACTCGGTTAGATCCCGGGTTAATTATACTGCGTGTTTGCAGTTTATATATATATACAGTGCCCGCGAAAAGTATCCGATCACCCTTGAAATTTGTATTTTTTACATAAAAAACAATGTTTAAATGTATACTAACCTTATATTAGTATTTTGTCATCTGTCCTTTGGTTTGGATGACTTGTTCTAGACGTTTTGGCATGGATTTAATCAAGTTTTGACAAACTTCCACTGATATTTCCTTGCACCATACCTTTTTGATGGCCTCTTGTAATTTTTCGACTGAGCCAGTGTCGTGGCATTCAACCTTATTTTTTATTATTAGCCACAGATTTTCTATCGGATTGAGATCTGGACTATTACCAGGCCAATCCAAAATATCAAATTTATTGTCAGTAATCCATTTTGTCACTATTTTGGCCCTGTGACATGGTGCACCATCATGCATGTATGTTTTTGTCCTTTGGATTGCCATTGCCATTGGAAGTTTATCCTGTAGCATTGCTAAATACCGTGCACCATTCATAGTTGTGTTCTTCGGAAGAAAATATAAGTTTCCACGCCAATAGTAACCGAAACAACCCCAAACCATCACACTTGGAGGGTGTTCATTGTCTTTAGGGTGTATTTAGGGTCCATCCTATTTGAGCCAATAGGCCGGCGAACCTTTTTTGGACAACTTCTGAATGTCAAAAATGTCGACTCATCGCTAAATAAAACCTTCTTCCAGTCATCAACAGTCCAATGAATGTATTTTTTACAAAATGCGACACGTTTTTTACGCATTTTTTCATTAATGAACGGTTTCTTAGCAGCATGGCGAGATGGTAATCCGAGTTCTTTTTGGAGCCGCTCCTGGATAGTTCGTTCAGAAACACCAGATAACAAATTATTCATATTAAATTTTATTTCTTTCGCAGTTATTGTTGGGTTTTTCAATACTAAACGTTTCATAAGTTTGTCTGTTCGCGAATTTGTTTTTCTCGGTCTGCCAGATCGTTTTTTAGGGACTGGCGTGGTTAGGCCACCATTGTTCTTAGCCCGTGAAACCCATAAATTAACGGTACTTTGGGATATGTTTAATTCCTTAGCTATCTGTCTCTGTGATTTCCCACATGCATGCAAAGCAACAATAGCACCTCGACAATCACTCTTAAGTTGTTTTTTAGCACACATTATATATAAATTTTATTTACACCACTTTCTGTAAAAAAAAAAAAAAAATCAAGAAATTTACACAAACAGTGAAATCTGACAAATTTGAGACACAGCCACCCGCAACGAAGGCTACCAGAACACTAATTTGAGAATGCGTTGGATAGCTCTCATATCAGCGAGCAACCTCAAAGTTACCAGATGTCGCTAGAACAAATAGAAAGTGAATTACGTGTCTCTGAATATCAAGGGAAAATATTGTATTTTCTTGAGTGATCGGATACTTTTCGCGGGCACTGTATATATATATATATATATATATATATATATATATATATATATATATATATATATAAACCGCCTGATGCCTCCTCCTCTCACTTTCTGATGAATTATTAAAATAAACGAAAGCTCTTTGAATCGCTTTTTATTTTTCCGTGCGCGCGCATCATATTTTACGCGCTTAATTGTGAAATTCATAATATTATTAAGTATACAGTAATATTACTTTGGTAAACCTTAGTTTTGCTTCCGCCCGAATTGTTCACTCCGACGAAGGTCAAGCTCGTCACTCCACCTTAGACCTACAGCTTAATGTGGAATCCGAACCACGACCCACCACGGGTGGTCAGAAATTACAAAGTCCTCGCCCGGGCTCGATATCACGACCTCCCAATAAGTAGTAGTCCGGTGTTTTAACCACTAGTCTACCCAGGATACCCATTTATCTACTTCCATTTTTTATTGTATGGAAGGATGAACATCTGGGTGGGCTGCGCGCCGCCTGCCGTGGCTGGGAATCGAACCCGGGGCGAGTGGATTCGTAGTGAACGATGATAATATATATATATATATTTTTTTTTTGTATTGGGGCGTTTACCGCCATTTCCCGCTATACGCTAGCGGATATCATGGCGAAGCAGAATATGAGAAAGAGAAACGGAGACGGGGGAAAGGCACTAGAAGTGGGAGGACCGCGGACGACGGGTGAGAAGTCACCTAAAGCTCAGAGAGGAGGCGAGATTGGGAGAGAAAAAGGAAAAGACGGTCAAGCGAGAAGAGAGGGCTCTCAGCGAGCATAAGACGTAAACGAGCGGGGAGGGGGAAATCAGAGAGGAACGGGAAGGCGCGACGACGTACTGACGACAGGGTGGGGCATTCCACAAGGATGTGAAAGACGGTGAGGGGCGACTGGCAGGAGGCGCAACAAGGAGCCTCCTGCCGGGACATAAGATAGCCGTGCGTGAGGCGCGTATGGCCGATGCGAAGCCGCGCAAGGACGACCTCTTTGTGTCGGGAGCGGTGGAAAGAGGACGCCCAATATGACAGGCGGGGGCGGATGGACCAGAGTTTATTTCCGGTGGCATCGTCCCAGGACTGCTGCCATATGCGGTCGTAGAGGGACCGAAAGACCTGCACATAGTCAGAGAAGCGGAGCGGGCGGGGGAGGGGAGGCATCGAGGCGGCGGACCGGGCTGTGCGGTCAGCCGCCTCATTACCGGAAACACCGACATGGGCAGGAACCCAGCAGAAGGTGACCCGGATCCGGTGAACGGTGTGCAGGACATGGTACTCCTGTTGAATAATGCGTACGAGGGGGTCCAGGGAATTATAGCGCTCGAGCGCTTGAAGGGCGCTCAGCGAGTCCGAAAAGATGGTACAGGAAGACCGCGAAAAACCCGATACCAGACGGAGGGCTTCCAGAAGGGCAAAGAGCTCCGCGGAAAAGATGGAGGCCTGAACCGGCAGGGGGATACCCCGGGAGGTAGGTGACAGCGACGGAGAGAAGACGGCGGCCGCGACACCTGCAGGGGAGCGCGAGCCGTCGGTGTAGACGGGAACATCGTCCGAGTGTACGGGAAGATGGGCCAGAAAAGAAGACCGGAGGACAGTAGGAGGAGACTCCTTACGCAGGCCACGGAGCGCCTGGCAGCGGCAGATAGGGGTGGTCAGCCAGGGGGGCGACAGGTCGAAGGAGAACGGCAGAATAGAGGGTGGGGGGATCCCCAGGGACGAAAAGACGTCGGCCAGGGAGGCAGCGAAATGCCACGTGTCAGGCAGGGGTAGCGCCTGGGAGATCGCGGAGAAGAGTAGGGACCTCGGGAGGCGGCAGATGCGAAGGGGCAGGGGGGGGGTGTCCGCAGTCCACCTGAAGACTAGCGACAGGGGACGAGCGGAAGGCACCCGACGCCAGGCGAAGGCCACGGTGGAGAAGAGGATCCAGCATATGGAGTGCCGGAGAGGAGGCGGAGCTGTAGACCACACAGCCGTAGTCGATGCGGGATTGCACCAGGGAGGTGTACAGGCGCAGCAGAGTACGCCTGTCCGCCCCCCAGGTCATGTGGGACAGGTGACTCAAAAGGGAGAGGGTGCAGCGAGATGATTGCCGCAACCGCCTAAGGTGTGGAACCCAACCGAAAAATTCGTCGAGGGTCATACCCAGGAATCGAACGGATGGGACGAGGGGAAGAGGAGTGCCGGCAAGGGTAAGGGCGAAGGTATGCGACAGACGGAGGCGCCGAGGACGGAAAAGCATACTGGAAGACTTAGAGGGTGAGAAAGCATAGCCAACCGAGGACGCCCAGCGAACCACCGCGTTGATGGCTAGCTGGAGTCGACGTTCAGCCAAAGACGGGAGGCGGCCAGAGCAATAGATAGCCAGGTCATCGGCATAGAGGGAGCTACGAACGGAAGTAGGCAGGACCGTAGCGACTGTGTTCATCACTAGTGAGAAACACAGGACGCTAAGGACACTACCCTGAGGGACACCCTCCTCCAACGGAAAGCGGTCAGAGAGGGTAGAACCGATGCGGACGCGGAAAGAACGGGCGGACAAGAAGTTATAAATAAAGGAGGGGAGAAAGCCTACGAAACCCAGGGAGCGTAAGCAGTCAAAGACCGCGCTCCGCCGAGTAGTATCGTAGGCCTTCTGGAGGTCGAAAAAGACGGCGAGTACAAAGTGACGCCGGGAGAAAGCCTCCTGCACGTCGTGGCTAAGGAGGAGGGGGTCGGTGGTAGACCGGAAGCGCCGGAAACGGGGAGGCGGGCTATTTTTTACTATGATATTTTTCACAATATTGTTATATGAAAATACTACATTAATATCCAAAAGTTTAAGTACATTAACAATGCCTAAAAAGCCCGGGAAAAATGGAAGTACTAAAATATTTTTTGACAAAGTACGAGTGTTAATATTGACACGATAGAAAGTTCGTTTTGCCTTGTTGAGACAAGATTCCATAAACGCAGATGGATAACACAAATCACTTCCAATACCGTTGATTTTTTCCAATTCGGCATCGATGTATTCCGGACTGGCGATCCTAAGGGCGCGGAGAAACATTGATGAAAATATGTCCTTCTTAGTGGGGGTATCATGTCCCGAGTAAAAGTGTACGTAGGACAAATTGTTTGTCGTTTTAAGTTTAGTATCTATCGGAAAACGACAAACAATTTGTCCTACGTACACTTTTACTCGGGACATGATACCCCCACTAAGGCCATATTTTCATCAATGTTTCTCCGCGCCCTTAGGATCGCCAGTCCGGAATACATCGATGCCGAATTGGAAAAAATCAACGGTATTGGAAGTGATTTGTGTTATCCATCTGCGTTTATGGAATCTTGTCTCAACAAGGCAAAACGAACTTTCTACCGTGTCAATATTAACACTCGTACTTTGTCAAAAAATATTTTAGTACTTCCATTTTTCCCGGGCTTTTTAGGCATTGCTAATGTACTTAAACTTTTGGATATTAATGTAGTATTTTCATATAACAATATTGTGAAAAATATCATAGTAAAAAATAGCCCTACCAATAATTCAGGCATTATCTATAAAATTGGTTGTAAACAATGTGATTCCTTTTACATAGGTCAGACGGGAAAGGATTTGCACACACGTATAAAACAGCATCAATATTCCGTTAGAACAGGACAGTTGTCCAGTGCCCTTTTTGTCCATTTGTCAGAGTTAGCCCACTGTATTGATTGGAATAATGCTTCAGTTTTATTCCATTCAAGCAACATTGTTAATAGAAATATTCTTGAGTCTGCCATTATCCAACTTTCAAATAGCTTCAACATAAGCAAAGGTCTTTTTCAACTCGATCCTGTTATTTTGAATTCCTTTAAAACAGATTTAGATAAGAAGGGTAAAACATTAAATCTTTGGTAAACTTGTCTTCTACTTTATTAACTTTTAATTTGCATTTTATTTTTTTATATATATCGAAACCTGACCATAGGCAGCAGTGTGTTAAAACCCGGCAGAGTTCCAGTATAAATTTGTATTTTTATAATCCATTTGATCTTGTGCTAAAAATCGATTAACTTTTAATTTGCATTTTATTTTTTTTATATATATCGAAACCTGACCATAGGCAGCAGTGTGTTAAAACCCGGGCAGAGTTCCAGTATAAATTTGTGTTTTTATAATCCATTTGATCTTGTGCTAAAAATCGATATTTTTCCTTACAAATCTGTACGCCTCACTGGTAATCCTTTAAGGTTTTAATTTTTAATTTTTTTATTTTTACTTCTCTGTTTATTGTATATATATGTATGTATGTATGTATTTGTATATATAGATATGTATGTATATATATATATATGTTTGTGTGTATGTATGTTATTTATTTTTTCTTTTTTTCTTTCTGTAACCTATATATAGGCTTAACCTTTTTATGTACTTCAGTGTTCCTAAGGATGTCATTAGACGAAAGCGCTTGAGCACCATTTTGTGTTTCCTTTCCCTCGTGGTTTTATTCATCATAAATATTTTTCACGTGTTACTTTCGTGAAATAATTTTCATATATATATATATATATATATAATGGTCGCCTTTATTTTCGAATATTCGATAATTTTATTGGGTCACTCCGGGAATTTGTGAGAATTAGTGAAAAACAGATCTAAACCAATTTTTTTGCAAAATACATTCAAATATCGAGGTCGCTGCCAAGATTCCAAAATTTTATCCTGTACCGGGTTTCAACCCACTCAAACTTGTTGAAACAGTTTAGTTTGCTCTCTCTCTCTCTCTCTCTCTCTCTCTCAGTTGAAGTGCGATTAATTCTGACTCGTTTAATTTAAACACTCTCTGTTCTCTCTTCGGGTAAGCATATTTTGTTTATATAAAAAGGTTAAAGATTTAAAAAAAAAAAAATTTAAATTAGATATTCGTAATCATTTTTTATTACTTCGGAAAAAAATTAAATATAGCCAAAATAATGCAGTTCGGGGTGTGGTAAGCTAAAATATATTTTCTTTCGTGATATTGATATGTGAATTCTGAAAATAAACTGAAAAGTATCATTACTAATATTAACAGTCTGCTTATTGTATCCTTTTTTTTTTTTTAAACTCAAACTGGGCAGGAGTACCCAACTCTCTGGTGGGATTACCTGCGCACTCATCTTTCAAGAAGTGCGAGTTCATTAATTTATTTTTTATGAACCATAAAAGTTTTTTCCGAAATACATAATTAGTTATTTGATATAACGGCAGTAAAGCTATTATTTCTTTTACCTTCCAACTCTCAGTCTCTCTTTAGTGAGGGGCTCTTCATCTCCCGACATCCCTGGCTGTTCGGGAAACGGGTCGTGCTAGGGGGCGGTCAGAATAGGGAAGGCTCCCTCCATGCAATGCTTTTTAATGCTCGGTCGATTAGGAACAAGTTTTGCGAGCTACGGGCGCTCTTAGCATCAGAATACCAGGATATCGTTGCTATCACCGAGTCCTGGATTCATACTGATCGTAGGGACTATGTTGGGGAGTTCGAAATTCCCGGGTATAGAATGTTTCGCAAAGACCGCACCCGTGGGGAGAGGGGTGGGGTACTAATATAGGTCAGGGACACGTTGAGTCCGGTTGACTGCCAGTTCCGGTCGGAACGGGAGCTGCTTGGCGTCGATCTGAATGTGGGAGGGACGAGCTATAGGTTAATCTTGGTGTACAGACCTCCGCATCTCCTCCTCGAGGAGGATACAGCCCTGTACACCGAACTCAATAGCCTGCTAGGGGATAGGGTGTGTGTAGTTTTAGGAGACTTCAACTGTCGCGGCATAAAGTGGGAAGACAGGACTGCTGACGCTGAAGGGAGGCTAGTTGACTTTGCCGATGAGAACTTCCTCACTCAGTGGGTCAATGAGCCTACACGAGGCGAAAGCGTTCTAGACTTAGTTTTCACGACCGAAGACAACCTCGTCACTGGCCTCACCGTTGACGAATCGTTGACGAATCGTTGGGCGGGAGAGATCATGGTCTGATTAGGTCCGTGTGCGCGTCCCTCGGGTGAAGCTTAGTATCGAGAGGCAGTAAGCTCGATCTCCGGCGGGCGGACTTTGTTAGCTTCCGGGATAGCGTAGGTGAGATGGGGTTAGAGGTCGGAAGCGATGTTGAGGGAGTGTGGAGTGCATTCCAGGACGAGTTTATGGTGCTGCAGTCTGCTGCCATACCCTCAAAACCGGTCACCCCTGCTTCAACGCAGCCTAAGTGGTTCAATCGTGACATCGCTTCGGCTATCCGAAATAGCAAAGTAGCGTATAGGAGGGCGAAGGCCAATCGTTCCCATGAGAACACTGAAGCGTATGTCCGCCTGTGTAGGGAAGTGAAGGCGAAGGTTAGGCTAGCGAAATGTAACGAAGAACTACGGGTGGCAAGCCTCTGCAAGGGGAACCCTAAGGAGTTCTTCAGTTATATTAATAGTAGAAAGCCCATTAGAAGCATGATAGGTCCGTTAAAGGACTGAAGCGTCGTTCTGCGGACCTCCGACGCGTACATCACTAACGTACTTAATGAGTACTTTGCGGGAGTGTTCACCAGGGAGGATACCCGCGTCATTCCCGACCCAGGCGTCAGGCACAAAGGTGCTGGCCTGGATAGTGTTCGATGTACCGCGAGTCGTTGCCGATAGAATAGACAAACTGAGCGCGTTTAAAGCTCCTGGGTCAAACCAGTTTCTCCCCAGTGTTGCGAGATGTACGCGACCAGGTGGCTCTCCACCTGGCTACAGTCTTCAACAAATCGTTGGAGACGGGCCAGGTGCCTCGTGACTGGAGGGAAGCCAACGTGACCCCTACCTTTAAGAAAGGGGATCACGAAAGTCCATGGAACTATCGTCCCATCAGTCTCACTTCAGTTGTAGGCAAATTATTAGAGGGGATAATAGCGGATAGGATCGTTGACCATTTGGATTCCTACAAGCTGCTTGGGGACTCCCAACATGGGTTTAGACGGCATAGGTCGTGTCTCACCAACTTGCTCGAGTTTTTCCACGTCATGTTGAGTGAGTATGAGAAGAGTAGGGCGATTGATATACTTTATCTCGACTTTCAGAAAGCCTTTGATAAGGTACCTCACCGCCGGCTAATGAGGAAAGTGCGCGCGCTGGGTATCGGTGGGGAAATATGTAGGTGGATTGAAAACTGGCTGAAGAATAGGTGGCAAAGGGTTGTAATTAAAGGGGTTAGTTCGGGTTGGGCCTCGGTCACTAGTGGGGTTCCTCAGGGTTCCGTTTTGGGGCCACTGTTGTTTATCATTTACATAAATGATATCGACGGTGGCATCGTCAGTCGGATCGCCAAATTCGCTGATGACACCAAGCTTGGGGCCAATGTTGGGACGCCCGAAGCGATCGAGCAACTGCGTGCGGACCTAGGTAGGATAGGAGAGTGGTCCGAAAAATGGCAAAATGCCGTTTAACTTGGGTAAATGCAAGGTGATGCACATTGGCTACGCCAATCCCAAGTCGGACTACTCGATATTGGGGAGTAATATCGAGGCGACTGATTTGGAAAAGGACTCGGATGTGCTAATTAGCAGCGACCTGAAGTTTACGAACATTGCGTAGAGGTGGAAAAGAAAGCCCAGAAGCTGTTAGGTTATATCAGGAGGCAATTTCAGTTTCAGAACAAGGTGATTGTGCTCTCTCTGTACAATTCCCTGGTTCGGCCGCACCTGGAGTATGCTGTGCAGTTCTGGTCGCCCACCCTCAGGAAAGATATTGAGAGGCTGGAGCGAGTGCAGGCAAGGGCCACAAAGTTAATCCCTTCCTTTAGGCATATGGGCTACAATCGACGGTTACGCGCCCTGAACTTGTTTCCGCTGGAAACTCGGAGGCTGCGCGGTCAACTGATCGAGGTTTTCAAGCTCTTACGCGGGTTCAACGATGTCGATTTTAGAAGTATGTTTAGTTTAAATGATAGCCCAACTCGCAACAATGGTTGGAAGTTGGATTTGAAACGGTTTATGACTAGTGTGTGTGGGAATTACTTTACCTATAAGATGTGTGACACGTGGAACAGGTTACCTTCAGAAGTTGTGAACAGTTCCTCTGTGGATCATTTCAAGAAAAGGTTAGACCAAATCTTGCACACTATTTAAGTGTGTATAAAATTTTCCCTGGCACCCGTTGCCATTGGTACCTCCTCGGTATGGGCCGCAAGGCCTTTTGATGTACTTCTTTTCCTTGTAACTCCTCGTAACTCTGATAAATATTATATTCGTACTGAACAAGGAGTTTCAGAACAGGACTACTGGCCCCGACTGTATGCATAATTTCAGAGAAACCCTCTAGAAATTGAGATTCGTATAGCAAAATATACTTATTTACACCCGGTGGGGCGACTGTTCAAGATAACCAATAAAGTGGACCTTTCGCTACTTCACTATCATTACATTACCTTATTCAGTTCTTCTATTCTTCTAATTTGATATGGTGATGTCGATGACGTTTCAAAATATACATAATCTGAAACAAGAAACAAAATTGTAAAAATTATGACTTTTAATTAAGTCTGCGGTACTTATATGGTGTTCGAAAAGTTCCGACCCAGAGAGAATTACATTACTTAATTACAATACTAATTAGAAACTGAATGTGGAACATTTTGAATATTTATTAAATGGTTCCATAAATGTATTTTCTATCGGGGTACGAGACTCAAAAGTATTTCCATACTGGGTACAACACACTTTTCGGACACCGTGTCTGACGAAAAAAATTCAAATTAAACCTTACAGTATAACAGCGCACTGCAGGGGTGTGAAACCGATCGACTGGTCTACCAAACATTTTAGAGTCGATCGCAAGGCATAAATGTCCATTTCCTTAAAATTGCAATAACTACAGAAAATAATAATAATAATAATAATAATAATAATAATAATAATAATAATAATAATAATGCATGCAATAATTAATAATTCCCAACTAATTCTCTCTATCTAAATTCTAATTAAGATTTTAAAAATGAGTCCTTTCTTACAATTCAATACAGTAAAAATAATGACGTAGTACATGACTGTAACCAAGATATAAAATTAGGAAGAAGTGGAATGGGAAAGGCTGTAGGCGGATAAATCACTCTTTCTAGGGTGGGGGGTGGGGGGGTTTAGGACTTGAATCAATTTCCCCGGTAGAACACCGTCGCAGTATGGTAATAACCAATACCAAAACGACCACAATCACTGTCCCGGTCCCTTTCCGAATGTTTCATAATAATAATGGCAAAAATGCAACTTTATAAGCAAACGAGCCTACTCACAAGGTAGGCCTATGCATAAAATTGGGGGCTCCCCGCCAAAGGTTTAGAATACCCTGCTTTGGACACTATGGTGGCGTACTTTAGCAGAGATAGGGGATTTCAAGTGATTTAACTTTAAAATCCCTCACACAGATTACCTACTCGTAATAAAGTCTTCTACGGTAATGGTAAAACCACGAAGACAACGATCTTAACCGTTTGCCACGTCTACGTGTACGGGGAATGTAGATTTTTCGGTGCATAATTTCCGACTCCGTTACAAATTAACTTTCAAAAAACTATACCGAGAAAACACCGTCCGAACAGGAAAGGACACGGATGATAATGTCCAGAGAGTCAATTGTGTGACCTAGATAAGACCTATAAATGCACTACGGTGTAAGGCTTACAATGGAAAAGCGACATACGAATTTCCTATTATCTATTCAGTGAATTGCCAGAAACTATTTCGGTTCCAGTTTCATTTGTATTACAAAGAAAACGTCTATACTGCATCTACTGTAGACACACTTTGTTGGTTTTGGACGATTTCCATCAATCAATTTCGGTAAAACTCTTGTCACATTTCCAACTACGCCTTTAGCCTCATTCTCCAGAGTCTTATGACCTACACGCCCAAAACTTGTGCTTTTATATATTATATTACATTTTATATATATTATATTATATATTATATTTTATATATATATATATATATATATATATATATATAGTCATCCCATAAGTAAATGTCGTTTTTTACAATAGATTAAGTTTAAACTAGCCCTACTCGGTTTAAACATAAATTTTCCGAAGGTTATATCTAAAAGGAGATCTATCGTGTTTCGCTACATACTTTACAGACCTTGACCAGTGAAGACGTGTGTTTTGCTTTATGTGAACTCCTCATAAACATGGCGGTATCAGAAGAGCATATCAGGCATATAATGCTTTACGAGTTCAAAAAAGGGAATAGTGCTACTGAAGCAACGCGAAACATTCAGGACGTTTATGGCAATGATATTCTGCATGTGAGGAAATGTCAAAGATGGTTTCAAAAGTTTAGGAATGGTGAATGCTGTTTGACAGATGCAGCACGCTCTGGACGCCCTGCTGAGTTTCATGATGACCTGCTGTTAGCCGCACTTGAAGACTGTTCAACAACTGTCGAAGAATTGGCCCAGAAACTAAATTCATCCCCGTCCACCATCCATCGACATTTGCAGCAACTCGGGAAAGTGCCTAAGTTAGGAAAATGGGTGCCACATGAATTGCCGGTCGAAATCTGAGGGTGCGGGTAAACATTAGCACAGCTCTTCATTCCCGTGAACTCCAAGATACGTTTTTGCACCGTTTAGTGACTGGTGATGAAAATTGGATACTGTACCAGAATGTTAAGCGCCGTCGACAGTGGGTTTGTGCCCAAGAACCAGCGACACCACAGCCAAAACCAAATCTTCACCCTCGGAAGGTGTTACTTAGTGTTTGGTGGAATAAAGGTGGTGTAATACACTTTGAAACCTTACCACACAACCAAACAATCACCGCTCAAGTCTACTGTCAACAAATGGATCGATCGAACACTGCACTAGAAGAAGAGACCTTCTTTGGTTAATCGGAAAGGAATCGTGTTCCACCACGACAACGCACGTCCTCATACCGCTCGGATCACTTCTGCAAAAATTGAGGAGCTTGGGTGGGAAAAACTTCCACCTCCTCCATATTCTCCAGACCTTGCGCCTTCAGATTACCATCTCTTCAGGAGTCTGCAAAACTATCTTGACGAGAAACAGTATACTTCTTTAGATGACCTGCACACCAGTCTTTGTACGTTTTTTGCCTCAAAACCGCCTGAATTTTATTAACATGGCATTGAAAAGCTTGTAGGACGTTGGCAGTGTGTCATTGATTCCGATGGAAAATATATACTAGATTAAAAAGTTCGTCGGGTTTTTTTTTTTGTCCTTCAAATTCCGATCTAAAAAACGACATTACTTATGGGATGACGTGATATATATATTTATTTATTTCACAATTAAACACGTGAAATGAATGAATGATGCAAACCCGCAAGGAAAGAGAAAAATGATTCCAAGGCGTTTCGTGTATTCAGAAGTCATTCGCTGACGAGATGTACTTCTGAATACAGGAAAGGCCTTGGAATTATTTTTCTTTTTGAGTTTGCATTATATATATTTGTTATTTCGTGATGATAAAGTTTGTTGATATATCCTAATTAAGTTATTAATGATCAATGATCACCAATGTCTTTTGTTCGTTCTAATATTAATCGAGGAAAAAACTATGTTGTGCGATTTCCCTCTGATTACAACAACAAAAATTTGCTTACAAAGAGTATTGCAATGTTCAAATGGTACTGGAAAATACAACTGAATAAATTACAATCTTCAAGTTACAATGACTGAATTACAGGAAATACATGTCAATGATACACTACTACTACTACTACTACTACTACTACAATGTACTAAGTATTTTGGAGTCAAATTACCTATATTTTGAGAATATCGTATAATGAAAGTGGCGAAATAGGCTACAGGCGAAAGCACAATGAAGTCTGCTTTGCTGGAGTCTTTCTTCTGAAGTTCTTTCGTGAGACCTTTTTCTTCGCAGATTTATTGCAGATTTTTGAGTTCGAGTGTCTATAGAAAAGTCTTTAACCAGCTGTTTTATAGTCAATAGTAGACAATGTAAGCTATAACTTTGTCTGACTTTGCTTTTATTATTCCGTCCTTTTAACATCGGTGATGAAGCTCTCTCATTTCGATATGAAAGCTGGTTTTGGGATCTGGCAAGTGCCTGGCTCAATTCACTTAATCGCAGAGTTAATTAAGCCCGTTGAGATCTTCTGAGCATCTTTTATTTGCATTGTTCTCTCGTATGGTTGCTTTTTTCCTTTGAAGAATTTTTTATTAGTGCAGGCAGCGCGCGTTCCCTCTCCCGCCCTCCGTCCCGACACACTTTATTAATGATGCATCTAGACTGGTCCGGATCGGGCTGCAAGAGATGATCCGGAGAACTATTTTCAATCTTTTCAAGCATGTAGTATGAATTTTAGCCAGATTACTTACTTGCTATAATATGCAATGCAAATAACGATCGAGTAACACTTTCCCGACACAATTTGTAGCTTACTATGTGAAATAAACATATTTGGATTCTGTACTGGTCCCACAATCTCAGGCTGCATCACTTATACCTTGGTTGGCAACCTTGGTTTTGTTTCTACCCAAATTTTTCATTCTGACAAAGGTAAAGTTTGACGACTCCACCATAGACCTACAACAACGTGGAATCCGAAGCATGACCCACCAATGGTGGTGAGAAATGACAAAGTCCTCGTCCGGAGTCGATTCCACGACCTCCAGGATACCCATTTATCTCAACCAATATTTGTGTACCGAAGGATGAACTGGGTTAGCTAAGCGCCATCTGTCATCGCCAACAGACTAGTACCTTTGTACTAGTCCCCCGGTCCGGACTAGTGCAAGGCCTATGTGTAGTCTTGAAACAGACTGTGAAAAAAGTTTGAAAAAGCTGGGGGAGAGAGAGAGAGAGAGAGAGAGAGAGAGAGAGAGAGAGAGAGAGAGAGAGAGAGAGAGAGAGAGAGAGAGAGAGAGAGAGAGAGAGAGAGAGAGAGAGAGAGAGAGAGAGAGAGAGAGAGATACATACATATATATATACAAGGAGTTACAAGGAAAAGAAGTACCTCAAAAGGCCTTGCGGTCCATACCGAGGAGGTACCAATGGCAACGGGTGCCAGGGAAAATTTTTTTTACACCCTCAAATAGTGTGCAAGATTTAGTCTAACCTTTTCTTGAAGTGATCCACAGAGGAACAGTTCACAACTTCTGAAGGTAACCTGTTCCACGTGTCACAGATCTTATAAGTAAAGTAATTCCCACACACACTAGTCCTAAACCGTTTCAAATCCAACTTCCAACCATTGTTGCGAGTTGGGTTATCATTTAAACTAAACATGTTTCTAAAATCGACATCGTTGAACCCGCGTAAGAGCTTGAAAACCTCGATCAGTTGACCGCGCAGCCTCCGAGTTTCAAGCGAAAATAAGTTCAGGGCGCGTAACCGTCGATTGTAGCCCATATGCCTAACGTAAGGGATTAACTTTGTGGCCCTTGCCTGCACCCGCTCTAGCCTCTCAATATCTTTCCTGAGGGTGGGCGACCAGAACTGCACAGCATACTCCAGGTGCGGCCGAACCAGAGAATTGTACAGAGAGCACAATCTCCTTGTTCCGAAACTGAAATTGCCTCCTGATATAACCCAATAGCTTCTGGGCTTTCTTTTCCACCTCTACGCACTGTTTCGTAACCTTAGAGTCAATGCTAATTAGCACACCCAAGTCCTTTTCCAAATCAGTCGCCTCGATATTACTCCCCAACATCGAGTAGTCCGACTTGGGATTGGCGTAGCCAATGTGCATCACCTTGCATTTACCCAAGTTAAACGGCATTTGCCATTTTTCGGACCACTCTCCTATCCTACCTAGGTCCGCACGCAGTTGCTCGATCTCCTCCAGCGTCCCAACATTGGCCCCAAGCTTGGTGTCATCAGCGAATTTGGCGATCCAACTGACGATGCCACCGTCTATATCAGTGGTTCTCAACGGGGACGGTACCGCCCCCCAGGGGGCGTTCACTGGGTGTCGGGGGGCGTTAGAAGCTGGTTAGTTGAAAAGGGGGCGTTAGTCAGCTAATGGGGGGCGTTCATGTGTTCAATGAATTTCATCTACACAGTTCTGGAATCTACATTAAATTTGAATGTTTGAATGAAATTAAGTGGCTGAAACAAGGTTACTAGAACCTTTTAATTTAGCAAAATTGCAAAAGCACTTACCGAAAAATATGGAATCCACTCAGCTGATGTAATTTCTCAAGCGCCATCTACTGGGAGAATTGTCACTATGTCAAGTTCAACATTCTCTCAATAGATGGCTCTTGAGTAATTATGTCATTTATTGTGAATTATTGGAAGTGAGTAGACGCCATTTTTTCGGTAAGTGTTTTTGTAATTTTACTAAAGCCGTCTTCTATTAGTCAACTGACATTTAAATAGTTGTCTAGTATATAGTCTAGTATAGTTGTTAGTAACATCCTTGCTAGGAAAAACATTTAAATACATTAATACAGCAAACTTGATTCCATTTTGTTAAAGATATAGCAAAATATTCAGCTCGCAGAAGTATAATTTAGGCTAGTTTACCATAAAACTTATTTTATGCATACAAATAAAAACATTTCTTACGCTAACGGCTAACTTAACTAAAAATAAAATTTCTGAATGTTTTTACAGTTTTCGCGATGTCACAAGGCAAGAAAAAGTGTCGTCAGTATAATGTTGAATATCTCAGCTATGGCTTCGTACCTTCTCCTACGAATCAACGGCTTCCTATGTAGTCCAGGCAATCTAGAGCAAAAATAGCTTCAACCTGGGCAAAATTGCTTCAGAAGCTTTCTAAACTGTTTCCAGCTCAGGAACCATTGCAGAATAACATATCCAAAATCCGACAAAATTGGACCCCGGGAACACCCCCAAAAATGAAATTCAAAATGGCGGACTGGCAGTTTCCTACGAAATACAATAAATTTTAATTTCGCTTTGTAGAGAGAGTTATGACGTTTTTCTTGATCAGTAAAATGTTTTAAAACATTTTCGTTTCTAAATTAACCTATATGACACTAAAAATTGTATTAGGCGGCTAGTATTAAACTATGACGTCACGTAATGTAAATAAAATATACTGTATGGAGTGTATGTGAGAATGGACATTGCTACATCTTTATAAACTTATATTATATACAACTCTTTAATTCCTACTACCCACTATCAAATCTGCGTATTTGTGCTTGTCATTTTCTTTAAAACTGTTATTATGTACTCCTTTTAAATACTGCAACACAGTTTATTAATTTGTGTTTTCTGTTTCAGACTGACTCGGTGTACGGCTGACTCGGTGTGCGTCCGCCTTCAAGAATGCAGACCCCTGAAGAATTGTGCGTGATTTGTAAGGAGAAATTGGACAGCGGACAGGAAGTGGTTCACATCTCGCAAAAAGGAGCAGATGGTATAAATGCATCCAGCCGCAGCCGTGGAAGCGATGTTGTTGCAACAGCTGGAATAAGTGTTCACGTTGTATGTAGGAAAAGGTTTACGGATAAAAAGACCATTGAAATAAAGAAGCGACAGACCGCAGCCGAGGCAATACCAAGGAAAAGTGCTCGTTTTCATGAATACGCATTTTCCAGTGCTACTCACTGTTTGTTTTGTGATACCTTTGTGGACTTTTTTTCCAAACACAAACCAAAATCAGAGCATGTCAAAATAAGAACTACAGAGTTCTCCGAAACCATAAAAAGGTGCTGTGAAAGCCGCTGCGATGAATGGTCGTTTAATGTAAAAGGCCGTCTGGAGTATTATCTTCGTGTTTTCCTGCTGCAGATTGTGTCTACCATCACACCTGCAGCGTAAATTTTCGAAGTGGAAAAAACATTCCTCGCGCATACTCCTCCGACGATCATGATTCGAAGAAAGGGAGACCAACTAATGAAGAGCAACACCAAGCATTCCTTCAGACCTGTGCTTACCTGGAAGAGAATGATGATGAACAACTGTTGATTGGAGACCTAATTTCCAAAATGGAGGAATATCTTCAAGGAAGTCAGAGCTCTGTCTACGAACGCAGGCACATGAAGAGAAAGCTTTTAGAACGTTACGGAGACAAGATCATAATATCAGGTGAAAGTGGGAAGGCAGATGTAGTAACACTACGAGAGACAGCTAATGAAATTCTTATAGATTATCACAAAAAGTCGAAAGAATGTGATATAGATATAGAGCTACAGAAGATTTACCTAGTAGAAGCTGCTGCAAAAATAATCAGAAGTGATATCAAGTCTGTCGACTCGCCTAGAAAAGATGTGTATCCATCTCCAAATGACGTCACTGCAGAAAGTGCTCTTGATTACATTCCCAACAGTCTGAAATTGCTATTATCAAAAGCATTTGCGGGACAGGATGCTTCAAGAAAAATAGGTGCAATTGGGCAGAGCATTATGCAAGCAACCCGTCCTAGAGGATTACTATGTCCACTACAGATCGGTTTGTCGGTTCAGCTACACCACAACTTTAGGTCAAGGTACCTTATTGACGTTCTCCATCAGCTGGGTTACTGTTCGTCGTATGCAGAAGTAACAAGATTCGAAAGAAACGCGGCGCTGGCAAGTGGGTCTGGCTCTTTTACTGTTGATGAAAACACTGCAGTCCTTCTAGCAGCAGATAACGTCGATCGTGATGTCTGCACTTTGGATGGGAAGAATACCTTTCATGGAATGGGTATGATTGCCGCAATAACTCCGAAGATCAAGATCCACCCTTCTATTCACAGGCGTAATGTTGGTGACAATGACATTAAGAAGATTGCAACCGTTGACATTAGGGAATATAGACACGCGAGAAGCATGTTGAGGGACATCTCATTCCGCGAAGTTCCAGTACCCACTGCCACCATAAGTCGACTTAGTCTTCTCTGGCAGATATCTTCAGCAGAAAGATCAGGTCCAAGTTGGTCCGGAACAATGCAGGCAATTCACGGTGGATCAAGTGTCTCACATCCAGGTGTGGCGTCGATCACGTTCCTTCCCATCATAGATATGTCGCCAACTGACATGACCTGCATATTTTCGACATTACTATATTTGAGCAAGATAGCACGCGATCAAAAAGTCCCATACATTATTACCTTTGATCAGCCTTTGTTCTGGAAAGCTTCCCAAATCATCAATGAACAGAGAGACCTGCAGGACATTGTTTTAATGCTGGGATCATTTCACACTCTGATGAATCTTTTGGGAGCAGTCGGTACTCTTATGAATGGTTCAGGATTGTCTGAAGTACTTCAAGAAATATACGGACCAAATGCCGTGCAACACATGATGTCTGGAAAAGCTGTTTCAAGAGCGATACGTGGTCATATGATAGTAGATGCAGCTCTTAGTACCTTACTAGTCGCAGACGTTTTCCCTCGTAATGAAGATGGAACTCCTCATGACCTCCATAAGGAAGCTTGTGACCTGCTCGACGATGTTATGACCGCCAAACAATCAGTTGAGGATGTGGAATCTTCGAATGCATTGTCTCAGATTGCTACCACTTTGGATGCGAAGAAAACTGACCTACAATCTACTTCGCAAACAAGTCAACTCTGGTTGGAATATCAGCGAATGATCAACATTGCACGTTCCTTGATAACAGCAGACAGAACCGGCTCGTGGGATTTGCACTTGCAAGCTATGCTGGAGACCATCCCCATAATTGCAGCAGCCGGACATCACAATTACCTGAAATCGATATACCTGTACCTGCAGAAAATGTTAAGTTTGCCTTCTGAAAATCCAGCCGTTAACAAAATGTTCCAGGAAGGTAAGTTTGTGGTAAGAAGAAGCGACAGATTATGGGCCGGACTCGGCACAGACCTGGTGATAGAACAAGTACTAATGCGTTCCCTGAAAAGCAGAGGCGGACTGACACGCGGAAGTGGATTTACAGACATCCAAAGGACAACGTGGCTCTTTTCTATGCCTCTGTGTTCCACTTATAACTTAGCAATGCAGGAATACACCAGAGTTTTGTTGGAAAGTAGTGAACAGCACAAGGAAATGAGGGGAAGTAGACAAATCAGGGACAGTAATGACATGAAGAAAGTACTTGAACGTCTGGAATCCTTATCCCCATTCCATTCTACCTCGGGTCTCTGCAACATTGTAACAGGGCTAACTGCTGATCCTGGAGTTAACGTTCATCAATTGCATTCAATCGGTACGAACATTGTCGTAAAAATGATTGGGAAACAAGCCTTTACATATTCTGCCAAAAGATCTGACAAAGTGAAAACACTAGGATCTGCTTCTGCCGTTGTGATCACTGATGCTTCAGATATAGAAGTAGATCCTGCACTACTGTTTCAGAGAATGATGACTGTTGCCACTGGCGGAGACATGAATCTTGAAGATGTCATGTGTTACGAACTGTGTGCATATCCTCCTGCATTGTTCGAATCACGAAGTATCTTGAGGAAACCCGATAAGTCTCAGCTAGCTCATGCAATAATCAAATACACTGACACTTTACGCATGGAAGAAGTTCAAGAAATTCAGTGCACAGACCAGTACGTATTGGATGGTGGATCTCTACTACATCGTGTTTCCTGGCGTCAAGATGAAACATATGAGAGCATCGCCAACTCATATGCCGATTTCACTCTGAAAACATATGGAAAAGCAATCATTGTTTTTGATGGCTACAGCAGCTCTCCTACGATCAAGGACATGACCCACAGAAGACGCAGCACCAAGACAAGCAGAAATGTGAATCTCAGTCCAAGCATGAAGTTTGTTGGCCAGAAGGAACACTTCTTGGCTAATGAAAACAACAAGCAAGCATTTATTTCCCTCGTAGGTGAGATGTTGAAGAAGCACGGGTGTACTGTTCAAACGCAGATGGGGATGCTGATGTGGACATCGTTCGTGCAGCAGTTTCCTCATCAGAAAATGCAACTACAACAGTAATAGGGGAAGACACCGACTTGCTGATTCTCCTTCTGTACCATGCCAAGGACAGTGGTTTCAAGTTGTACTATCGCAGCGATATAAGACGGGGACCATCTCCTAATCCTGTGTATGATATTCTCAGCATTCAATCATTGTTAGGCAATGACATCTGCAAGTATCTCCTGTTTGTGCATGCTTTCACGGGCTGTGATAGCACATCCAGAATTTTTTCGATCGGTAAAGCCAAAGCATTCGACACACTGATGAAGGTGGCTGAACTCCGTTCAATTGCAAATACATTCTGTTCTGATTGTTGCCAACACTCTGACATTGAAGCCGCTGGAAGAAAGGCAATGCTTCTGTTGTATGGCTGCAAAACACTTGAATCCACTAACGCACTACGTCATCGAATGTTAGTTGAAAAGGTAGCTACAGCTAAATCTTTTGTTATACCCGAACGTTTGCCACCTACCGATGCGTCCACAAAGTACCACAGCTTTCGCACATACTTTCAAATACTAATCTGGAAGTCTACAGAAGAGAAGATCGATGCAGAACAGTGGGGTTGGTATGTAAAGAATAATTCCTACTACCCTACAGCCTGCGACAAGCCACCAGCTCCAAATTATCTACTCAACATGATCCGCTGCTCCTGCAAGACGAAATGTGCTACTTCAAGATGTGGATGCAAGCGTAATGGAATGCCCTGTTCAGCCGCTTGTGGCGAGTGCCAAATCAGTGGTTGCGATAACAACCCAAGTACCGGTAATCTATCCGATGATAGTGATGAAGAGAATTAATTTCTGTATGTTTGTGACCAGGTATCACTTCTTCTGTAATGAACATAACTTGAAACTGGGAAAAAAATAATTGTTGTATTATTGATTATAAAAATCTGTAAAAAGCTATATAACATTATATTTGCGTAATAACTGGTTGTGTTGTATATTGTTGAATTATTTAAAACATTACAACTGAAAGAAAAAGCATCAAATGTATCTCTATAAATAAAAGCGTAAATTATATATTTTTTTTTTTTCGTAGGAAACATCCAGTCCGCCATTTTGAATTTCATTTTTGGGGGTGTTCCCGGGGTCCAATTTTGTCGGATTTTGGATATGTTATTCGGCAATGGTTCCTGAGCTGGAAACAGTTTAGAAAGCTTCTGAAGCAATTTTGCCCAGGTCTAACTACAAATTGCCTGGACTAATGTGTTTACTGTGTGAGCAAGTATTCTCTAACGAGGCCATGAAACCCTCACGCCTGAAGGAGCACATAATTAAAATCCATCCTGATAAAACTGACAAAGACCTTGCATTCTTTAAAGACCTCAAAGAAAGACATGCCAGAAGCACAATCAGTAGCATATTCAAAAAGAACGTAAACCAAACTGAGAAGGGCTTAGTTGCCTCATATAATATCTCTCTCCTTATTGCCAAATGTGGAATGCCATTCACAGTTGGAGAAAAGCTGATTCTTCCTGCTATAAAAGAAGCTATTTGCACTGTTATGGAATGTGACCCTTCGCAGGTTCTAAAATCCATCCCCCTCAGCAATGACA
Organism: Bathynomus jamesi; assembly: GCA_023014485.1. Classification (NCBI taxonomy): domain Eukaryota; kingdom Metazoa; phylum Arthropoda; class Malacostraca; order Isopoda; family Cirolanidae; genus Bathynomus; species Bathynomus jamesi. Next base: position 327,033 of record JAJOZX010001403.1, on the reverse strand, counting down.
CTGTGTCAAGGAGAATCAATGAAATGGCATTGGATAGTGAGGAGCAGTTGTGTGCCATTCTGCGAGAAAATCCGTTCACTCTTCAGGCTGACGAGACAACTGTCTCAGATAATAACGTTTTGCTGATGACCTATGTTCGTTATCTGTCATCTGGTGAAATTTCCGAAGAGTTTTTGTTCTCCAAGTATTTGGAAACCGACACTAAAGGGCAGACCATATTTAATGCAGTTGAAGAATACTTGAGTTGCAATTCTATTCCAGCTGCCAACATCATTGCATGTGCCACCGATGGGGCTCCATCCATGGTTGGACGGTACCGTGGTTTCACTACTCTATTGAAAAAGTGGGCTCCACACATTTTGACAGTCCATTGCGTGCTGCACCGTCATAATCTAGTGGCGAAAAAAATCAGCCCTCCTCTCCACGAGTCACTGAGTGTGGCAGTTAAGGCCATCAACAAGATAAAGGCCAATGCACTGAATGACCGAGTGTTCAGACAACTCTGTGGGGACAATGATGAAATTTTTGAGCGTCTGCTACTTCACACCGAGGTGCGCTGGCTCTCGAAAGGCAATTGTCTTTCCCGTTTGTGTGAGTTGTTCAGCACAGTTTTAGAGTTTTTTGAGGATACTGATGCAACTCTCAAGGAACAAGTGTTGTTAAGTCAATGCGATATTTTCTACCTGGCAGACATCTTTGAAAAATGAATGAGATCAGCATTAAATTACAAGGAAATGAAGTGACGCTGATTCACTGCAAATCTGTAATTTGCAGCTTCATCGCCAAGCTGAACATATACCAGGAAGGCATTGGACGGCGTCAGCTGGCTCATTTTCCCAAATTGATGAAGGTAATTTGATTTTACTAAATACTTACTTTTTAATAAATTTCAGAAATTTTTATTTAAAAACTACTTGTTTTTTAATGTGCTTTTATTGAATTTATTCACAGGTGTCCGAGAAACTGACTGATGAACATCTACTCCGTTACATCGACCACTTAAAGATGATGAAGGCTGACATGGAAATCCGATTCAGCGATCTTCAAAAGCTTGACGTCCCTGACTGGGTGGTACAGCCCTTCAAATCAGATGTTACGAAATTTGAAGTTGAGATCCAGGAGGAGCTTGTTGATGTACAAAATGACGATGAGGCCCAGGTAACCTTCCGCACCTCTGGCTGACGTGGTATGTGGGCAACACATTGGCAACGTTATCCAGTTCTTTGGAAAAGAACTCGTCTTCTTCTCTTGGCATTCCCTACCTCATATTTAGTGGAACAGGGTTTCAGCCATGTCCTTTACATGCAGTCCAAATATCGTAACAGGCTTAATATAACAGCCTCAGGTGCACTGAGGTTGAACCTGACTTCTATCCAACCTTCAGTGAAGATATTGGCTGGAAAACACCAAGCGCAAGGCTCTCACTAGTATTTTTGTATTATTTTTGTGTGGCACATTGTTTTTATTTTACGTTACTGCGTTTTTGTTTGTTTGAATAAAATTCTTTCATGTTATGTTAAGCTGTTGTTTCATTTCCAGGGAAGATTTGCATGACCGTATTCAACATTCCAAGACTTAAGAATTGAATTTTCCTGGTGGGGGGGCGTTGAGAGGTCTAATAATTGGTAAAGGTGCGTTGGTATAGAAAAGGTTGAGAACCACTGGTCTATATCATTTATGTAAATGATAAACAACAGTGGCCCCAAAACGGAACACTGAGGAACCCCACTAGTGACCGAGGCCCAACCCGAACTAACCCCTTTAATTACAACCCTCTGCCGCCTATTCTTCAGCCAGTTTTCAATCCACCTACCTACTTCCCCACCGATACCTACGGCGCGCACTTTCGCCATTAGCCGGCGGTGAGGTACCTTATCAAAGGCTTTCTGAAAGTCGAGATAAAGTATATCAGTCGCCCTACTCTTATCATACTCACTCAACATGACGTGGAAAAACTCGAGCAAGTTGGTGAGACACGACCTGTGCCGTCTAAACCCATGTTGGGAGTCCCCAAGCAGCTTGTAGGAATCCAAATGGTCAACGATCCTATCCGCTATTATCCCCTCTAATAATTTACCTACAACTGAAGTGACACTAATGGGACGATAGTTCCCTGGACTTTCGTGATCCCCTTTCTTAAAGACAGGGGTCACGTTGGCTTACCTCCAGTCACCAGCCACCTGGCCCGTCTCCAACGATTGGTTGAAGAATGTAGCCAGGTGGGGAGCCACCTGGTCGCGCACCTCCCGCAACACTGGGGAGAAACTGGTCTGGCCCAGGAGCCTTAAACGCGCTGTTTGTCTATTCTATCGACAACGACTGTCGCGGTACATCGAACACTATCCAGGCCAGCACTTTCATGCCTAACGCCTGGCTCGGGGATGATGCGGGTGTCCTCCCTGGTGAACACTCCCGCAAAGTACTCATTAAGCACATTGGCGATGTCCGCGTCAGAGGTCCGCAAAACGTCGCTTCTAATGGGCTTTCTACTATTAACATAACTGAACTCCTTAGGGTTCCCCTTGCAGAGGCTTGCCACCCGGAGTTCTTCGTTACGTTTCGCTAGCCTAACCTTCACCTTCACTTCCCTGCACACGCAGACATACGCCTCAGTGTTCTCATGGGAACGAATGGCCTTCGCTCTCCTATACGCAGCTTTCCTACTTCGGATAGCCGAAGCGATGTCACGATTGAACCACTTAGGCTGCGTTGAAGCGGCGATGATCGGTTTTGAGGGTATGGCAGCAGACTGTAGCACCATAAACTCGTCCCGGAATGCACTCCACACTTCAATATCGCCGCCGACCTCTAACCCAATCTTACCTACGCTATCCCAGAGGCTAACAAAGTCCGCCCGCCGTAGATCGAGCTTACTGCCTCTCGAGTTACTACGCTTCACCCGAGGGACGCAGACACAGAACCTAATCAGACCGTGATCACTCCTGCCCAACGATTCGTCAACGGTGAGGCCAGTGACGAGGTTGTCTTCGGTCGTGAATACTAAGTCTAGGCTACGGAGTTCGGTGTACAGGGCTGTATCCTCCTTGAGGAGGAGATGCGGAGGTCTGTACACCAAGATTAACCTATAGTTCGTCCCTCCCACGTTCAGATCGACGCCAAGCAGCTCCCGTTCCGACCAGAACTGGCAGTCAACGACTCAACGCCTCCCCACAGGGGGCGGGAGGAGAATCCTGAGCTTATACAAGGGACACTTCCTCGGAGGAAATAAAGGGTGTCCCAGAAGTCTTGGAGGGGTTTTTATTTGGTGATAAAATAGAACAGTGGTCGGCAAACTTTTTTTATAATGGGTCACTTATGTTTTATATCGCTTGTATAATGGGTCAGTGCTCAAAATTGTTTTACTACTATTACTTATTTTTATATTTTCTTACAAGTTATAAGGTGTTTTTTATAGGTATATCGATTAAAGACAAATAAACTTAAACAAACCTTTAATAAAATAAAAAATTCAATGTAAAAACTGAACTAAACTAAATCAGTGGTTTTTATGGTACTGCTTCTTCATTTTCTGAGGTTTTTAGTAAGACACATGAAGTTGAATTTTCTGCAGTGATTCTGTTCCGTGACGAATTTATTATGAATTTCACTTGTGAAAATATCTGCTCACATGTATAACTCTATCCAAATGCTGAAAGAGCAAAAGCTATTTTCTTAAGAGAAGAAAACTTGGACGGAAGAGATGCCCAACATGTAGATATCATATGTAGATGATTTTCTCCCGTTTTCTCAGGGCTAGTTCTTAAGTTTTTGAATTTATCTGTCCATAAGGACGAACTTCTAAGGTCAATCAGCTCCATCTTCATATCTTCAATTCCAAGGAAGTCGAAATATTTTAATTCCAGCAAATTCTCATGTATTTCATCTGGCTTTATGATAAAGCAAAACATTGGACCGTAGACCTTAAGATTTTTAAATCTTGATTCTAACTCCATTTTAATGGCATGAATGTAGCTTATAAGCATATTCAAATTGGCATCATTAATTTCTTCCTGCGCATTTAGTGAAGGAAAGTATTTGAATGTTCGTTCATGTATGTCATCACGAAATACAGCAATCTTTAAGCAAAAACTTTGCCATTCCTCGTAAATTTTAAGAATAGTATGTTCTTTACCTTGGAGTCGTAAATTAAAATCATCGAAATGATTCGTAATATCTGTTAAGAACCTTAATTTTAAAATCCAATCTCTGTCCTTAACCCTTTAAGGACTAGTCCGCAGCATATGCGGTCACTCTTGTTACCAGAACGTACATGTTTTATTGTTATTCAAAACTAAATATTTTAGTAACTAGTCACTGAAATGATACACATTTTGGGTTTCTTTCTCAACTACTAAATGACATCTATATATAAACATGTAGAAACATTTATAGAAACGAGGCATTGTAGTACAATTTATTATTATTATTATTTCTGGTGGACCTTAAGGTACCATCGGTCATTAAAGGGTTAAGCTGAGGGAAACTTGCCAATTTCATTTAGAAAAATTTCTGTAACACCGATGCGGGCCAAAAATCTATTCAGAACTTTCCCTCTGCTTAACCAGCGAACTTCAGCGTGCATCAATAAATCCTTATATTCACATTCTATTTCCTCTAAAAATAATTTTAAATTTTCTGTGAGTCAAGAATGAATGTCCGACAATTATGTAGTAATCTTAACTACAACACTCATTACATCATTTAACTGTTTCGAGGACGCTTTTGCGCACAAATTTTCTTCATGAATAATGCAATGAAATGAAAGTACAGGTCTTCCTCCTACTTCTTCTAATAGCTTGACAAATCCAGCGTTTTTTCTTAACATAGCTTGTGCACCATCTGTTGTCACTGAAAATATTTTTTTCTTCAAATCTAGGCTATTTCCATTTTCAAACTTAAAGAATTCTAGGACTGTGTTCAAGATGTCAATACCTTTCGTAGTGCCCAACATCGGTGAGAGTGCACATAGCTCTTCATGAACAGTAGGAGAATTTATTGCTGCATAGCAATATTATTTATATAGGGTGGGGCACGGGAATCAAGTGTTTTTTGAATAGCTAGTAATCGGCCATTAGGAATGGGAGGGGCGTGCGGTAGGTAGCATTCCATTCCTGGGTTCATAGCATTTAACTTTAACTAACACTCACCTTTATCTTTCAGGTGCCATCATGGAGCAGTGGACGTTAGAACACCGCATGTTCGCGTATGATCATTTTGTTAGGAGTGGCGAGTCAGTGACAGCAGTTCAGCGTGCGTTTCGCCGCAGATTCAACATTCATCGAAATGACTCTGTTCCTGCTCGTGACACAATCTTACGTTGGGTTAACAATCTTCGAACAGGAGGCTCAATAATGAAAACAAAACCGAAGGGGCCGCAACGCACTGTGCGTACTCCAGAGAACGTTGAAAGGGTCAGACAAGCGATGCTGCAAAGCCCAGGCCGCTCTGCTCGGAGACATTCAGCTGCACTCGGAATCAGCAATCGTACTGTTAGACGGATTTTGCATGAAGAATTACATTTTCACCCATACAAGTTAGCGATGGTGCAGGAATTGAATGTAAACGATTGCCCCCAACGACTGAATTTTGCACAGGAAATGCTTGCACTTTATGAGCAGAATGAAAACATGATGGTGGTAATGAGTGATGAAGCCCATTTCCACCTTAATGGGGCCGTCAACAATCAAAACTGTCGGTATTGGGCTGCTGAAAATCCGCGACAACTCCATGAAAAACCGCTGCATAGCCCTAAGGTTACAGTTTGGTGCGCGGTGGGAAAGTTTGGCGTCATCGGTCCCTATTTCTTCGAACAAAATGGGGTTACCGTTACCATAACATCTGGGCGTTACATTGAGATGGTGAACACCTTTTTCATCCCTGAGTTACGAAGGCGTATTGCTCGTCGACATTTGTGGTTTCAGCAAGATGGGGCCACGCCACACACCGCCAGAGCGTCAATGGCTGTTCTTCGCCCCCCGTTTCCCAACCATCTCATTTCGAGATTTGGTGACATTGCATGGCCCCCTCGGTCCCCTGACTTGTCCACATGTGACTTCTTTCTATGGGGTACCTCAAGTCACGTGTCTACGAGGACAAGCCCCGTACATTAGATGCATTGAAGGAAGCGATCCGTCAACAAATCATCCAAATCAACAGAGACCTGCTGGGAAGAGTGGAGGCCAATTTTCGTAAACGCCTTCAACAATGCGTCGACGGCCAAGGACATCATATGCCAGATATAATTTTCGGTACATGATTATTATGACATGAAATGCTATGTTCTTACGAATGTTGTTCTACCAATATATTTTCTTTACAAAAATAAATATCATTTTCCTGATTATTCCAAAAACACTTGGTTCCCGTGCCCCACCCTGTATCAGTACTTTCGTCAACAGCTAAGCTAATAACATCACTCGAAAGTAAATCAGTCTTAATCTGCTCATTAACGTCCTAAGACATATCGACACGACGCTGAACGATCCTAACAGATAACGGCATTTCTTTTATTCTACTTAGAATTTGCTTTTTGTTATGAAAATCGGCGAACAATTCTTCTGAACAGTCGAGGAAAATTTCCTTCAAAAATTCACCTTCAGTAAAAGGTTTACTATATCTGGCTAGCCCAAGTGATGCAACAAAACTAGCTTGTGTTAAGATCTCATTTGAACTACAGAACTTAAGAATACTTCCTTTCTGCTTGCTGGCATTTTGTACACATTTTTTAATGTATTCCATTTTTACTTCCAATCCCATTTTAGACAGAGAGGCTTCGTGTTTTGATGAATAATGACGTTCAATATTATAAGAGCGAGCGGTAATAATTTCTGAACAAAGAGTGCATTGAACACGGTCGTTGTGCTGAACGCATCCATAGTCTTTCTCCCAGACCGGTTGAAACAGTCTTTTCTTTTTTGATTTTGGCTAAGACATGGGTTTTAATCTGCAAAGCCACAAAATCCTTATTTTCCTATTTAATAAATATGAAGATATTGAGGCAATATATATATATATAAAGGTAGGTTGATTTTCCGCATTTTTTTAGATATCGACTTTGGACTAGTCGAGATAGTCAGGGCTTAATATGATAATAACTGACAAAAAATTTCAAATCCCTAGCTTTAACCGTTTTTTGAGGAAACGGTTTCAAAAATCGTCAAAAAATCTTACCGAAAAATAACGCATTTTCGCAATTTTCGGCCGAAAAAAACATGCTATTTTCATAAAAAAATCCTGAAGTTACAATTTTATTGGAAAAAAGTAAAAAAAACGTACAGAGTCAAATACACATATTTAGATCCCAAGATCATCATAATTTTCACTGTAAAAGCCCTTACAAGCAAAGGAAGGCCTCATCTGGGGGCTTAGGGCTTTGGCCAGAATGTGTTTGTGCCTTGATTCGAGTCCATAAACAGTATGGGAAGCTTCAGATGTCAGCTTCACGGCCCTTTCAACACTCTGAGAATGTGAAGGCAGATCAGGCAGCTCCAGCTTGGTGCCATTCAGCAATGCTTCTTGAAGCTCCTGGTCAGAAAAGTCTTCTGTGAGAGCAGGTTCACAGATGCCACTTTGAGAAAGGTTGATTAGTTCTGACCAGTGGGTAGCTTCAATGTTGATGGCTGTGATCTTCTTTGACAGCCTCTTCTTGGCTGGCTTCCCACTTCTGAAAGAATAATAATTAATTTATTTTTATTCCAGTTTAAGATTTAATTCCTATTAGTCTCAGAATTGCTGCTGATGGGGGGAAAGAAAAAAAAAAAAAAAAAAAAAAAAACCGAGTTCTATAAATCCCCATACCGGTAATCGAATTTTTTTTCAGAAAGGTAAGATTATTTCCATTATCAGAGGAGAAGGGGGGAATTGGGATAAGAAAATGTGAAAAAAAAATTCGATTATGGGGATTTATAGAACTCGGGCCTTTTTTTTATTAAATAAATCCCCATAATCAAATTTTTTTTCACATTTTTTAAAATTAATAAATGCTTACCTGATGGACAGAATTTTCTTGAGAGCAGCTTCTCTCACTTCCAAGTCATCAGACTTCATCATGGAGTACAGCACATTCTCGGGCAGCAAGGCAAAAGCATTGTACTTCAGGTTCTTGAAAGCAACACCCTGGATTTCTTCAGACTGCTGCTTGATCCTCTGGATCATGTTGAAGATGTACAGCTGCTGATTGTGGAACTTGCTGTCCCTTTTGATCTCAAACCAACTGACTGCATACACTTCCACAATGAACTTGATGGCCTGGTAAAGCTTATCCTGTAGTTCTGGAGGGTAAGCACCTCTGGTCCACACACACATCAATCTAATTGCCAAAGTCAACCATCTTGCATGGTTTAATGGTCCAATTTTCCAGGCAGCAAATCTTGGGTTGACTTTGCCCCTGGAAATTCCAAGCACATACTCCAAAAGAAGCCTCTGGTCGCTACTGAGATCATTCAGTGTCTCCTCAGCAAATTCAATGTCATCCAGGGGGCCACTGAGTTTGGTGAATTCCACTTGTGGCAGATCTTGGTAGTCAATTTCACAGTTTTTTCCCAGCGGACCAGTGAAAGCAGTGGGACTTTTGGTACTGCCATCAAGATGCTTGAAAACAGCTCTGAAGGGAAACTCATTCTGATCGAGTGAACAGCCAATGGTGTGCAATTTCCGCTCAATTTTATTTTCCAGAGCTGTAATATCATAGTCTTTCAAGTCCGGGTGGCTGTTTTGGAGGAAATAACTGTACTGAATAACTTGGCGGAGGGTAGGAGGCTCTGTTTTATCCAAAGGGGAAGGCTGGCCACTGAATTTTTTGGCACTATCACTTCGAGTTAACATTGCAGACTTCCGTTTTTTACCCATTTTTATGAAATATCTGAAAATAAACACAATTAAATGAACGCATCATAAAATAACTTAATTTAATGCACATTTTATAGGTAAATATCATTAAAAAATACAAAATACACTAATAAACATCTATCATGCATTTACAATAAGTTTCAAGCATCGTTTTGTTAAAAAAGCCGAATTTTAATTGATTATTTTGATGAAATTAAGGTCCGATATTTTGTTTGTTTACATTGCGGGAATGCCGCGCGCGCGATTTTACGCGTAAAATTCGGCAATTTTACAACTTGAAAATAATTAACAACCCTCAAAAAATACAATCATTTTCACAAATATGAGTTGTGCAACGTTTTTTATACATTAATACCTTTCTATCTAGACTAGTCCAAGATCACAGTTCCAAAATCAACCTACCGTACCCTAATATATATATATACAAATTATTAGAAATATAATGTACAGGGTGTCCCAGAATTAACTATCTATTTCAATGAAATCGGACAATTTTTTTAAAAACACTTTTATTTATGTTTATCATGTTTAATATGTTAAAAATGTATAAATTTCTAAATTTTTTTCATAATTTTATTTTCATAATTTTTTCATTATCTGGTCCAATGAAAGACCGTCTGAAGTCATAGAATGGCAGAGAGACTCTCCAAAAGTTAACGTGTGGCTTGGAATGACCAAATCCAAAATTTATGGCCCATTCTTCTTTGCGGAAGCAACTGTAACAGGTACCGTCTACCTTGATATGCTTCAGCAGTTTCTCGAACCACAGCTTCTTGATGATGGCATTCTTGATAATGTTGTGTTTCAACAAGATGGAGCACCATGTCATTATGCTCTAATTTTCGAGAATACCTCAACAGACGCCTTCCGAATCGGTGGATTGGACGTGGAGGACCTCGACCTTGGCCTCCGCGTTCTCCGGATTTGACACCCCTGGATTTCTTTGCATGGGGTTTCATAAAAACAAAGGTTTATCGCCAAAAGATCAATGCTTCTTGTTGAAACACAACATTATCAAGAATGCCATCATCAAGAAGCTGTGGTTCGAGAAACTGCTGAAGCATATCAAGGTAGACGGTACCTGTTACAGTTGCTTCCGCAAAGAAGAATGGGCCATAAATTTTGGATTTGGTCATTCCAAGCCACACGCTAACTTTTGGAAAGTCTCTTTGCCATTCTATGACTTCAGACGGTCTTTCATTGGACCAGATAATGAAAAAATTATGAAAATAAAATTATGAAATTTTTTTTAGAAATTTATACATTTTTAACACATTAAACATGATAAACATAAATAAAAGTGTGTTTTTAAAAAATTTGTCCGATTTCATTGAAATAGATAGTTAATTCTGGGACACCCTGTATTATAGAACTTAAAAGTTATAACTAATTGTAAAATATTATGCAACATCCTAAAGGTACCAAACACCCAAACATCAAATTAGCTGTAATCTTTTTACTTGAACGCTAAGCAAGATTTTTTATTGATTGAAAAATGCGATTCACATAGCACTGCAACAAAGAATGAATCTTCGCAACGCCACATGAGCCACATGTGGCCAAAATTGTATGAGCCACAGGTGTAGCATTTGGCTATGAAACATTAAATACTAATCTTTAAAACCCTATGAATCACGTGTAAACACATTTTTTTTTGCTTTCACACGATAGAAAATGACAAACATAATACACACCTTCACTTGCGGCGTCAAACTGGTAACTGGCTCCAGGGAACAATCGGCAACTCTAGCGTTACAGGAAGTCTCAGTTTTGCCAAATGGCAGTAAAGGTGTTCATTATGTATAACAATTTAAAAAAAATCATTATTACAGAACTATTCAAGAATGTGACATGTGTTTCTAGAACAGTTTTCCAACGGTTTATCAATATGCCTTATTATATTTAAATATAATTTTTTTTTTTGTGGTAGGTCACCATAATTTTTCAGTGGGTCATTGTTTGCCGACCACTAAAATAGAACAAGGTTTGTAACACTTTAAAATATATTTATTGCGATTTTAATTATAAATTTAATATCTGGTGAAAAGCGCATTTTCAGTGCGTAAATCTAAAATGGCATTAGCGTACGTTATCCGACTCTGATGATCTTGTGATATGATTTCTTGAGCAATTTGAATTTTGTACGGGTAAAGATTGATATCCTCTTAAAATTCAATGTAAGGAACTTCTTGAAATGTTTAATTCCTGGCTGCGTCGTCGGACTGATGTGGATTTTCCTCAACGCTTTCACGAACCACCTCAACCAGAGTTGGACTTCGGCTTGTCCGAGGACGCCCAGTCCATGGTTCGTTTCCCTGACCCTTTCCCATACGAAATTTAGCGACGTACCGTCGAATAGCTCGATCAGAAGGAGCAGAATGTGTGTTGAATTTTAATCTAAACGCTCTTTGAGCGGCAACGATGGGAGAGTTGTTTGTCAAAGTTCCACAATAGCCACTTTGTTGCACTGTCCAGGATTCCATTTTCATTAATCGCAGCAAAAGTACTTTAATTGAAAAAGAAAAAGAAATTAATCAAAAAAGAAAAAAGTTATAGCCAAATAAAATCCCTCCAAGACTTCTGGGACACCGTGTATTAATCAACGATTAATTACGCTGGAAGTAAAACGCAACATTTTGAAGCAACAAAACAATCGAGTTTGGCAGAATGGATCAATAAAAGACTAAAAGTAACTTCTCCATCAGTCTTCCTATTACGATTAAAGACAACAGATTATACTAAATAGTGGTACTCACAACAAAACCAAGGGCCATATTCGGATGGACGCAATGTTTAATAGGGGTCGCCAATGAACAGAATAAACTGTAAAACTGCTAGAGGAACGTCATATTTTTACACACGGAACTGAACACATTACAGTGTTCGAAATACAAATAAAAAGTATAATTAATCTAATTAAAAAAATAACTAAGAGAAAAATAGCCATAATTTGTCCCCTATTGATTTTGAGATGAATGTGCGAAATCTTTCAGAAATGTGTAATATTGTTAAATTAGTTTGCCTTTTGGATACAGCCAATCTAAGGAACAGTTCTAGATGTTCATTGGTTAGCTGTGATCAATATTTATTCTTCATGAACTTTCCTTTATTAACCCATTATGGACCAAAAAAAATAAAAAATAAAAAATTAAAAATTAAAAAGTAATTATTTCCTGATATTCCTCGATAGATTCAGCTTTGGAGACTTTAAATAAACATGAAATAGTTATCAGACAAAAATTTAAATTAAAAAATAAAAATTAATATTTAAAAATTTCACTTTTAAGTTCTAACCTAAATTGTATTGTTAAAATGTGTCCCAAAAAAGGGACAATGGACGTAATGGGTTAAATGTTATTTGATACCGACGTGTAGATCCAAAAAGGGATATTTTGGGAGCACGTGATGAATGATAGGAACTGCTCTTTTGGAAATTACTCTCGAAACCACTATGCACAGTAATGTGATGTCTATTCACACTGTATCGTTTCGTATCACTCAAAATTCTGAGGTACAACAAACACATGGTCAATCCTGCTTTCTTTCCATGTACAAACAAAAACTCGTGTTCTCATTTGTCTTGAAATGCATCATGTTCAAGTTTATTCTTCTTGGCGGCACTGGTACCTTTTAAGTATGTACATTTTTTTTTTTTTTAAATTACAACTTAAAAAACATAAAACAACTATGTCGGAACATCAATGTTTCCTCCTCCTTTATGACCTTTGCTGAAAGAACTTGAGTCTTGCTCGCGACACATCGTCTTGTGATGATCCATGTGCGAGAAGTTTCATCAGAAGTTACGTCGTGAGCCTCCCCTTGACCTCTATTTGCGACCTTCATTTCTGATACAGGAACCAGTCTTGTAATAATCCATATACAGGGTGTCTACTGAGTTTGCAACAGCAAATTCCCTGACTTTTCCAGGTACTCTTTCAACAAAATTCCAGGTAGGTACATACTTTGCTTTTTTATGAATTATGACTGAACATTAGGATAATAAAAATACACATTGGTATTTATTTGTGGTACCGCCCTAACCACCCATTTTCCTTTTATTAAAAAATAAGCCATTACATAACATTTGACACAAAAATAAATCTCCGAAGAATTACACACAGTTAGAAACCCTTTTTAATTCTTCTATTTCCTCTGCGAGTGCTGAAATTTCCTTCTCTGCATTTTGACATGTCATGTCATATATTTTCTCAGGTCCATACTTGTATTTCCCTGACTTTTCCAGGTTTTACAGGCCCTAAATTAAATTCCCTGACAAATCTAGGTTTTACAGGTTCAGTAGACACCCTGATATACCTTTGGTAACGTTTGGTTAGCTTCCGCCCGAATTGTTTATTCTAACGAAGGTCAAGCTTTTCACTCCACCTCAGACCTACAGTTTAACGTGGCATCCGAACTACGCTCCACTAGCAGCCCAGTGTCTTAATCATTAGGCCACCCAAGGTACCCATTTATCTACCAACCACTTTATTGTGTGGAAGGATGAACAGCTGGGTTTTGCTGCGTGCCGCCTGCTGTCACCGGGTCTCGATCCCGGGGCCGATGGATTCGTAGTCAGCGACGCTAACCACTACACCACTGAGGTGCATTATACGTATAGTTTCAACAATTTATGTTGAGTAGATCAAAAGTTATGGCATGGACCTCCATTTGACCTTCAATGTCTATGTGACCTTCACCTTTGTTCATGACCATCTTGTGATGATCCATGCGTGTATAAGGTTTCAACAACTTATGTTGAGCTTAGTGTTACGGACAGACGGACACGTGCAATCTGGTAAGACCCCTCCAAATTTATTTGGCGAGGGACAAAGTAAATAAAAAACACAGATACACAGATTTCTTATGCTGATGACCATCTCGTCGAGGGCCGCAAGAAAAGTAATCTTGAACGAAACCTTTTTGGGAGGATCTGGATGGCGTAATCTGTAGGAGCACGGACTCTGAAACCAGGCGAGTGGTCGCCGGTTCAAATCCTACTAGCTCCTAGTTTCCCACTTTACTGCCTGTATGCTCTCCAACAACAGGTACTCGCGTTCATAAAACCTATAAAAACCATTTAACCTGAATCTAATTTCTTACTGATGATAACCGAATGATTTTCTTTCAATATTCATTGCAAAAGAAGCTTTGAAGGTAATTCCGAATTATCACTTAATTTTATTTATTTAGTACACTTCTTTAATACATACTTGTCTGCGCAAGCGAAATATACAATAAGACTTCTATTTCTACCAATACCAGACATGGGGTCTATTACTGAGTTTCTATTACTATTACTTTATTTTTTATCTATTACTTGGTCATCTATTACTATTACTTTTGTATGTAGAGTACTTCACTCATTTGAAAAGGATCTTTATGTCTATTTAAATGCAATTCGAAGCAGTGTGTTAACAAATATTTATTTCAACCAAATCATTACAATTTCAGAAACTGTAGGTCTTGATAAATTTTACTTTATTGAAGGAAAAATTTGCCACAATATTAGTTCACATTCGTGCTTATTTTAGTTTAGAGTAGATTTAGCTCATTTTTTCAGTTCTTTGTTCACACAATATGTCCATTGCCACTGTAATAGAAAAGTAATAGACTATTATCTTTTACTTTGCCTTCTATTACTATTACAGCCAAAAAATTATGATCTATTACTATTACTTGAAAAATCCTGTAATAGTCTATTACTATTACCCCATGTCTGACCAATACCCATTTAGTAGTATTTTCAGTGGACCTATACTCAATTGACAAGACATAATATGAACAATAAAAAACTAAACCTAACCTACGCTAACTTAACGCCACTTAATCTAACCCACAATAACTTGTCGATTTTGTCACATATCAGATGTCGTTAACCCCCGAATTCATTTACTAAAGTATTTTAAAAAGGTTATTACAAAATTTCTTCGTTATTCACGTCAAAAAAAAAAATCCTTAACTTCACCAATAGCGAAAGAATGGGAAAGTTAAATATCAAACTACTGTTGAAATCACTCTATTCTACATCCACGAGGTTCGCACAAAACTCAAGAGCAATGAATACGCATGGATTAGAGTTTTACTTTTAGTTAAAATTAAAACTAAATTACACGAAATTTACCAAGTACTGGATTAACTCTAACGCCGACCGTTGCCTTATGGCAACACGAGCTCGACAATCGATTTTGAGCCTTACGATCTGAATATTAGGTTATTTTGGCTTGAACAGGAAACAATTATTAAAAATTTCATAATTCAGGCATGAAAAGGTTAAACTAGACACGCTTATTACTTTGAAGCGAGTCAATTTCCTTTCCAATCCTGTATTGCACTGGACTACTCACTAGAATTTAAACATCCCTATTCTCTACAGGAACACTTTGGTGAACATGAACGATGTCGGAACGACACCAATGCCCAGGGCCGGCGAGAGCTCAGGCCACGATTCCCGGAGAAGGATTGGTATATGGGCCACCCTGTTTACTCCATTTTACTGCGAATGTTTTTTGTGTACATAACAAGCAAACTGATTATATGTCCAAGTCACTATTCAAAACATACAATATGATAATCTCTATAAAGTGTATGTTCATTAATTATGTTTCCTCTCTGTTACTTAATTGCTTTATTAAAATCTTTAGATTTTATCCCCCCTCTTTCCCGGCGGCCCTGCGCCCAATGCCCCCCCCCGGTCTATATTATTAACATTGACCCTTGATACAAGGTCCCCGAGTCTTACCCACAACACATCGTCTTGTGATGCTACATATATGTATGTATGTATGTATCAATTGTATCATCAATATATGTTAAACATTTAAGAAGCTTTGGCACGGACCCGCAAAAATTCCGACTTTTGACCTCTGTGTGTGTTTTTCACCTTTGATGCAGGAACCCAATTTTGGCTAAAAAAAAACATCGTCTTATGACGATACATCAATGTAAAAAGTTTCATCAATTTATGTTGAGTTATTCAAAAGCTCTGAAGCGGACACAAAAACGCTCTGGACACTTGACCTTTATTACGTTGAGCCGTTCAGAAGTTACGGCGCAGACACAAAAATGTGCAATCTGAATTTTACCTCCAATTTTTACCTTGATCTTTCAGACAAAGACCCAATTCTTTCTTATGACACCTCGTCTTGTGACGATCCAATTGTGTATAAAATTTCATTAATTTATATAGAGCGCTTCAAACGTTACGGCCCGAACACGAAAGTAAGACGAACGAACAGGCGGATGGATAAGCGCAATCCAGTATGGCTATTCTTTTGTTAAAAATCTTGATATGGAGACTTAAATTAATGGTTTAAATAGCAATCAATATATTGCATTTGTCTTCAAACCCAATATAGGATCGTATCAGGAAGATCGAAAACCCTTCACAATATTTTAACGAAAGAATTCTCGCAAAATATGACTTTTTAACAATTTCTATGGAAAATAATGCTTCTTGCCTAACTTATCCGGCAACCTATTTTTCCTATTACCGCTGAACAATAAATTTATTTTTTGAGCATTCATAATACGATGACATTATTTGTGAGGGGTGGATGGAGATACGGGTATATAATGAATAGTTCAATGGTCCAAGAACGCTTCACGTCGTCACAAATGCGCGAGACCAGCCATCGACAAGAGGAACCACAAACATGTTCGCTAAGTGAAGTAAAATCCAAGTACAGTACAAGGATGGCTCGCATTTCAAATCATTAGTGTCAGTTTCACAATGGGCAATGGGCATGCTTAACGTAGAATGGCGCCGGTAAAAGAACATGTGAAAGCGATTAAATTAACATGTCCAATGTGATACATAGACCTATGGCTTTTTTTGATGATCGGACGTGTTTAACCAATTCACGTAGAATGGTTGCAAGTTTGCAACCATTCTACGTACGTACGTACGTACGTACGTGTGTGTGTGTGCTCTGCATTGCTACATGCACAAGTTCACAAATATATCGAATTTTTTTTTTCTGCAATGTTGCATGCACAACTGCTCGTCTACAAGATTGATTTTGGTTCGGAACGAGATGACGCCTCAACAGGGAATTGGAGAGAGTTGGAGAAAACCGTAGTTTACAAACTTTGATTTTATGCGAGAACTTTCATACTGTATATATAAATGGGGTGATTTTTTAAACGTGTCACACTTTAAAAATGTTTATTTTTTTTATTAACAAGTAAAGGCATGAAAATTTTACTGTACCTTTTCTACAAAGGGAGAGTCCTCAAGTGCAAAACATGTCCTCTCGGTTAATTAACTTTCTGCTCACGAACAACAAAATTTCGCAGTTTTCTGGACAAGGTATTTGTTGAAATCTGAAATTTTTTGTTCAAATGATGCTTTCATTTCTACTATGTGTGGATTCTGTTTAAACGCACTATCGTACCTTTTAAGTAACCCCACAGATAAAAGTCGCAGGGTTTTAGATCTGGTAATGTTGGTGGCCATGATAAAATCTGCGGACAGGACACTTCCGTCGAAAGTATCGTCTTAGTAAGCATCGTGAGTTGAGAGGACATCACATTGGGCTAATTCCCCGTGTGTAGAGAAAGTACAGTAAAAATTTCACGCTTTTATTTCAAACCTTTTAAAGAGTTTTGTTTAAAAAATCACCGGATATATACCAATAATAATAAGTGCGAGTCCACGTACAATAATGAAAGACAATAAAACGCAACGACCGCGACTTCTCTAGTCTGATCCATAATTTAGATTAGAGCCTTTGCCTCAGAATACGAGAGTACAAATTATAGCAAATTACTTATAATTTACAATGACAGGCTAGTATTCAATATTTAGCGTAACTTCCTCAAGAAAGGACGATAGTTCACTATTCAAATATGTTCGACCAATTTGTTTGCCATGTAAGCTTCTTCGTGTCACGAGATCACTTTTCAGTCGTTTCCACAAATGCTCATGTGAGGTTTAGATTGGATTTCTGTGATCGAAACTTCAGCACTTTGGCCCTTCCAATCTTCTCCAGTTTCTTCAAGTAAGCTTCATTGAATCCTGTAGTCACAGATAACTGCAGTAGGTTTTCGGTCGTTGTCTCGCTGGAAGACGAATCCCTTCCCAAATAAACAAACTCTACCTAGCGGTGCATCTTGTTCCCATTCCCATTGAATTTTAAGAGATCACCCACTCCATTTTAAATTCTGAACCGGGGCAACCACACACCATAACAGAACCAAAATCTACAAAACGCATAGGCCTAGTTACCTAACGTCTTTCATAAATTCTCATAGCGATAGTAGGCGGAGATTAGTCACATGATAATCATTAGAGAAAATTAAAAATTCAAACTGATGGTAAACTCAAGTAATTATAGAGACAAATGTTACAAAACCCAATACTTTATTTTAAAATTTTTCTCAATAACCAGGAGTTGTACTCGTGAACAACTCTCTAAAAAACTAGAACTACTGTATGTTGGAACGACATCAATGGTACGTACATCCTATATTTGCGAACTTTACTTTCGGTGCAAGAACCTAATTCTCACTCGCTAAACATAGTCTTGTGATGATACACACGTGTCCGAAGTTTCATCAATTCGTGTTGAGTTATGGCTGGAGCTCCATTTGACTTTTAGCCTATTTGTAACCTTGACCTTTGATGCAGGGACCCCGAATCTAGATCATGAAATTTCATCAATCAGTGTTGAGCAGTTCAGAAGTTATAGCCAGGACACAAAAGTGTAACGGATAGACGGACAGAAACAATTGTCTCCAAATTTTTTTTGAGAATGACGCTGTACTCACACTTAGGATACCATAATTATATATATATATATATCACACAATAACCACAGATTGATATTAATACAAAGACTGGAGTAAAAAGTGCAGCACAAAAAAAAGGGTTCGGCCGTGGGTCGTCGGGCCAGGTCCCGAATATGTTATCATCCAAGAAACCAAAAACATTTCATTTCAAGTATAACTCTTGAACGCCATCGCGTTTTGTCATGTTTTAAAAAAAAAAAACGTTAGTAACATTTCAGTAATAATTAAAATCAATGTACAATCACGTATCGTATGTTTTTTCAGGAATGCACTAATAACCTTTTAAAAAATATATAGAAAACTATAGTGATTGTACATTGATTTTAATTATTACTGAAATGTTACTAACGTATTTTTTTTTTAAACATGACAAAACGCGATGGCGTTCAAGAGTTATACTTGAAATGAAATGTTTTTGGTTTCTTGGATGATAACATATTCGGGACCTGGTGTAGTGGTTAGCGTCGCTGACTACGAATCCACCGGCCCCGGGATCGAGGCCCGGTGACGGCAAGCGGTGCGCAGCAAAACCCAGCTGTTCATCCTTTCAAACAAAAAAATTGGTTGGTAGATAAATGGGTACCCCGGGTAGCCTAGTGGTTAAGACGCTGGGATGCTGATGGGGCGTGGTTCGGATTCCACGTTAAACTGTAGGTCTAAGGTGGAGTGACAAGCTTAACCTTCGTCAGAATGAACAATTCGAGCGGAAGCAAAACGAAGGTTAACCAAGGTGTGTGTGTGTGTGTGTGTGTGTGTGTGTGTGTGTGTGTGTGTGTGTGCGCGCGCGCGCGCGCACCCAAAACATCTATGGGGAAAACTACACGAGGAAACAATTTTAACTGTGCATGAGAACTGCTTTGCAGTTTCACGACCAAACTTATCGATTCAATAGCCAAAAGAGAGAGAATATTGCCGATGTAAATTTAAACGTCTTTAAAAGGAAACAAGACATCTGGCTCAAGATAATCCCAAATGAGCCAAGTGTGCCCCGGTATGGGAGATGGAGGGCTCAAGATAATCCCAAATGAGCCAAGTGTGCCCCGGTATGGGAGATGGAGGGCTCAAGAAAGCAACTCTCTCCTCCACCATAGGAACTCCAGAGGCTGCTGGGCATTGAACCCGATTTTCGTACAATGACGGATCTTCGCATAAAACCATTACAATGATACAAAGTGTGTATGTACCTATCTATCTCCCTCCATATATATATATATATATATATATATATATATATATATATATATATATATATATATATATATATATATATATACACACCAGTCAAAAGTCTGAATTCACCCGAAATTTGTCATAAGCTAGTAGCTTCAAAAGGAAAGTTTTATTAGCCTGGCATAGGATGTACTGCGTAGGCCCCTAACCTACAAGTGATCTTTTTGAACAAATACTTTCTAATCATCAAAATGATACGTGTGCACAGGCTCAATTATACACATTTTGCATACAGTACTTTCAGCCATTTAGCAATATTGGTAAAGAGCTCATACCTTAGTAGGAAACAGAAGGGAGAATACAAAGTTTACCTTTTTAAGCTGAAAACTAATTTCCAAATAAACCCACGTTTTAATGGTAAAGCAAACTGAAAACAAAAGATTATTTTTATTGGTGCAACCTCACAGTGGTTTATTAAGTCAAGGAGGCATATTTGGTACTAGCCATTGACCACAAAAACACGCAAGAACTTTGTATAACATTATCCGACTTATAAAGAAAACCAGAAATGCCGAAATTGTAGTATTACAAAGGAACTATAACATTCTCAAAATTCGAGTGAAGTTCATCAGAGAAAAAAATTTAAAAAAAGACGAGAGAAGGATTCATTTTGAGTTTGAAAAATTTAAAAACGAGAATGTCAGTTTGATTTGTCAGAGCTACGCAATATGCCCAGAAATATGATGGAAGTACGATGGAATGGCTTCAAACATTAATGATGAGGATATATGCAAAATTTTAATGAAGAAAATACGAAGCAGCTTTAGTTTGGCCATCTCGCGTCTTTAGGAATGTTTAAATTTCATCTCTCTTACATCTTACCACAGTAAAGTTAAACTTTAAACCCGGCAGCAACATGGTAAGTTTGAGCAAAAAGAAAAGAAAATGAATTGGCCAGCTATTTCCATAAAGAGATCATACGCAAAGCAGCATGGAAAGAAGGTGAAAGCGAGTCTTTTGAAGCCGCAAATACTAGCGGAATAAACCGAATTGGGAAAAAGTGTAAAAGGATTTAAAAAATGTGTATTCTTCCTATGATAGAGAAAACAATCCATCAACCAATACACACTGGACAATATGAAGTCATGAAATGTCCGCATTGCACTAAGCCAGATATCCTTTAAAACGAACCATTGAGGAGGATAATTAAAAGAAGAGCAATATCTGCGTAAATTCTGTTTAAGCAGAATGGCTTTCTCACCTTATCCAAAATGCAACAGAAAACTCATCAGAACGCCAGAAAAAGTCAAAATATCTTAAAAACACTACCATATTCCTACCGAGAGAAATTCATTCCAATAAATCCTATACGCTCGTTTAACGCAAAGAAATTTAGTGGTTTCAAAACGGATTAAAAACAAAAGCTATTTCAGAATATCAATGCTCCACCCTATACAGTATTTGTGACCTTGACCTTTGATACGAGACCCCGATTCTTGATCACTACATAATGTCTCGCAATAATCCATACACCCGCGGTTTCATCAATTTATGTCGAGTGGTTCAAAAGTTATAGGAAGGGTCTTTCATTTGGCCTTTGACCTCTTCGCGAAAGTGACCTTTGATGCAGGGACCCAATTCATGCTCATAACACATTGTCTTGTGATGATACACATACGTACGAAGTTTCATAAATTTCTGTTGAGCAGTTCAGAAATTCTGGCATGGATACAAAAGTGTAACAAACAGATGGACAAAGACAGACAAGTGTAATCTATTATGTCCCTTCAAATTTATTTGGCAGGGGAATATCAACGTAAATGACCCTAAGGAGAGGGAAGGAGATGAAAAAGATGACAACCTCAAAGACCCACTTAAAAATATAAGCGCTACCTTTTAGATGCTTTGAACTAATATTTCTCATCATTTTATTTAAATAATTAAAATGCCCACATACTACTAACTATACTATACAATCTATACTATAATAAGAGAGCTGTCCGTCCGTCTGTCTGTCCGTCCGTCACACTTTCAGAAATTGAGAGAAAAAATTGAGAAAAAAATTCAGAAATTGTATTACGGGCGGAAATGTGAAGCTCAAGATTTTCATGGCTGTGTTCTTTTCTGTAGTTTAGCAATGGGGGAAGGGTGGGGGTGGGGGTAATGGGGGAGGGGGTTAGCCCCCAAGTTGTATGAATGGGGGTGAGGAGGTTTTGGGAGATACCAGATTCAGAAATGTTGACACAATGTGAAGCTCAAAATTTTCATGGCTGGGTTCTTTTTTTGTAGTTTAGCCTATCTAACCGTCAGCGAAGCGGCGGGAACTGTACTAGTTTGTTATAAGAGTTCAAATGACAGACTTTGAATAACAAAACTTAATTTTGTATGGCCTAAAGACTTATAAAAATATTAATCCTTTACATGGACTATCAAAATTTACAATGAGGGTGGGGTATTTTATCCAGATAATGGGAAAGTACAAGAAGGTATTTTGGTATTATTATTATGGGGGAACTAAGAGCCCCCCTTCCCCCCTCTAGGAGAAATCCTGTATACTGTACTTATTTTGTTTGGAATCATAATTCACTTTCCTTTGCAATGACAGAGCATGCCCAATAATAATAGACTGCACCAGAAAAGCTGGTAAGACTATCACGAACAAACGGGGCAGGACCCAACAGACTAACAAACTGAGTTTTTGAGGGAACACCAAAACTGGTGCAAAGAGTGAAACGGTGAACTGTTGAGTGACAAAGACAAATATGAACATTTGCTTTTCCAACAAAATCAAGTTGCAACTTCATCAGAAAATAGAGCAATGAGAAATACTACATTAAACAGTTTCTGCGAGACAAACATAGTGTGGGCCTAGAGGGTGATGGGGTGTTCCGATGCAGTGAAGTTGACAATCCAGTAAAAACTGAGGGAATTACAGTACCATTCATCATGCCCAGTAGCTACGTAATGAATCGCTGTTCTCAAAAATAAAATTACGAAATTGCCATAGTGTGGCTACAGGCTCTCATTCAACCAAAGCCCACACTCATAGTGACCACACAAGTATCATGATTTGAAATTATACACAATTACTATAGTGGTCATGTTAGGGTAAATATAAGTCTTGGTTAATATGCAGTAAATGCCATGACCCACATTTCTAGCGAGAAATATATTTTTCTAATGTAATTTGATTCACAAATTTCTTGAAATATGATTCAAATTAAAATTTGCTCCACGCAGGCAACAAAAAATATCGCTATTCTCAGTACTTTGCAAGATGGTTGTTTATTCATGACCATTTTTCAGATCAACAACTGCATTCATTCGCCAAATTTCCCTTTTATACCCACCACCAGAATAGTAAATACATACAAGGTTTATAATTCTATAGGTAATTTTACATTGTTAGATTAGGTTAGGTTAGGTTAGGTTAGGTTAGGTTAGGTTCCAGTTTGGAATATTTGCATAACAAATTAAGCTCAGATTCGAAAGGTAATTCTACGTAGTTAGGTTAGGGATTAAGTTCCCTTCTGGAACATTTGCACAACAAATGAGGCTTAGATTTAAATAAAGCGCATCAAATTACAATAGAAAAATATATTTCTTGCTAGAAATGCAGCTCATGGCATTTACTGTATAATTACCAGTCTGCAATAAAAGCATAAAAAAGCTGTCTCCATGTCACAATCCCAAATAAAACAAAGTAGCAAAAATAAATTAGAAAAAGCAGCTAATAACAATAATAAATGTACAGTTTTAGAATGAAAGAGTTTGCCTAGAAGCAAAACTTCTAAAGGCATATAATTTGGGAGGGGGGGGATCATAATTATAAAGGAAAAAATATCAATACTTATTAGGTTCTGTAAATTTTTTGATTTTGCATGAAATTAAGAAAAGCTCTGTGGGCCTATAGATCTATAGCTATAAGACTGCAAACTGTGGATATAAGAATAGGATAGACTTGGAAAAAGTTAATATAAACAAGTGTAGTCATTCTTTAATTTGACTCGAATCTGACTTAAAATAAAGTCTGTTAAAAGTGAATACACTACAGTATAGTATTGTTATTATTACTATACATAAATAAAATGCCAGAGAGTTAATAAAGGATTAAATAAGCATAAAATATGGGAAAAAGTCCTTTCAGATTTTGGTCAAAAAGTCCAATCATTGTAAGTGGTTCCGTTGTCCCATAATAGGCAGCAGCATAGATGGGCAATTGTTGGATTACACAATGAGTGGTCTCAACTGGTAATCATCAGAATAAACAAAATCAGAACACTTGAACAGTGGATTACCAACTATCTTCCGCACTCAGTAGCTATGATAAACTGTATGATAGAAAAACTATAAATTTGTTTAACCTAAAAGGTAAAGTAGGTCAAAGTTATTTTCAAAAATTAAACCTTTCACTGCAGGTGGCCCATATACATGTCCAAAATTTACTCCATAATGTTTTTTCCTTTGGAAACAATTTGGACCTATTATTTACTTTATAAAATATAACCTCCAGCTTTAACTTACTAATACTGCTATAATTATAAGGCCTATTTCCACTACATAAATTTATTTGCAAAAAAGTAGTTACTGTATTTGACAGCATACAAGATTTTTTTTTTTTTTTTTTTTTTTTTTTTTAAAGTTAAAAAAAAAAAACAGGGTTAGCAAAAACCCAACTACCCAGCAAAAAACAAGTTGGTTTTTTTCTGGGCTTTGCCAACCCTGCAAAAAAAATCACCCTGCATCCTATATGTGAAGTTGTGGTCTCCCAAAGGCTAATGAATCCCCCAGTAGCTATCTCCAGTAGGCTAAATTCTGCCTAGCCCAACTTCAGAATTAAAAAAATGTTATTGTTTACTTAAAACCAGGGCTGTGGAGTCGGAGTCGTGGAGTCAGTCAATTTTGAGTGGATATAGCAAATCCTTCAACTATAACCATAGCAGCCTAAGCCTAGCTCAATTTTATGAATAAAATAGATTTAACCTAATGTTTTAATATATAATATAATATATAAATAATATATAAATAAGCACACGGGACAAAAAATTAGTCACCCCTCTCAGAATGTACCTAATAACGTGTGACGGCGCCTCTGGCCTTGATAACCGCACGAATCCAGCGAGGCAGAGACTCTACGAGGTTGTGCATGTACTGAACATCGATTTGCTGCCACTCGTTCATCAGCCGGTCCCGAAGTTCCGCCAGAGTCCGTGGGTGTCTATTCCTGCGCTTCACTTTCTGTTTCCAGCCTGAACAACACCTTCGACGCATTCAGGATTAAAGGCTTCATTGGACCTGCGATGTACTCGTCGCCTCCCATCATTGGAAAACAAACAAAAACGGGACTCATCGGACCAAATTACACGTTTCCAATCTGCCGCAGTCCAGTTTTTGTGCCTCTGAGCCCATTTATAAAGTGCCAATTTGTGACTTGCTGTTAACGGCGGCCTCTTCCGTGGTACCCTGCTCCAGATGTCCATCGCATGCAGTTCTCGTCGCAATGTCCCTTCGGAAATTGGTCGCTGGAGAACCTCATTGGTTTCTTGGGGCAATTGTTCTCTGGTTTGAAAACGATTTGCAGTTACTAGACGAGAAACATGGCGGCGGCCCCTATTGTCGAGAATTGTTTTCCGGCCACAGTTACGCCATCGATTGTCAGTTGATTGCCAACTACACCACTCTTTGTAAACTCGCTGGACAGTATGCGTTGACACACCAACAAATTGGGCTACTTCAGACATTTTGTGTCCATGGGCTCTGCCAAACACGATGGCTCCTTTTTGCCACTGAGTAACGTCTGCCTCACGACCCATTTTGCAGACTATATCCAACACACACTTTGTTCTTCACCACCTCACGAAACAGATCTGATCCTGTGTGCTACGTCACCACTACTTGTCACTTACCAATGCTACATCAGCGCCCTCTGTGTGACCTTGAACTTCCTACTATCGGTGCTATTAGGGGTGACTAATTTTTTGTCCAGTGTGCTTATAAATAATATATAAATATAGTTTCTTATAATTAATAAGGATTATAATTAATTAACATAATTAATAAGAAAATTTAAAAATTTTGTACTAGCAACCCTAAATCTTTTTCAGATTTTTAATTTCAATTTGATAAGTAATGATAACAGCGTAATGTCACATCAAAAGTATAAATCTACTGTTTTTTAATATTTTTCACTCACTGCTGATGGAAAATATTATGTATGTCAGTGCCAAAAGGGCACTGATGATCATGAAAAAAAAAGATTCCAAAATCAGTGCCTTCTCAGGTGAAGGATCCAATGCTCCAACAAGAGCAGGAAATCTAAAATGCCACCTTCAACAGCATCATCCAAAGGATTACAAAATTGTGAATGAAAAGGATGATGAAAGAAAGAAGAAGGCTGATGACAATTCAAGCACAAGTTCTCATCAAACTAGTCACAAAATATTTTATGAGTGAAAAAGTCACAGTGACCATGACAGCAGACAAATTTAAAGCATGCATAATTGAAATGGTTGTAAAGAATTCTCTCCCTCTAACATTTTTTTCAACCCCAGCTTTTGATAATCTGAATGGGGAAATGGCAAATATCGGAGTTGTAGTCGTAATTATACAAGTCAGATTTCTGGAGTCAGAGCGTTAAAATTTTTGGAGTTGGAGTCGGCAAATTTTATCACTGACTCCACAGCCCTGCTTAAAAACACATTATTATTATTACATTATTATTTCTTTTAATTAACTAAAAATGGAGTTATTGTAAATATTAATGCCAAATTTATAATGACTGATGATGACATTACGAGACTATTATCGTCAATCTCATGCTCATGTTCCATATTACCAGTAGTAGGAATAAACACTAAATGCTTAAATACAAGTTTTTTCCTAAATATTTCTTGCTGCAATGTGGGTGTCTCTTATAAGCCATCAAATATGGTAGTCCAGTAGTCCTTTTTATACTACATCAATGAAATCATATATTTTTCTGGTAACTGAATGGCCTTTGGTCAGGGACACTAGCACCAAACCTAAGTTGTTTCATACACAGTAACAGTGGCCAAACCCCAGCTCACGAGCCGCATGTGGCTCTCAAGGTTGTTAACTGCGGCTCGCAAGACAATTTTGGTTTTTATTGTATTTTATCATAAGACAAAATTCATAATACAAATGTTTTTTTTTCATATATTTTTTTGTGAAAAAAAGAAATTGAACTGACAATAAAATGCGTCATGCGTATGACAATTTCTTTTGCGTGACAGGCATTAAGCGGGATAATTACGTAATTAACACCAATTGCCACTCACCAGTGTCCAGTACCACTCGAGCTACCCTGCAGGCTGCGTGTAGCAACGAGTGAGTGTTTTAAAATTGGCTTCTTAGATCAAATAATGGCTATTTTTCTCAGCTATACAAGTGAAAGTTATACAACCCCTTAGTTGATTAAAATGACAGCAGACAAAGTGTAAGAAATGGAAATATGAAGAAAATAGTGTTTTTAAACAGGAGTTGGAGGAGAGCTTTGCCTTTACTGTTAAGGGTGGGAAACCTGTCTCTTATCTGCCACGTGGCACTCAATCACTTTAAAGCCAGTAACTTAAAGCGTCATGAAACTAACCATAAAAATTTTATTACGGAATATCCTCCCAAATCAGAATTGCGGAAGACTAAGTTAACAATGTTGAAATCTAGCCTAGTTGCCCAACAAACTGTACTTTCATCATTGTGTAAGACAGCTGACTTAACTACTGAAGCTAGTTTTGTTATGGCATGGAATATTGTTCATGCTCAACTTCCCTACAGTAGTGGAGAATTTGTGAAGAATATTGCCGATGTTACTGCAATTCTCACTCCAGATAACACAAACCTTCAAGAACGAAACAGCAAGTATTTCTATTTCCCACCACACTACAAAGAGATGTATTTCCCAGATCAGTGCTGAAATTACATGCTCATTGCAGAGTGATTTGAAGAATTCTGTTGCATTCAGTTTGGCCCTCAATGAATCCACATATATTAAAGATAACCCTCAACTGGTGATATTTGTTCATTATGTTACTGGCGATGGAAATGTGAAAGAACTCTTGCACTTAATGACCCTAAGAGAAACCACCAGAGGGATTGACAAAGAACGCACTTGATGAGGCATTATCAAATGCTCAAGTACCATTGAATAAACTTGTCAGTGTTGCAACAGATGGAGCACCAGCTATGGTACGACAAAATGTAGGTCTAATTGGGCTCTTGATACGTGATCCCAAGTATCCTGTGTGTCTCTTTATTCACTGTATCATTCATCATGGTCATTTGGTAAGCAAGTACTTTAGGTATGACAGTGTTATGAAATATGTTCCTAGAAATTGTGAATTTCATTCATTCAAATACACTGAGCGTTTAGAAATTTTATCAAGGAGCTGGATCTTCAAGATAAGCCAGATGACCTTTCATTCTACTGTATTGTAAGGTGGTTATCAACTAGTAATCTCCTGAATAGGTTTGTTGCACTTTTGGAGCCTATCATTGATTTCTTGAAAGGAAAGGGAAAGTCATACCCACAACTAGAAGATCACGAATGGGTGCAGGATCTGATGTTTTTTACTGATGTAATACAACACCTTCAAAATCTAAATTTGGCACTTCAGGGAAAGGATAAGGTCATTTCTGACCTTACACAGACAGTTTTCAGTTTCCAGAATAAAATAAAGCTCTTCCAAAAAGATCTAGTAACAAAAAAATTTGACCACTTTCCCACCTGAAAAACAGAGCAAACACTTTTCCTGATATTGAAATAAAAGATAGTAAATTGGAGGAATAGAAAGGTAAATTAGATGGACTAATTGATGATTTTCAATTCAGGTTTGATGAACTAAAGAAGCTAAAACCATGCTTCGAATTTCTTGTAAATCCTTTCCTGATTGATGTCGTCAATGATGGCTATCCTGCTACCACACCTTTTGTTACGGAAGCTGCTTCAATACAAACAGAACTTTTGGAGCTACAGGAGGACATGGGTTTAAAGTTGATACATAAAAGCTTATCTGCAATTGAGTTTTGGAAGCAAGTACCAGAGACAAAGTATCCTCACCTCAGGAAAACCAGTTTCCAACTTATCTCAGTTTTTGGGACAACTTATTGCTGTGAAGCACTCTTCTCAATAATGAAGTTTGTAAAGTCAAAACATCATGCTGCCCTCACTAATGAACACCTGACTGAGCTGCTTCATACCACCTTAACATCACATCAGCCAGACTTTAAAGCATTAACAGCCAAAATGAAGACCCAAACTAAGCCTTCTACAAGTAGTAATTAAACAATTTAATAATGTGAGTATAACTATATGTATATATTTTTAATAATTAAATTCTTTTTAAAATATTTTGTGGCTCTTGTGCATCTGGAAAACATCGGATGTGGCTCTTGGGTTCAGGAAACTTGGCCACCCCTGGTGTACAGTATGGCATATATACGGTAAGTATACATGGTACCAAAAAATTCCTGCAAAATACTACATATTTAGATGGGGTAAAGTTACTCTAGTTATTAATGAAATTGATATACTATATCTATATAGTTGTAACCTATTACTATTGCTGCATCGCTGAATTTTGATAGTTCAATCTCAAACTTCAAAACCATTTTGTTCCAATTTCGATAAATTTTCCCTCGTGATTTTAACCAATCAAATAACCCAACAGCCAATCTAAACAGTAATAGCAATACTACTAATACCATAAAGCTTTGCAACTCAATATAGCAAGGGTGACTTTGGACAGTCACTTTTTTTCAGTAGCACCATAACAGAATGTAACTATAGTACTATAACTAAGTCTTCTGAAACTTAATTTTGCAACTGAATTCAATAGCTATGTTTAATTTAGTAGATAAAATAAAATTTTCACAAATTTTGAACGTGTACAGTAACTTTTTTTTTTTTTTTTTTTTTTTTTTTTTTTTTTTTTTTACAAAAGTAGCTATAGCTTTTTATATTGATTCCCTTCTTGATTTATGGTTAAAACCATTTGTTACACAGCACCACATTCAATAATAATATTCAGGAAGTCCTACTTACTCAAATAGGGTCAAGTGGTGAAAAATGGGTATATTACACAAAAACTTTAATAAATAAACGTGTATAATTTTTTTCCTTAAGTTTTCTTTTCTATAATAAATTACATTTAACACAGATAATAAAAAAGCATTTTATTTGTTTAACATTCTTAAATCAAAATTTTTGAGAAAAGTAAAAATTTTCAAGCATACAAGTAGAAAAATGGCACTGGAAAACTTTATTTCATGTACAGGCAAGTAAAAAGAATTTTGAAATTTTAAACCCATATTCTAATACAGTGTTCACATGATACAAACCAGGGTTGGCACAAACCCAACTACCCAGCAAAAACCCAGTTAGGTTTTTGCCAACCCTCCATAACAGGCTATATAATTGTTTTTTACCTAATATTGTTTATTTTATAATTATAATTAGTACTATTAATCTGAAAATGGGTTAAATAAGTACAATAAAAAATATCATGTGGGGTAAAATGGGCTTCTTAATTTATTACCTTAATTTGTATGTAGTTTTTTAATCATAAGTGGCTCCATTTGTCTTTTCTAAATATTCATAGAATAGGATAACATTTGTTTAATTTTTGATTAAACATGCCAAGTAATTATATAAAAATGGGTTTGACAAACTTATAAACCAAATTAACTCATTTTATCCGATTATGTATTTTTTTTTACCATGATATTTATCATCTTAAGCCTATCTGAATAGCCATACAATAGGCTAATGGTTTTTATTTTGTTTTTTAGATACTTTTCTTCTGTGTAGCTTATTCCAGTAAACTGATACTTTGTAATATTTTTTTATTTGTGCAGTATTTTACATTTATAATTAAAGTGTATTTTTTTCTTTTCATGTACGGTACTATTAGAGTACAGGAATACCTCAAAATTTGTCGTTTTGAATTTCATCGTTTCGCAGATTCGTCGTCGATCTTTTACTACCTATAATTTCACAATCCATCGTCCATATTCCCAGATTCGTCATTTTTTGAAAAAATGTGAAAAAAAAAAAGGATCAAAATTGACAAAATTCAACTGTTTACCAACACAATATACATTATATTTTGCTGAAAAAATAGTAGAATTTGATTAATTAATATGTATGATAACATAATACAGTAAAATGTTTTCTCATTGAAACATTTTATAATCTACCTCGAATTTCATCACTTCATCTTGTTATTCCAGAACAAATTAATGACAAATTTCAAGGTATTCCTGTAAACTGTGACTGTATAATTGCCATTTTTTTACTGTATTTTTCATTTGTAATTGAAGTGCATTTTCATTTAATTCCTTACAGTAAACTGTTTTTTGCAGGAAAATTGAGTTTACATCTTTTAAAAGAATACTCATACTAATTTAACCCTAAGGAACAGTAAAAAGTAGTAATGTAAATTAGATTGGTGCCTGGGTTAAATGGGTATACTAAATTTTTTAAAAAATGCTTTAATTTTTTTTAATTATGGTAATTACATGGTTCCAATTGTTACAAACATCAGTAAAGCTGTAGAATGCTAAGTCAGGTTAAATAAAGTTAATCTCAAATAGTATTTTATGTAAAATATTAGAAAAAAATTATACCCATTGTACACCACTTGACCTTACTGTACAATTTATGCACATTTCACTGTTAGCTCGCTATATTATTGTAGGCTACAAGGAATGTTCTTTCCAAAAATGTTTCAGAATTTCTCAATACTTGGCCCTATTTGCAGTACTGTACAGTTTTACATTGTACAAAAAACTATGGTCAAATGTGAAAGATACAAATCACTACACCATGTAATAAAGCCTAATATAAGTGAGGTCCAACCTTAATATTTAGATTTTATTCCATTTGACATATACATTATATTGACATACATTATATTTTATTGGCATAATGCGTTAAAACTATGGTTTGTATTCATATTAGTACTCTTGAATAATAAAATGTATAGTATGGAAGGAATAATAAAATGTACAGTATGGATGGAACAATAATAAAGTGTATCGTATGGATGTAGCTACTATATGGTGCCAATGAAAAATTCCCCATCATTCATTATTAAGTCCTATATCAATTATTTGATATTATACGGTAAGAACATGCCAAATATTTAAGTGTTAGCCTGTTAGAAATAAGTCAAGCATCACAAATGGGTTTTTTTTCCATCAACATTGTAACAATTACTCATCTGCTTCAAAGCTTTCAAAATCATTACTTTCTAATTTTTTTTTTTTACTACCCTTACATTTAAACTCCTTTCAAGGTCACTCACAGTATTCACTGCAATGAATGAACAAACTTTTACCTATAAAATCTTTTAGGAGTATCATGGTATATCACCAGCACCAGGGCCGGATTAAGACCTTTAGAGGCCCTAAGCACTTAAAAGATTTTGGTGCCCCATATATATGTAATTGAAAATATTTAATCTATATGTATTTTTAATATGGCGCTCAAAGATTTGATATAAACAAAATAATAACGCAAAGCGTAAAGTGTGTGATTACAACGAAATATATTTATTCTCTCAAAAGGGTTGTTGTTCACTACAAATTCAAACAATGAAAAAAAATAAATACTATATATGAATATATATAATTCAGTTTTCAACAGCTTATAGGCTATAAGCCGCAATTATAATAGTATAATAAATCCATGGTAAATCCGACAATGGAAAATTTCTGTGGTGCCCCCCTTCCCTCGATGCCCTAAGCACGGGCTTATTTTGCTTAATGGTTAATCCGGCCCTGACCAGCACTCATATAGCTCAGTGGAAATACACCATTTCCCTATAAGTTAAGTGAAGACACCGAGGTTGGGGGTTCGACTCCAAATGGTACTGGTAATAATAATAATCCTGGAATTGGTGCGAAGGACTGTATTACTTGACCTGATTACAGTGCCAGTTTCTGGCCCCCATGTCTGATCATCATCAATATCAAAATATTACCCTTATACATAGTATTTATATATTATATAATCATAACTACCTATGAAGTATTTTCTCATAATTAATCAGAGGCCAGCAAAGCATAAAACTTAAAAGCCAAATTAAAATGGTAAATATCATAGTTCACTCAGTAATTATATGTTCTGTTGTAATAACTGTACTACTGTACTTATTTTTACCACTAAAAACTCATTCACCATCTTCATCTCTGATACAAATTAGCTGAATCTTGTATCAGATAATGAACTGGATCAAAAACACCCATTCTGTTCTAATAAAAGTTACACGCACACTCCCACTACACGTATGTACCTATTCTCTTAATGATACTTTGAACAAAATTTTGAGTGACAGCAATACAGACTTTTTGGGACTTCGTATATTGTCCAGGGTCTACTGGTTGAAATAGAAAAGGTATATTCTTAAATCCCTTAGACTTTGTCTTAATTATTTTTCTTTAATAGTGCTGTGGGCTTTAAAAGACTCGCCTTCACCTTATTCCCACATTATTTCAAATGTGATCTCTTCACTTACTTCTTCCAGGGCAAACTAACCACTATTGTAAACTTGTAACCAGGGCTGTGGAGTCGGAGTCAGGAGTCGGAGAGTCAGTCAATTTTGAGTGGAGTCGGAAGTGCATAGTTGGATGGAGTCGGAGTCAGTGCAAATCCTTCAATTATAACCATAGCAGCCTAGGCCTAGCTCAATTTTATGAATAAAATTGATTTAACTTAATGTTTTAATATATAATATATATAAATAATATATAATATACAATATATAAATATATAAATATAAATAATATATAAATATAGTTGCTTATAATTAATAAGGATTATAATTAATTAACATAATTAATAAGGAAATTTAAAAATTTTGTACTAGCAACCCTAAATCTTTTTCAGATTTTTAGATTTCAATTTGATAATTTTGATAAGCATCACTGAAAGAAGATTTAATGGAAGCAATCCTTTTTTTAAGAACAAATTCAGTTTAGGTTAGTACATTTTGTTACGGATGTTTATTATAATACAAAAACATCCTATTAATTTGCTAAACCAATAATAATCTTATTTTGTTTAAGTTTCAATCAGTTTGTATTTTGGGATTTATTGTAATTTTTGAATAAAGAGAAAAAAAGCCATTAAGGCATAGTTACAGCCACTAAGTAACCTGATGAGTCATGTGATGGTGATGAAATGCCTTGTTTATGAATCTCCATTGGCCTAATAAAGCTAATCGTAATCAATTTGGCCTTAGCATTCCATTGGAGTCGGAGTCGTAATTATACAAGTCAGATTTCTGGAGTCGGAATCAGAATGTTAAAATTTTTGGAGTCAGAGTTGGAGTCGGCAAATTTTATCACTGACTCCACAGCCCTGCTTGTAACTACATGGTGATAAAATGTAAGAGAAAAACTTTAAATGATCAAAGACATTCTCTTTCTGAAACTGAGTTTTTTTTGGAAGTTTCATCCACATACTTCCCATTAACGCATCTTTAAATTTTTAATCAAAGTTATTTAAAAGAAATTTCACAATACTTTCCAATCCTACTGTGTAGTAGATAAATCAAACTCTACATTCTTTTGCGTTGTTTTTAAATTAAAAAGGAGTCATTTTCCCACTTTATTTTTCTGATGAAAATGGAAATATCAGGAACTTGTTTCATTCTCTTACGTATATATACTATACATACTCGCTATTTCTATTTTCCCTCGTAAGGGTTATAAGAGTACTTTCCTCATGGATCATTACTAAGTTCCAAATGGGCTTACTCAATTTCACTTAATAAACAATCATCAGATTACGGAAATAAAATCTAGATTTTATTTGTTTCCAGCTTACTTTCCTATTAAAACTTTACCCTTGGCATGGTTTTCAGGGCTGAAATCATGACTTGGTAAAAAGACTGACAAAAACCTTTTTTTTTTAAATTTTATTATCGGCAAAATTTCACTATCCAGACAGCATTCAGAAAGAATCCATAATAGCTTGGTAATATATGGGTAGGTTAGGTCGATTAGGTTAGTAATTAGGGACCTATAGACTCTGTGGACACTGTCTGGATAGTAAAGTTTACCTTATTATTATATACAAAAAATTGGCAAGGAAATTTGTATCCAATTTACTCAGAAGAAGCCTACACCATTTAATAGTCAAAAGTATATGACCTTTCTTCCACGAGACCTCAGATTTGCAGTAAAGAATCATTGCTTCAAGATGTAGGCCTAACATCGAGTACGGTCAACAGTTCAGAAACAATACTGCCACTGCCCCTCCCCCTCCCCCTTAGAATAAAACAGAGCAATTTCTAAACAATTGAATCAAGTTCTAACAATTAAGTAAACAAAATTTGCAAGATCCTTCTATTTCAGCTGAAATTCCTTTTCTAGAAGTATGTTAAATATATGGTATTGTATCAAGTATCAGTTAATAGAATCTATACAAGATACGAGTTAAATTTTTTTTTTTGGTATATATAATATATATATGTCTATATTTTTTTTAAAATATAAATACCCATTTATCAATCAGTCATTTATCAATTCAGTACCATATCTAGAGTGTAGCAAAAGGTCTAACCTATAATACAATAATATTGAAAAATAAAAAGTTTAAAATATAGGATGCAAGGTCATCAGTCCAGCAAGTACCTGGTTTGACCATATAGGTATAGATACATATATTAGGGTTAGCCCAATTGGACCCAACCCAGTTGGCTCCAGTGGCTTTTTTCAGGAAAAGAAAAAAAACTGCATTTTTCAAAATAAATCAACAAGTCACTAATAAAATAATGTAATAGATTAATTCTTGCACAGTACGGTACTCATTATGGAAATCCACTGAAATATGAAATATGGGTCAATAAAAGATTCCACATTCACTCAACTTGACTGAGATATTACAAACCTTAATTATTTGAGCATTTTATTTTCAAGCAAAACATACCTAACTAACTGCCCAATGAAAATACAACTCATGGTAAATAGTTATTTTTATAATAAGGTCCATTATTTAGGTCTATTCTTATACTATTTTGGCCATTAAAAATATAGAAAAACCCCCACCCTGACCCCAAATAAAAAAAAATTAAAAAGCCACGTGGGTTGTTTTTTTCAATAAAACTTGGATTTTTGCCAACCTTGATATATACACAAGTCAAAGCATAGGGGCCTAGGCAGATAAAGGTAGGTAAAGGATGAGATTGTAGACACTAATCAATCAAAGTAGTACTCTAGGGGGTATGTTAGGTGGGAGACGGAGTGCTGGAACTCGCATTTCTCCCATCACTGTCCTCTTTAGCCGATCTTTTTCCATCTCTCATCTACCCTATGAGCAGTCCAGCACTCTCAAAAACCAGCTTCTCCCTCTATTTTTCACTACACATACATGCATTTTACACACAGCACTATATTTAAAAAAAAAAAATCAAGGGCATCAAAGACCTTAATTCAGCTCTCTCCTCCTTATATAGGTATAGGGGAAGCATTTTTGCAGGTGCTCGCTCTTGGCCCCTCTTTCCTAAATAAAAAAATTTTGCTTCATATACTGTAGAATAGCATTTCTAAACAACCAGTCCTGATGTGGGCCTAATAGGACCTCCAAGTCTGTAAGTTTTTAATTCTAGCTTAACTTGGGCTGTAGGTTGAACTGGCCCTTCAGAGCTTGGCCGTTCATGGCTCAGCTGGGATTTTGAACCCAATAAAAAAATAACAACATGGTCCAGTCCCTAGACCAGTGGTTCCCAAACTTTTTTTACTCACGGCGCACTTTAGA
This sequence comes from Bathynomus jamesi, assembly GCA_023014485.1. Lineage (NCBI taxonomy): Eukaryota > Metazoa > Arthropoda > Malacostraca > Isopoda > Cirolanidae > Bathynomus > Bathynomus jamesi. The sequence continues at coordinate 290,447 of JAJOZX010001403.1, read as the reverse complement.
ACAAGTAAAAATATTTTGCCGCACTTTGTACATAAATTCAAAAATTTATTCAAGAGGTATTTATACATATTAGCGTAGCATAAAGTAGAAAAATAGATAATTAAAAATACAGAATTTCAGTTTGTATTTTTCATATTTTGAAATATAATCTTGCTCTTTCGCGGCGCACCTAATTACATCTCGCGGCGCACAGTTTGGGAACCACTGCCCTAGACCATCGCAAGTTCATGGAAGGAAAGCTACTAGTTTGTACTTTGTGTTACTATACAATTATAAGCAAATAAACAACTTTTTAACTAGAAGAAACGCAAAGGCATTTCACAGCCAAGATTCATGGCTGCAAAGAACACAACTACTGGGAAAGACTACATAAACTAACTCTGTACTCGCTGGAAAGAAGAGGAGAGAGGTACACCATAATCTACATATGGAAAATGATCGAAAAACTGGTACCAAACCTAAAACTAAACCCAATTACCATTCAAACAACGCTGGAAAATAAGAAAGGCAGAATGTGTAGTGTTCCCAAATTAAGGGCCCAATGAGGGACCTCCTCAACTCTGAAGGAAAATAGCTTGGTTGTCAGGGGGCCCCCAAGACTTTTCAACCAGCTTCCAAAGGACCTCAGAAACATAATGGGGGTCAAAGTTGAAGTCTTCAAGAGAAGACTGGATGCCTGGCTCAGGACAGTACCAGATGAGCCAGGTGTGCCTGGCTATGTACGATGGAGCGCGCAAGAAAGCAACTCACTCCTCAACCAAGCCAGACCTAGAGGCTTGACCTCCTTGTGAAGAGAGACCAACGCACGAATCATCATCATCAATCCTTTTTTTTTTCCACTAAAATATTACTGTATAAAATTATTATAGAGATGTATGACGCAGTGAGATACAGACCCTGAGTGAAGTTGTTCCCAATTGAGCATCTGCCGCATTTTATAGCCGAGACTTTTACCAGTCCCTATATAGAAGTTTAAGAACCACTGCTGTACAATGTTATTAGGTTATGTAGGACAGTACTCAGCAACCCTGAATCAGATTTTTAAAAGATGGGCCTACTTCCCATGTTGGATTACTACAATAGAAAAAATGTACAAAGATAAATTGTAGGACATGGATACAAAGAGCCTATATATACACCATGAAATAGAGAAATTACGCAACTCTTACATTTCACTATATGGAGTCATGAATTTTTAACTTTAAAACAATTTAAAATTTGGTAAAATTTTACTATCTAGACAGTTCAGAGATGGTCCATAGAGCTCTAATTAGTAACCTAACCTAGTTTCCCAACCAAACAACCCTAATAAACTTAGCCTAATTTAACATATTACTGAGTTATGGATCATCTCTGAACCGTGTCTGAATAGTAAAATTTTGCCTAAATTTTTTTTTATACCAAACCAAGCTCAGGGATTTTGGATCAAGTATTTAACAATCATTCCCTATTTCTGAATTCACAGAAAAAGTATTTAATGTTATTCACACAAATTCAAAGATGGTCCAATTTCTGAACACTTACAGTAACCCAAGGCCTAAGCCAGTTCATATAGCCTATGTACCCACAATTGGCAAACAAGGGATCTTTAGATACATATTTAATAGTTCCATATGTGATTTGTGCTTTGCCAATACCCCACCCGTGAAGTATATACAAAAGGGGAGGAGTATCACTTCAGATCAATACAGTGCCAACATTCCAATGCAAGTAATTTATTTTATGATAAAATTACCTGTCCATTATAGATACTGAAGAAAAAATGGTTATATATTTCAGTTCAATAACCAACTCATCACTAGAAGTTCCAAAAGTTCCTTCTTACCAAAGGCATTTGATACTGTTCCTCATGCAAGATTGTTGGTAAAAGTTAGAGCCCATGGTATAAGAGGTCATATAGCTGATTGGATAGAAGAATGGCTGAGAAATAGAAAACAGAGTTCATCTAAATGGAAATAAGTCTACTTGTAGACCCGTATTGAGCGGAGTCCCACAGGGGTCTGTTCTGGGACCTCTGCTTTTTGTTGTCTATATAAATGATCTAGAGAAGGGCCTATCATGTAAAACCTCAAAATTTGCTGATACAAAATTAGGCCATAATGTTAAGTCAGTAGCAGGAGCAATGACAATACAAAAAGACTTTGACAAAGTAACAGCCTGGGCAGATAAGTGGGAGATGAAATTTAATGTTGATAAGTGCAAGGTTATGCATATTGGGCCAAAAAATCCGGAATTTGAATACAATATGAATGGAATTTGGATTAAAAATGATGATAAAGAGAAAGACTTGGGTGTCACTGTGACAAATGAACTTAAACCCTCAAATCACTGTATGGTAATCAGAAATAAAGCAAATGCTAGACTCAATCTCATGCAGACACACATTGAATACAAATCACCCAATATTATAAAGCAACTATACATTTCATATGTGAGACCCCTCCTCGAACACTGCATTCAATTTAATAGTCCCTATTTGATACAAGATCTTGAAAAACTGGAAAAAGTACAGAAACGAGCAACAAGAATGATCCCATCTCTAAGACAATTGACATATAAGGAAAGACTGGCGTATCTAAGCATGTTCTCATTAAAAAGGAGGAGGTTAAGGGGTGATATGATAGGAGGTGTATAAAATGATAAAAGGGTTGGATAAGATAGATTTTGAGTCTCTCTTCATTAAAGATCACAATAATCAGACTAGAGGTCATAGTATGAAATTATTTAAGCCAAGATGTAAAACAAATTTAAGAAAACAGTTTTACAAACAGAGTAATTAAGTTTTGGAACAGTCTAACAGAAGAAGTGGTGACTTCAGATACGCTTGATTCTTTCAAAAGAAGGTTGGATAGTTTGATGTCTGCAAGGGACATCTGGTGATGGTGTTTAAGCCCATTTTTATTGCATGAATGGTACTAGTTTATTTCATATATATTATGTGCATTTGGGTGATAGATCCCACAGCTCAACACAGGTGCTGTGGGATATAGGGAGGCAGCATCTTGGGTTAGGGGATACTCTCTGTCCTTACACACCCTATTTAGAGAGATTCCTCTACCAAGCAGTGCCCCCCATAGTACTGAGAGGTATTGAAAAACTCATGATCTTCACTTGCCCCCCAAACACCTTTAAATGGGAGACCCAAAATGGGTGCACACACATTTCTACATTACTGTACAGTCTTTACAGCCACACCTACACTTTTCCTCTTAAGTATATATATTGTGGTGTATATGGATGTAAATTGTGACTTGGTCCACAATTAATATGGACCGTGACTTAGTTTTGGTTGGCATGGTACTGGTATTGATGGGTACCATAATGAAATTGACTGGATTTTTTGGATCTGATATATTTGCATGTCAGTTATAAATAGATATAGTGTGTAGCATATTTGTGGATAGTAGCCTATTATGACTTTGATCCTCTGGATCCAGAGATTCTATCTTTAGTTTTAAATTGATAATTAATTAGTTTTAAATTGATACTTAATTAGTTTTGTAAAAATTGGTTATTGCCAATGTATGGGCAGTCTTTACATAGTGGAGCCACCTCGATGGGCCGAAGTGGCCCCTAGTGTGCCCACTATAAAAATTTCTTATGTTCTTAAGAGATATTTACACTCAGTCATTTTAGTCACTTTGCTCCAACATGTTCATACAAGATTTAATACAATGCCTATTATTTATATTTATATTTATATTATATATATATATATATATATATATATATATATATATATATATACTGAATATTGATCCATTTAGGTTAAATTAGATTTGGCACCTTTGAGATAAGAGTCAATTTACTAAAAAATTATTAGACCTAAACTCTAATAAGCCTATATTAAACTACATACAGTACACACATACACCATATAAGCCCTATAAGCAAGGACTGTCAAGTGATTACTAATCATGTTGGCTTTGTCACCAACTGCCAAATTAAGAGGGTTAGCAGATATTTATCCGATCTAGTGCATCATTTTTCAAGATAAAATATTAGTTTCAAACATGATGGATTCAGTTTTTAGATTTAATAGTATTTGATATAGCATCTGGGTCAATTTTTTGTTTGTTTCTTTATTTTTTTATAGGATTTATAAATTTTATAGAATCTGTGCATGCATCACTTCCATCACTGTGCATCACTTCATATTGCAGTTGATTTGAGATCTCTGGACTAAACTACACAATTTTCCTGATTATTATACCATTTAACTATCATCTACAATGGTTATATAAAACTACCATTTAGCCCATGATTCTGTGTGTGTGTGTATATATATATATATATATATACACACACTTTGGTTACTGATTTCAATCTAATAACCAACTTGGTAGGCTCCCTAACTGAACATTAATAGTCTAACTGTTGAAAATGCTTTCATCCTTAGAAAATTAAATTAAGTTAGTAATTTTGGACTATGGTCTGAACTGCACGTGGTATCAGGAATTTTACCAACTTTTGGAAGGATGTTTTTGAGACATCTTCACCTATCTTTAGGTGAAGATATCTCAAAACTACACATTTTCACAGGAAATGATATCACATTTGTGCAAAACAACTCAAAATTGACTAGAAAAATTTGTTCATCATTTTCATTCCTAACCAGACATTCAATTAACCTAACCAGACATTCAATTAACCTAACCAGACATTCAATTAACCTAACCAGACATTCAATTAACCTAACCAGACATTCAATTAACCTAACCAGACATTCAATTAACCTAACCAGACATTCAATTAACCTAACCAGACATTCAATTAACCTAACCAGACATTCAATTAACCTAACCAGACATTCAATTAACCTAACCGGTTAATATTGGTTATTTCACCGAAATATCTTCTGATTTTTTCGTATTAGGCACTCACTGTTACATTTCAGGCAAGTTTAGGATGAGAGAATAATGCTGTGATTAATAAAAACATAATGCTTTGTCTTCATCTAGGCCTACATGGCAAATCAGGTCCTCAAAGTCAAAATCACACAAACAGCATGTCATAATTCTATTGTAACCACCACCAAACTGAATCAAATTAAAATTTAAAAAAACTAGCCAGGACTACCCCCCCACCCCTTGACTTGAAACAGTAGCCAGAAATAAGAAAAAAGTGACATTGACCAAAATAGTGTATACATACATATCATAAATGGCAAAAAATAGCCAAATCAGGAAAAATATTTTATGAAAAGTAGGTACATTATAGCCAAAACAGGAAATACTGTATATTTTATTAAAAAAAAAAAAAGTATATTTGAACAAATTTGCACATATATATTTTTTTAGTCAGTTTTTAATGGCAATTCAATATATAGTACTTGTTCAATTGCTTGTGACATAGTAAAATTCAATATTAACCAATTTGCCATATATGAAAAATAGTAGCTCTTTAAATAGGCCTAGTTTTATGAAACTTAAAACACTTCCATCAATAGGAGCTTGTAATTTATTTAAATGTATAGGCCCTAGCTATTTAACTGCAACTGAAATACCATATATATACTACACTAATTTGTAAATAAATTAACAATGATTAGCATAGCTGACTCCAAATTGATATTTTGCAAATGCCCATCGTGAAATATGACTATGGTTGATAAATCTAACTTGGATAACCTCAATAGGTCTGAGTGGCTTTATATTATAAAGTTACTCTACTCAGGCTTATCAAGGTTATCCAAGTCAGATAAATGATCTAAAGTATATTTATAGATAATTTATCCGACTTGACTAAGGTTTATGATTAAATCTCTAATTGAAACAGCTTATGAATGTATAATAGAGTTACAAGGCCTAATATTTGTATAGTATACATTTCCATATTACAGGCCAATACAAGATCAAAAATAAGGGAAGGCCTATTGTAATTATCTAACATACTTCACCCTCTGTAATTCTCTCACTTTATACTATGGGCCTATTTCATTTCCCCAAGTCTTACTTGTCTTATGGAGTAGGCTAGTTTCTAAGCCTGTCACAGGCCTTTAGTTAAAGCTAGTCTTCTTTGTGAGAAACATTAAACAAGTTCAGTAAACAGTTTTGGGGAAGACCCAGGCATAGGCCTAAGAAAAGCTCTCCATAACGTTACTGCCAATATTTCCAACCCGGTTCCTACTCAATAAGCTCAATACTAGGCCTATACAAATATAAATATGCTCAACCTATTATTGGGATAATTATCAGTCGTTATATGGGAATTTAACGGTCGCAGACCCAATAGTAGGATAGCCTAATATGAACTTGGTAACTGGAAATACAGAACATCAAACTTGTATAGCCTATTAACGCTAGGCCTGTGCTAACAGAGGCCTATTCTAAGCCTACTTTACATATTTTCAAAAAGAAAATTTAATGGCACAATTGCCAAATGCCTAATATGTTATGTTCCACATCCATACATTTTATATCCCATTTTAATTAATGTTCAAAATTTGTTATGAATATTGGAGTACGATTTCGAGACCGGTCTAAAATTCAAAGTCAGGCCAATGAGCAGGGACTAATCTAAACAATATGAATTTATAACAACAAAATTTTGAAAGAAAAACTTACCACCAACTCTGTACATATTATTAGTCATTATGAAACATTGATATGAAATACTACAAACGATAATTCAAAGTTTTTTAAGCGTAAAAGTATTAATATCCATATAACTTCATAACAATAAACGTGATAAGTCCCACTGACAATTCGCCATTTTCTCACTAATCTGAAGACGCGTTCCAATAATGGAAATGAAAAAAAATACATACATACGAATTCTAAAAAAAATAATAAGTGTAATAACATTTTTAGCAAAATTGGAATATATAAAATTTCAAAAAATAATTTAAAATGTATTTTTTAAAAATAAAACCATTCACAAACAAGAATATTTTGTACGTTGGTTTCCGAAATATTGCATATTTATCAAAGTTATCTGAATAGCAGATGTTGACAATTTTCTTGCTCTGAAGTTTCATTATTTGTGACGTCATGCTAAACCCAGTCAATAGAAAAGTTTACCATTTACTAATACAGTATGTATCTACAAAATATATAAATAACAAAAAATTTAGGTAAACGTGTAATTGTTAACAATATAGGGCTCATTTTAAAGCTCTCTGAATACTCTTTCTGTCCGTTAAAACAGATTTGCATATAAATATTATACATGCAAATAATACTATAGCGACATAGCTAGCAATTACTGGTAGCTAGGATGGATCAGCTGAGGGAAGTTGCGAAAAAGTGACACTTAAAAAATATATACTCCAAAAGGATATTGCAAATGATTCATACTGAAAGTACATACTTTAATTACATAAAGTTTCATGAAAAATTAATAGAATAGTTATTTTTAACAAATCTAACAAAGAATACCGAGATTCATAAACTGTTTCTACACAATATTCTAATTACTGATGACCATGAAATTCTAATATTTTTCTCGGAGATAGTTTCATTAAAACAAAAAAAATATGTATGTATGTTTGCATTCTTAAGTTGCTAAGCACGATCTGAAACACACAAGCATACAAATATGTATGTATATATATATATATATATATATATATATATATACACACCTCGTTAACCTCGGTGCTGTTCTGTGCGTTGGTCTCTCTTCACCCGAAGGTCAAGCTCGGGGCCCCGCCACTAGGTCTGGCTTGGTGGAGGAGCGCGTTGCTTTCTTGCGTTCTCTACCGTACATAGCCAGGTACACCCGGCTCATCTGGCACGGTCTGAGCCAGGCATCTAGTCTTCTCTTGAAGACTTCAACTTTGACCCCTGTAACGTTTCTGAGGTCCTTTGGAAGCTGGTTAAAAAGTGTTGGTCCCCTGACAAGCTATTTTCCTTCAGTGTTGAGGAGGTCCCTTGTCGGGCCTTTAATTTGGGAACACTACACATCCTACCTTTCCTATTTTCCAGTGTTGTTTGAATGGTAATTGGGTTTAGTTTCAGGTTTGGTACCAGTTTTTCGATCATTTTCCATATGTAGATTATGGTGTCTCTCTCTTCTTTCCAGGGAGTACAGATTCAGTTTATGTAGTCTTTCCCAGTAGTTGAGCTCTTTGCAGGCTTGCAGCCATCAATCTTTGCTGTGAAATGTGAGTTTCTTCGTTTCAAACAAACAAACGCTTTATTTCAGACTCAACAGGTACAAACATTATACACGAGGTCCATAGAAAATTAAGAGATAGTTGTCTGGAGCACTGACTATGTAGGCCAGTGAATCACTGCGTATAATGAACATAACTGTCTACGCCAATGCTTCCAGATTTGAAATTTATAAAATATATTGGAGACCAGTCCACTAACCATGGCTTCTATTATCTTATTGACTTACTCACCAAACCTAGTGATAAATCTAAATACAAAATTGCGAATGACACTGGCACAGTTAGGCACCTTATTGACTACAAACAGCATACTGACACTAGAAGGAGCACCATTTACAAATTTTGGAGTCCTTAATAAACTTCTAAAAATATTATATGCAACATATAATTTCCTTAAATTACACATCCTGTAGTTCCATCACAAATGAGCTGCATACATTAGAGTACAAAAAGTTTTAAACAAAAACTTAACATCTAATGTACACATATGAAATTTGCTAATCAAAGTATTTCCCTGAGCATATAATTGTCTACATTGCCTTAGAATATCACAGTCATCTGAAAGACTATCCGTTAGTATGTGGCCAAGATACTTAGTCTGGGTTACTTCTGACAGCACCATACCATTCAATTGAAATTCAGGAAATTTTATATACTTTTAGGCCTCGGTCCTCATAATCATAAACATGACTTTTAGCAGGATTATATTTTATGTTTATAAGTTTCTTTTATGTTTATTAGTTTATAAATTTATGTTTATTAGTTTCTTCCTTTTTATATGGGGACGTCAAAACTGAGCAGTATTCAAGTTTTGGTATAATCAGTGTTTTTAGCAGGGAATCATTACTGTCCTGTCCCTTCTTTTGAACGTTCTTAGTACCTGTCCCGTGACTCTTTTTGCTTTATTTATCGCTATCTGATTTTGTGTTTCGAATTTCGCATCATCGGTCATTATTACCCCCAGATCGATCGCTTTCGTGCTTCTCTGAATTTCCTGTCTATCTGGAGCATAATATGCAGTCTGTTTAATTTCCTCTTTTCTACCATATCTCAAGAGATGAAATTTTTCGGTGTTAGATGTCATGTTGACTTCTGACCATTTGTATATTTTGTTCGTGTGCCTCTGCAAGGGTTCCACTTACATCGCTAATTTTTCTGCTGATCTTTGTATCGTCTGCAAAGGATGTTACTATACTGTTGCTCTTTACTCCACTGTCTATGTCTGTTAGCATGATAATGAACAGGAGTAGGGCCAGTACTGTACCTTGTGGTACTGAGCTGCGTACTTCCGATTCTGATGATGATACGCCTTGAATTTTGACAACCTGTAGACGTTCTCTGAGGAAGTTGTAGATCCATTTTCTCACTTTGCCTGTTATTCCTATATATTTCATTTTATGTGCTATTATACCGTGATTACATCTGTCGAAAGCTTTAGTAAAATCTGTGTATATGACATCATAGTTGTCATTGCCTTCCAGTGCATCTAGAATATTGTTGTAGTGTTCTGTTAGTTGTGATAGACATGATCTACCTAATCAGAATCGGTGCCAATTTTCATTGAATCTTTCCAGTGTCTCCAAGAAATCAAATTTTCTCTCTAACTATTCTTTCAAATACTTTGGTGAGAGGACGTCAATGACACTGGTCTATAGTTCTTTGCTTGAGAGCCGTCCCTTCCTTTATATATAGGGACAATGTTTGCTCTTTTCAAGATGCTCGGTGTTTCCCCAGTGTCTAGGGATCTTTTCTATATCCAGTATAAAGGTGTAGCTATTTAATTTTTACAGTTTTTAATCAATAATGCGTTCCAATTGTCCGGACCTGCAGCTGAATGTGGTTTCATTTGTCCTATAGCTCTCGCTACATCTTATTTTATTTTATCTGATTGGGTTCAGAATTCCAGCTGAGCCCCGAACGGCCAAGCTCTGAGGAGCTACTTCAACCTACAGACCAAGTTAAGCTAGACTAAACAAACTTACGGACTTGGAGGTCCTATTAGGTCCTACCTCAGGGTTGCTGACTCGATGTGGGACTACCTTAGGCCTCATTTGCATAAAATTAAGATAAAAAACAAAGGGGCATATTTATGGTCTTCTTTCTAAACCTTGAAACAACAACACAACCTGCGCCATTACACGATGCAACAATCTTATCTAAACAACCAAACTGAATTGCAAGAGAGCTCTTTATAAGACCACGCCCTGTAAGTGCTGCATTCAGCAAACGAGTAGAAAGGACGCGCCAGTGCCCCCCCAAAAAAATTATGCCACAAGAGCCTAAAAATGCTAGCTCTAAATTAAGTGAATTTTTCACTAACCTTACAATTATTATATATATATACTGGGTGATCCAGATAAATGGGACCCATAAAAAAAAGCCAAATATTCTTAATATTTAATTCCTTTCATAAAAACTATATATCATTCGAAAGAGTAGAGTTACAAGTTTATTATGAAATATTTATTTTTTTAAAATGACTCCTTTCAAATGTGCTCCATTAGTTGCCAAGCATTCCAGTGTTCTCGCTTGTAAGTTCTGCATCACTTTTGCAAGAGTGTGCGGTGGTATGGCCTGTATCTCATTTGTGATGGCGGCCTTCAATTCTTGCAAGGTCGTTGGGTTATTTCTGTAGACCCTACTCTTTAAATATCCCCAGAGATAATAATCTAAGGGAGAAAAATCCGGAGACCTTGCGGGCCATTCAACGTCTCCAAATCTTGAGATTAACTCGCCTGGAAACGTTTGACGCAAAACTGCCATGCAGTTCCTCGTGGTATGGCAGGTAGCTCAGTCTTGTTGGAACCAGTGGTTTTCTAGACAAAGATCTCTTAATTTAGGAATAAGGAAATCGGTCAACATTTTTTCGTAGCGATCACCATTTACAGTGACCGTGTTTCCGGTGGAATCCTCGAAAAAGTACGGCCCTATGATCTGAGATGCAGTAAGACCACACCAAACAGTTACACGCTGACTATGCAACGGGACTTCGGTAATAGTCAATGGATTTTCTGTTGCCCAGAAACGACAATTTTGTTTGTTTACAGTTCCATTCAAGTGAAAATGGGCTTCGCCTGACATAATCAAAGTTGCTAGAAAATTGGTGGTGTCATTTACCTTCTGTTGGATCCATTGACAGAATTGTCGTCTTCGTGCGAAATCTCCATCGTTTAGTTGTTGCACTGTTTGAATTTTATATGGAAAGAGCATTAAATTTTGCTTGAACATACGGTGTGTTGTTCCATATCCAACTCCTAACAGCTGAGAAGCACGTCTGATGCTTATGTTAGGATTATCCTGTACAATTTCATGAGTTCTGTTAATGATCTCGTCTATCCTTGCTGTGCGCACTCTTCCAGTTGGTTTTCTTTTTCCAATGCTGCCAGTTAGGGAAAAATTTCTGACACACCGACGGATTACTTTCTTAGGTGATTTTGACATCTGAAAGTTTGTCTTGAAAGATCTTTGAGCTGAAACTACACTTCTTCCATGCTCATAATATTGCTCAGTTATGAAACGCAGCTGTTCCACAGTCCATGCAGTCATCTTGAAGGGTTAGTTTTAACTAACACTTTTATTTTGTTTTGTATCTTATCTTATCTTGTCTTGTATTGTCAAAACCTATACAATCCTGTACAAACTTGTAACTATCCTCTTTCGAATGATGCGTATGATTTTATAAAAGGACTTATACTTTAAGAGTTACAGGGGTTTCTTTTGGGTCCCATTTCTCTGGATCACCCTTTATATATATATATATATATATATATATATACCTTACCTTAATATATACAAACAATGCTGCATCAATCAGCTTAGACAGTGCTTAGTCATCATATCGCCTTGGGACAACAATGGTTCTTCCTCTTCAAGATTTTCTAACAATCTTCTCGGGTAAAATCAACGTCTGTTATACACTCTCCTTGCAATTTCTCTTCAAAAAATGTATCTAGATCAGGTATCGCTTTGTCACCTTTTGGGGTAGGGTACTAAAAACTGATTCATACTGGGCTCTCAATGTTTCAGATCTTTTGGATCATCGGCTAGTTTATTATTTCTCTTCCTTAAGGGCCCAATAGCGGCGTGCGTTTTTGTTTTCCTTTTGGCATAGCTATAGAAGTATTTTTGATTTTCCTTTATTGCTTCTACCGCCTTTTCCTCTTCCTTCTCTGTATGGTCCTTAATCAGGGTTTGTATTTCCCTATCGATACCCTCCAGTTTTTCTTGTACTACTTTCCTGGCATTATCTCCGCAGTTGGCTAACTTCGCCTCCACTATCTTTCTTTTGCGGAATATCCTTCTCTTTTGCCTCTGTAGCCAGCTCCGCTTTCCTTTTGGCTGCGATTTCGGAGCATATTTTTCTAAAATTCTCAGCGTTTTTTCTTCCAAGGTTGTTAGCATTTCTTCAGTTGTTTTATTCTCTATAACTGTTTTCCACTCTATTTGGGCCATGTGCGATCTGATTGCTTCCCAATTTATAGTCGTGGAGTTTAAGTTAAAGGCCCCAAATTTGCTTCTTTCCTCAATATGTGTATTGTCTTTTAATTTTGACGTCATACTTGTTGATATCTCGATTAAGTTGTGGTCTGAGATAACGGTTGGGGTTATTTTTATATCAGCAATGAAGTTCGTGTTATCTGTGAATACCAGATCTAGGCAGTTATTTTTTCTGGTATTTTCTGTTATCTCCTGGGTCAACATAAACTAATTTGCGAGAGCCATCAACATTTTTGCTTGCTTCTGGTCTCTCTTGTGCCCCCTCCTTGTCCTGGTGTACATTATATATATATATATATATATATATATATATATATATATAATATATATATTCCTATTCACCTTTTTGTATTTTATAAATGGGAAGTTAGTCTCCGCAGATCATTATATTTGGGGATAGAGGGTTTATGGCCTTTATTAGCTTTCTGATGTTATCAATGGCCTCCGAGAATTTTTCGGTTGGGGTGTTTGGAGGTCTATAGATGACTATTAGTATCACATTTAGTTTTCCTATTTTCACTGCCAGGAGTTCCACAAAGCGGTTTGATTTACTTACTATCGTCTCTGTCATATGACCTTCATGTACATATATAGTACAGCCACCCTTACGTCTCTTTGTTCTATCTGCTCTTAGTAAGTTGAAACCCTCTATATTTATCTCTTTCTTATCAATACAATGTTCGTAGTTTCCACAATTTCCTTGGCAATCCTTAAGATGAGTTTCTGTGAGACATGCGATGTCCGCCCTTGTTTCGTCCATAAATCGTTTCAGGTACGAAACTTTGTCGAGTGATTGGTTTGGTCTTATTCCTTGAATATTAGCCAGGACAATACTTATGTTCTTTGTTTTTCGTTGCCCCTTGTGCATTTCAAATTCGTTTTCCTTCGATATCGCTTGTTTCGTTGCCGTATGATCCTCCGAAAGAGATCCGTTTCTGCCTACCTGTTCTGGTAGCTTTTCGCCCTGGAAGCGGTTTGGCTCAGGGGCTTCCAGCTGTGTCAGCTGCATGCGTTGGACGACATTTAGTAGCCGTATCGTGTCTGCGATGTTGAAAAAAATATTTTGTTCGCTTATTGAGTTTCTATTGTTATTCCTATTGTCATTTAAACTTTGTCCTTTGTGTCCATCGGGAGATGTTGATAGTAGCATTTTTCCCGTATTTGCAGGTTCCATATTTTGCGTAAGTCCTGCAGATGTCCGGGTAGTAGAATTTGCATCTGTCTCCAAATTTACAATACCATTATTATAGAAGAAATTGCATATTGGGGGGATGTTCATATATACATTGTCCTCTTTTAAATCTGCAATTATCTTTTACATAATGTGTGCATATAATTCCTTCCCCATATTTACTCGTGGCCTTTGTATTTTGCTCCTTAACGGAGTGAAACTGTCCCCCCGTTTCTCGATTGCTCTCTTGTCTTTTCCTATTTGTGCTATTTGTGTTAATGTCCTTCGTTGCCCTTATACTATCTGCTGTCTTTATATTCTCTTTCGCCTGCATGGTTTCGGCTTCGTTGTGTGATGGTATTTGATTTTTTTCTACTTCGCCTTTCTTCGTTTCTTCTGTTTTCCTCTGTTCTTTATTCCCACTTTCCTCTTTCATTTTCTTCTCGTAGTCGCTTTCTGCATTAAATACTGTAAGAGAGTTTATTTCGGTCATGCAGTTTTCGCAGAAAAATTTTATCCCATTAAGTTGCTTCGTGTTCGTTATAAGGGAGATTTTTTCCATGTTCCCCATTCTAGGCATCTAAAATAAAAAAGCAGCTGACAAAGATCGCACCTCATCGCCTTTGTCTCATCTGTTACATCATTGCAGATACCAAAGAGTTGCAGGAATTTATTTACCATTTCCATGTTACTGATAGAGGGTAGCCGCTGGACCCAGAGATGGGCAGTATCTTGTATCTTAAGATACAAGATACGTATCTGAGATACATATCTTAGATACTTTATTTTTGGAGGATCTTGAGAAGTATCTAAGATACATTTTGTCATGTAGCTTGTATCCCGGGATACACTTTCAAAGATACTTTCATAAGATACTTTTTAAATAGAGACGCTAATAACTATTCATGAAGTATGATCATATCTGACGCACGTTGAAGCAGGCCGGCGATTGCTGTTACATGTTTGTACATGAATACTACCGTTGCCCTGCGCGCACAGTCTCGGCACAGACGTACTCCGGTTTCATCTTGTATCCCGCGGTTTTAACATGTTTTAACATGATTAAAAATCAGGAATTATACATATATTTGCTTATTCCTGCAAATATATTTATTATGAGGAAAACTATTTTTTCTTCGTGAGTAGGTAACTGAGCATACCTGTATTAACAATTTATTTGAAATACATAAATTGAAAAAGTATGGTTTATTTTATTTTTCCATACCTAAAAATTTTCAGGATTATTTATACATATTTACTTTGTGCTTTCCTTTTAGTTATATCACTATATGAATACTGAGATATGAAGTACCATTGATTTGGCATTTATTTATATCCAGAAAATATAATAATAAACAATTGAATGAGACAACTCGTGCGCTCATGGCTCACCAGGTGAAACTAAACTCAAATAATTATTCTTTCAAAAGTATCTTGTATCTTAAAAATGTATCTTGTATCTGTAACTTGTATCTGTATCTTGAAGATACAGTTTTTTCGAGTATCTTGTATCTGTATCTCAGATACATTTTTGTTGGGTATCTTGTATCTGTATCTCAGATACAATTTCCAAGTATCTTGCCCATGTCTGCCGCTAGTGCACAAAATTGACTCAAAAAGAGTATTATGGGAAGTATTGGGTGGGGGTTGACTCAAGTTAAGTGAGGGAAAGTATTCTCCGTTACTCCGGGGGATGGGGTATGTGGCACGCTGTATACTTCTCACTGATTGGTGCTCGCGACTGTGGCTGCGAGGGATAATGGTGAGTATTTGTAGGAATTTCGATAGGCAGCTAATTTTCTTCACAAAGAAATACTCTGAAAAATGCTGTATTGATTAATTCGCTTCGTTTTTATTTACTTTTTTTATATATGCCGCGATTTTTACTTTTTTAAAAGAAATACCACTATGCACTATCAATTAACTCGCAATATCGGCACCATTTAAAACTGATTAACTGCAGGATTTTTACTGTAATACCGCTTTTATTCGGACACCAACAAAAAACACACACACATATATATATATATATATATATATACACATATATATATCTATATACACACACCCCTATATATATATATATATATATACTGTATGATCGCTATATTTAACTGGTCATCTCATTGATATAAAATTGACAGTATACCAAGTGAACTGTGTTTGAAAGCTATTGTAACAATATATAAAATACTGAATTAAATACTTATTCGATCATTACTTATTTAAAAATTTAATTACTATACCTAATTACTTCACTTAACTTAACTTAATTCTAAACTTTATAGTCTAAATTTCAGAAAGCACCATTCCGCCCATTCAGAGTACAAGCAGCTAGCAGTATCAATGTCAAGTATATAGAAGGTTACATTCATCACAACTGGAAGAAACTATAATTTGATTTATAATATTCACAGCAGTAGTGGTATAATAGTATTCATAATCATTTATTTGTGCGTTTCTCGTTAGTTTGGATTATACGAGGGGCGGTCAGGAAATAAGTTTACACGGCGTATACTTTCGTAACTAAAGGACCTACATTGATTATGTTTGTATCAGGTGAATTCGTTAATCATTGTTGGCAACACTGCACGTAGATTCGGCTGCCATCTACCGTACATTAGTTATACGAGTCAGTTGAACATGGCGGTTCGACTGGAACAGTACCCTGCCCTACGCTACGGAGCAGTCCAGGACGTTTAGATTTAATGGCCGCTCGTAAACTTGCCAGTGTTGAACAATATGCAGCTGCATTGATTGTTGTGCCATTTTTGCATGAAGTCTGCGAGCAAAACGCCTTTGTGATCCCAAAACACGGTAACCATCACTTTGCCAGCGACCTCACAATCTTGAACTTCTTTGGTCGCGGGGACCCAGGGCGTTTCCATTCCATGCTGGCACGTTTTGTTTCAGGAGTACGGTGATGAACCTATGTCTCGTCTCCTGTGACAATGCTCTCGAGAAATTCTTGACCACTGACAGACTCGGAATATCGTTGCAGAAATGACAGGGCACTGTTCCAGTCGAGCTGCCATGTTCAACTGACTCATATAACCAATGTACGGTAGATGGCAGCCGAGTCGACGTGCAGTGTTGCCAACAATGATTAACGAATTCACCTGATACAAACATAATCAATGTGGATCCTTTAGTTACGAAATTATATGCCGTATAAACTTATTTTCTGACCGCCCCTCATAGATACCCTGAATATTTTGAAGTTCAGGTGTATGATTCATCAGGAGTAAGATGTCCCTCAAGCTCAAGTTCTTCAATGAGACCAAACAAATAGTGACACACACACACATTATATATGGGATTGAACTCAGAATGGTCCCCTGAGTTTTTTCATGATACACACAGACCGTGCATGGAACAAGGAACTCTTCTGGGAAAATTAGATCCACTATCGTCCGAATAAGTAATGGTAATGACAAACACTGTGATAATAAAACCCCACTCTAATAGACAGTTTATTTCCACAACAGTTTCGATGCCCACTAGCATCCTCTTCGGGTGGATATATTAAAGAAAAAGGGGTAACTATTGTATTTTTAGCCAAAAACCAAAACTTAAAACTGAACTGGCAAAATTGAGCGTCCACTTTTCAAGACAGATAACATGTCCGTTTCATGATGGGATTGAACTCAGAATGATCCCCCGAGGTTTTTTCCATGATACACACAGACCGTGCATAAAACGAGGAACTCTTCTAGGAAAATTAAATCCACTATAGTCCGAATAAGTAATGGTAAATGACAAACACTAGAGTTTTTTTTTTTTTCATGATGTTAGCCCGACATGGGCAATGGGTCACTACCCCTTTTTCTTTGATGTATTCAATCCGACGCGAATGCAACGAGACTTTTGCTTATATTGAGGTTCTGGATATAGCAGGCTAGGTGTAGCTGTAACCCCAAGATCCTGTCCCAAAGCTGGATCCTATTTGCTTTGCAGATAGCTGGTGAGGGAAGCTATATTTTTGGGGCCTCTTTGGGAGTGACTCGTTGCCCACGTCGGGCTAACATCATGAAAAAGAAAAAAACTATAGTGTTTGTCATTACCATTACTTATTCGGACTATAGTGGATTTAATTTTCCCAGAAGAGTTCCTTGTTCCATGCACGGTCTGTGTGTATCATTTTATTTATATATATATAATCACGATATCTGAAAAAAAGTAAAATTAATCATGTACAATTGGGTCGTGAAATTCCATTTTCTTACCAATATTAATCATTAAAAAAGATTTTTCTTTCACGATACTTAGGACATTTTGAATTTATTGTACGCTCTTAAAAACTTAACTATTTTTATTCCGATTTAAGCAATTTTTTGTCAAAACCCGTTCGAATATGCTCAAATACGTTACAGGGGCGGCCATACTTGGTTGTTGGCCCCTGTGCGAAACAGATTTTGGGGGTCCCTTTCCCGACAAATTCTGTACAACATCTTTGTATAGTTATACGCCCTTTTTATACGAAGGTTAAAAACTTCTCCAAATTAGGCGAAAGTGAGAATCTTCATTATGTACATTGAAATCAAGCTTTTGAACTAATGACATACGCAAATAAATGTTTTTTTCACCACCACAGTTTATTTTATAGATACAAAGTATGTTATTTTTATGACGAGGGTCTGGTGGGCCCCCTAGAACCCGTGGGCCCCCGTGCACTGCACACCCTGCACACCATATATGGCCGCCACTGTTTGGGATCATTATTACTGTACTAAAAGTAATTAAAAGTAATTGCTTGCCAGTGTGGTTACTTATTTATTAAAATATGCAATTTCCTTTATTTTATGGCAGTTTAAAACTTTAAAAACTCTTGAAATAAAAATTTACAAGATAATTATTATTAATTAACTGGAAATAAAGCTCCATTCACGAATCTCTTTGTACCCATTAATTTTGTTTAGGTGGGGTGTGTGTGCTACTTTTTTCTTTTTTTACCCATTACATTAATTTTTAAGAAATTAATGTAAATTTACTCAAGTGAAATCTTTATATAAAGATTTTCACTTAATTTATTTGCTAATTATAATATATTCGCTGTGTGCCAATTATAGGAAAACAAAATCTAATGAGGTCTTATACTTTTAACCGGATTCAAGTATCTTCGTATCATCGAAGGGGAAATTTCAATAGCACTAACAACTTACAGTATTTTAAATTGACCAGATCAAACCTGGGTACGTCACTGCCATGTCGCAACACCTCTTCCCTTTAACCAGCGAAATTAAGCGACTGGGTCTGGGTAACAATCGGAAGGATGGCCGTCCTCTGCGTCAGGATGATGTAGCGACCCGTGGTTCCCACGTAAAGCTGTAGGTCCCCTTAGTCACAAGACCTTTGCCGTAACGAAAGAGGTTAAATAACCCAACTACTCCCTTCAAAACAAACAAACAAACATACACACAACCTAACTTAATCCAATATACAGTGTTTTTCTCATTATGTCTTAAATGGTTGTAATTGCTAGATGTGGTATCTATTTTCTATTTATGCTAATTTCACGAAATAAAGATAAAAGCGTCTCCGATGAACTTCTGTCGACTTCAGGATGAATTTAACCTGATGCTTCGTAACCCATATTTAAAACGCAGGACTAGAATTAGAAAAAAATACTTTGTAGAAAAACAGCGAGTGCAGTTCATTGCAAAAGTCTGGCGGCATATATTGGACAGTAGGTAGTCCAGTGTATCCGACTTTCATAACCGATGCGATCTTCATATACGATATGAAAAACCTTTAATAAATTTTAATTAGGTGTTAGTTTAAATTAAATATATTCAAGAGAAGTTAAATTCGAAAGCGTTTTTCATTATAATTCAAATTTATGACAACAAATTTCTGCTTTTGATGAAAGTTATGGTAATGTTTGGTGAAAGTACATTAATACATATTTGTAGGTTAAATTGTTATACAAGTGATTAGACTACGTCGTGGCCACGTCGCAGCTAGATTCCCGTTCGATCAGCAAAGTTAAGCGACACCGAATGTGGGTAGTATCGTTGGATTATAACTTGGATAGGTATTAGGTAATCGTACTCTGCGTTCGAATGATGTAGCAACGCGCGGTTCGAATTTCATACTAAGCCGCAAATCCCTTCTCTTACATGACTGGGTGTTTGTAGATAGGAATATATAAGTAATTTACTAAGGTAAACTAAACTTAACGATTTAACAGTTTCAACTGAATGTTTAAGACGTTTCGGATAAACTACGTTACATTACATTTGAAAAACATGAAGCCACTCAGGCCTATTGAAATTGTACCACAACATTTATGTTCAGCATGAATGTTGACAATAATTTCTAGTTAATTAAAATTTTACCCATCTTTTTAAAATCCAGTGACTCTCACGGTATTTCAACTAATCGTTGTTAAAGTAATGTAATGATGGGGTTGTTTAACCTCCTTCGCAACATCCGAGGTCATATGATGGAGGGGACCTACTGCTTTACTATCCGAACCACGGGTCGCTACATAGTCTGGACGTGGAGGACGGTCTCCCATCCATCTGCTATCTGACCCAGTGTCGCTTAACTTCGATGATCAACGAGAAGTGTTACGACATTGGTTACGACGTAACCTTTATTAAAATAAAAGCTTTTCATCCATTCAGTGAATTTCTTACAATCTGAATTCTGATCATTCATGAGATTAAAAAAAAAATTTAAAATTTTGGCAACATTAACAATCATTTATCTAAACCTAACTAGGTTTTAGTAAAAATAAAATTGTCATATTCTTGGGTAGGATTTATGTAGACCCTATTTATTTACGCGTTTTTGTCGAATCGTCAAGCTTTTGGCTTTGGGGCTAATTTCAGGTAGTGGCAACATCCTTGGCTATTGAAACTGGTGTTCAGCCAGATGCACGGCGAATCTTCAAAAATGTAGACACCGCAGCATTCAAGACGTGGACCGAATGAGAATGAATGTTGGATTAAAATAGACTTTCATAGAGTGTGGTTGATTAGTTGATCCGTTTTACGTCCTTCGATCACTAGAAGGCGCTGAGACTGGCGGTAACATTACCAATAGGGAAAAATAGGTCCCTTTCAATAGAACTGGGTCGAGCCAAATAAATTATGTTATCATAAAATTTGATGGAGGGCGCTGTTCGAGATTCAAAACTTGAAAATCATCGAGTAAAGCTTGGAAAATTTGAATGTGAAGCAGATTAGTCAACATTCACCGAACGAGATTCGATTAGTTGGTTGTTTCAACCGAGCAAAATTTTTGAAACTATAGACCTAATATAAGAGTAAAAGCAACATAAGGATAACTTAGAGTCACCAGGGCCTCTCTAGGTTATTCTTCTGCAAAATAAGAGCCAAATCACCCCAAATACAGTACCTACTGCAATGTTTTTTTATTAATGTGTTCGGCAGGGAGAGATATTATCTTCCTATCTATTCAATCATCGAATACACAGCTATATCTGATGTACTGAATAGCTTATATGTAAAGTATGCTGCTATTTTGATGCAAAGATTGTTCATCATCTGATGTATGGCAAATGATCTAAATAGTTCTAATTTCTCCGTCTGTAACAAGGCTCAGCACACTTGAAAGTATGAAGTGTATGGGAAAGATAATGACAAAATATCTATATTATAATGGAGGTAAGTGCGATATATATATATGTAACCAAAAAAAAATTATAGAAAAGAACGCAATCATGAAAATCTTAAGCTTTACATTTGAGCTCATTGTATCAAGATTTGTGAAGCTTTAGATTTTCATGGATGCGTTCTTTTCTATAGTTTTATTGACCAAATAATTGAACCGACAGTAATTGGGGCGCCGCAGGCACCCCAATTACTGAGGCCCAAGGTGAGAGGGATAGGAATGATGTTCAAAATAAAATACGCCGTAGGCCCACAATTCGATTCGGTTTGGGCCGAATGCCCAAGTACCGCAGATCTAGCGAAATCGGGGCGTAGCGCCGATCTTTTGCTGAAAGTCCTGACAGAAAGAAATGAAAAGGGAGTATTTGTTGACAATTATGTCTACAAGGAGATTCTTCAGTAATGAAATAAAGATAAGTTTATGATGAAGTGTTCTTTTTTATATTTTATAACAGGAAATAATACCTTGAGGTAAGAAAATTCATTTCCCAGATGAAGTAATTGGCCAAGGGCTCCAAGCCTTCCGCAGGAAATGGCAAAAACCGCCCGTAGGGCGGTATTTTTGCTAGTAATAATAATAATAATAGTCATGATTATGAGGACTACAATTACACAATTTCTTGAATTTCGATTGAATGATATTGTGCTGTCAGAAGCGACCCAAACAAAATATCTGGGCCACATACTAACTGATGATCTTTCAGATGACTGTGATACGAGAATGTAGACAATTATATCCTCAGGGAAATATTTAATTAGAAAACTTCACACGTGTATCCTACAATAGATGTTAAGATGACTGTTCAAAACTTTTTGTACCCTAATGTACAGTATACTGTATACACAGCTCGCTTGTGGTGGAGCTACAAGATGTATAATATGAGCAAGTTGTGTGGCTTATAACAATGTATTTAGGCTGCTGTTAAGAACTTCTAGGTTTATGAATGGTGTTCCTTCTAGTGTCAGTATGTTTGGAATCAATAATGTACCCAACTTCACCAGCGTGATACACAATTTTGGATATAGATTTATCACTACGCTTGGCGAGTCAGTTAATAAGATAACAAGCCATGGTTAGTCGACTGGTAACCGACATATTTTAAAATCTCTAATCTGGAAGCATTTGCATAGGGAACCGTGTTTATTATTTATAGCGTTTCATTGGCCTCTGTGGTCACTGCTCCATAACTATTATTGGATCTTTTCCTTTATAGCACCCCCAATTTCTTCTTTTCAGTGAGTAACAATTCAAGTCGTGATATTTTTGCTAAAACTAACAAAAATTTCACGATTTAACCTAACCACTTGTCAAGGGCGTACAGTTGACCTAACCGGGCATTCAATTAACGTAAGTAGTTGGTTAATTTTTACATTCACGTCTCATTCTAAAGTTATAGGACGGGATAGCGTGAATGTAAAAATTAACCAACGACTTACGTTAATTGAATGGCGGGTTAGGTCAACTGTACGCCCTTGACGATTGGTTAGGTTAAATAGTGATATTTTCGTTAGT
The DNA here is from genome assembly GCA_023014485.1 of Bathynomus jamesi. NCBI lineage: Eukaryota > Metazoa > Arthropoda > Malacostraca > Isopoda > Cirolanidae > Bathynomus > Bathynomus jamesi. The sequence continues at coordinate 267,507 of JAJOZX010001403.1, read as the reverse complement.
TTTAACAAAAATATCACGACTCGAATTGTTACTCACTGAAAAGAAGAAATTGGGGGTGCTATAAAGGAAAAGATCCCTATTATTAACCTTATATGGATCATTTTTATAAGGTTTGTTACCTGTCACGTCTGAAATAAAGATGGTTTATTTACTACTCCATAATACGATAACTGTACAAAGAATCCCAGCTATTTATTAAGGTTCCCCAAAACATAGGCGTAGGGGCCCAATTTTGTCCGGGGGAGGGGCAAGCATTAAATACTGCCGTTTTGCAACAGGTTTTTCTTTATATAATCAAATATTGGCTGATTCAAGATCTGAAGACATACCTTTCGGACAAGATGATGATAGCCTACGTGAAAATCATAAATTTCGGGCCAAATCATGGTGATTGAAAATATGTACTGGGTTTTTACCCAAATTTTCAGGTGTAAATTTAGTGTGTCCAGATTTGCGTTTGAAAAAACTGGGACACGGCCAGATCTATGCCCTATAGACTTATTTTGAAAACACTTTTTAACAGAGTAAATGAATACTAAATATAATAATATACACCTTATAGTTTCACATTCGCGAGCATGTACATAATTAATAACTCTTAAAATATGGAAAACCGGGACGTATGTAATTGCCCCCAAAAAATTCAGTCGGGCTAAATTGGGGGTGGGGTGGGGTGTCAATTGATTCTCTTGATCCCCTGCCTCCTACGCCCCCAAAATAGGTTTCAAATCCCTCTTGAATCCATGAGATTACGGTATTCAAGTGCATGCAAGATTACCCCTTTTCTTTAGTCATAAATTGCATCTTTATATAGTTCAGTCATGTCACCCCTAATATAACTTCGTTCCAAAGCGAACACTCTTAATTGCTTTAGTCTATACTTATAATCCTTCTCCCCTTAAGCAAGAGCAAATTTAGTTGCTCTACGCTGAACACCCTTTAACATATTTATATCCTGCCTGTATACAGAGTGACCACAAAGTCCCTTTACAGTGAAATTACAGCATATCTGTATATTGCCATAGTTTTTCCTGCAAAGGGACTTTATGGCTACCCTGTATTCTCACTGTGCCTAACATACGAACTATAAAGTTTGGTTATTAACTCTCATTCCTATTTATAATGGCCCAACATTTTTTTAGCTTTGTTTCCAGCTTCTAGGCATTGCCTTCAAGATTTAAGATTTTCGTAATAATTACAGTATTCCTAGACATTTCAGTTCATCCACAGCCTCCAACCAATTTCCACCCAAATTCCCTGTTCTCTCCTGTATGACATTTATGGCAAAAAATTGCATTTCCATGCCCAAGCTGTAAGTTTAAATCTTCGTAACTTATAGCAACCATGTTGAAATTACACATTTTCTTGTTTCAGCAGCAAACAATTACGTATACATTTTTCAGTAAACTTACAAAAAATGTATAAAGATTTAGCTTTTAGCTTATTCATCTACAGAAGAGCTTTAAGGTACTTTATATATATTAAAAAAATTAATTTGTCTTAGTTACCTGCTTCAATATTTCAGTTGTATTGATCAAAAACTATTTATATCAAGACTCAGAACCCAAAGTATTTTATTTTACATTATTTAACCCTTATTACATAATCATGGTAAATTATACCAAAGTTATGAAATAAGGGTTAATCCCTAGTTCGTAGCTTTGGTAAATTATACCAAGTAACCAAGGATAAAAAAAAAAGTAGTAGTTATTTCGACAAGGAGAACTAGGCTCAACACGTATATCCTACGATGAGTTATGCACATTGTATAATGATATATTTACACGTTTCAAGTTCACGAAATATATTTTTAAAATTATGACATTCATTTGTGAAAACATGCAAACAAATAGTGCGAATTTGTTAATGGTAATAACTCTTACCTCAAACTAAACTTGGAAGCGTTTCTTTGGAATGAAAATATTTCAGATTTTATACTTTGGACCCCCGTTTCTCTTAAAATTAGTTTGAAGTAAATTTTATATGAATACCTTACCAGGCTGAAATGGTACACGACTGACTATAAATGGGCATTCAAGTTTTAAGCTAATTTCAAATAATTTCTAGTGGATGGTTGGTTGTTCCGTTTTACGTCCTTGAACCAGGAAGGAACACTGAGGGACGGCAGTTCAAATAATAAGGATCTCCCGGTCAAATGAAAGAATGGGTGTTGTGAGCAAGTCAGATTCATCATTCAGACCTCGTTTGGCTTTGGAACAGCTCATGATTGGGTTATCGGTAGTGGAAAGGTTGATTTAATTTCGAAATTAGTTCGCTGCCTCATTGCCTTACTTTCGTTATTTTCATTGTGGAAGCAGGATCATTTTCAGATTGTCTTTCAACCAAATTTTATTTCAGATGTCTAACGTCAAAACATTTTCAGTAATACCAAAGCCTACAGATTATCATTAACAGTCCCTCCACGCTTTTACATAATTCTATGCATTTTTTTAAAATGCGAAAAAACCAGTCCGTCAATAAATTTACGAAAGAGCACAACGGCCATCAAACTTTTGATGGCCGAAGTCATTAGTTAAAAATTTGTGAATGTGCATTTAAAATCTACAGTAAGTGTTCAGTGGGCTTATGGTAAATATTAACCTCTCATTGGCATAAAAACCCCTACTGAAAATCTTTTATATAAAGTTATTTACGTGTTGTCATGCGCAGGGCCGTTTCCTGGCATAAGCAGACTAAGCAGCCGCTTAGGGCCCCGCTGCTACTAGGGGGCCCTAGACAGGCTCCCAGGTCATAGCTCAGTGGGCAAGAATAGGAATATACCTGGTTATTATTATTATTATTGTTATTATTATTATTATCCTTATTATTATTATCGCATTAATTAAAGTTTTTGTATGAGACAAATGTGATAAAACGGAGACAAACGAAACGTTTTGGTCGTTGTGTGTAAATAACTATTGTGAGATCTTATTTCTATATTATTTAACTTTATTCTTACTATATGCGGATCTTTTCCGTTTGACTGCCGCCATTGAAACATAATTAAACTTTTTGTATTTTGTATTTTAACTGAAATGTCTTGATGATACAAAATAAGTTACTTTATAAAAAAGCTTTTCTTAATTTCCCCTTCAAATTTTGTTTCTTATAAATAATTTTAATTACTTTCAAGATCCATGCTTAATTTTTAAGTTTTAATCGTGTACTCAGAAAAATAAGGGGATCACCTGAAGATCAGGGCCTCCAGCCTTCTTTAGTTAGCTTTATAAGGCTAACTAACAAAAATATCACGACCTAACCGAACCAATCGTCAAGGTCGTACAGTTGACCTAACGATTGGTTAGGTTAGGTCGTGATATTTTCGTTAGTTAGCCTTATAAGGCTAAGTAAAGAAGGCTGGGGGCATTCACCTCTTATGTTTCAATGGCGGCAGTCAAACGGAAAAGATCCCTCTATGCTTATACTTTCCTAAATGCTCAATTTTTCTAGTATTGTAAAACATTATTTCACTAATTTACTAATTATTAAGAGATTTTGTAACACTTTAAAACCTAGGATTGTTTTCGTTATGTTTTCAAGTTTATTAATTCTTTTCTCATCTTTTTCAGATAATGTGAATTTTGTTGGTTAAAACCTAAATGGTCTGATTATTTGAATGTATTTGATTAACGTTACAATTATAACTATTATTATTATTACTATTATTATTGTTTGTCTTCTGAAAGTACATATTTGTTGTTTTGGACATGTTTCATTAAAATTGTTTCAGAATTGTCTTTTATTAACAGAGCCATTTTTTGTACGTGTGTGCTGAGGTGATGTAGTAAGGCGTGAGTTGGTGGATGGAGGGGTGGGGCCTCAAATGGGTATACTGCTTAGGGCCCCCTAATGGCTAGAAACGGCCCTGGTCATGCGAGTGTCGACTGGCTAGATATAGGTATAAACATTGGCAACACTATAAACTATTATGGTATTAGATAGAGGTGGTGATCGGGGGTAAAGGTGCCTGGAATCAAAAGTAGCACCAAGGCCTATGATTCTTCTCCCGAGCCTTGATTACCAATGCTTTGTCGTAAAGACACATGACATCTAACTGTCATATTGATAATGAAAAGCAAATGATTAACCAATATAATATATGGCAACTTTACACATAAATATTATATTTTCACTTACCTTAGCAGACACGAAAGAACAACCTATAATCACGGCCGCAACCAATCATTTAGTAACAAGAACCAGCACCCGTGGTTCAGTGGGTAACGACGCGCCAGTTGGTGCTGGTTAATAATAATCCAGGAGTTAGCGAAATTGGTGACATTAGCTTGGCCTAAGCGCTGTGACAGTGTCTGGGCCTCCTAACTGATTATTATTTAGCAAAAAACTATAGGTATATACATAATCAGATAACGCACCTATGCAAGAACGGAATCCGAGACAAAAACTATGTTCTGGATTTGAAATGAAAGAATTTACTAAGTTCTTTTTCGAGACGATAAATACTAGGATAATCTGGCTTCAAATCATAATAATAAAATGTGGTTCTTCTTAATCTGAGCGAAAATGAAACGTTCTAGATACTGTAAAATACTTTAAAAACAATTTTACAACAGTTTCGGATTCTCTTGCTTATCACTGTTAACTAAAGGATAAATCTTGTGCAACCATTCAATCAAACGGGTTCAAGAGATGATTAATCATACTGTACGATTTCTCGTTAAAATCTGTATTGTCGTACAGTTTGGACAGTATAAAAATTATATTTTGTGTAAATATTTACATTTTTAGGATTTAAGTTTACCAGTCGACATTCCCCTTTTGTAGAATAGAATTTCAATTAAATCGCTGTATAGTCACGAAAAAGAGTCTCTTCCTGCCATGTAATTTAAGGTAGCACTAGGGTCTTAGCACACTTGGTATATATAGATTAAATTGTTGGTCTAAGATGATTACACAATTTACGAAAAATGTATGGCAATAGAAACCTACTCGGATATCGCAGCTGTTAAGCTTAGACCAAGTGAAGAAATTTTATTTTAGGCATTTATTCATTACATACTTTGTAGTTCTAGGTACATTTTGTATGTCATTTACTTTCGCTTCTGTCTTACTCACATTTGACCTTTTGATCTCGTCTCGCAAAGGTGAACTTCAAATTCAGACAAAACAGTTAAATGCTCGTCTAGTACCATTTAACTTATAGAAAATTCAGGAAAAATATAGTGCGCTACATTCTACAACATTCTGTAGTTTGAACGAAATGTTGAGATGTTTATGGATGTTTAACCTCTTTCACATCGGCAAAAATGCCATAGGACGGAGAGAACCTACAGCTTTACGCGCGGAATCCAAACCATCTACGTACGGGTCGTTACATTATCTGAATGCAAAGGACGGTCACCCATCCAACAACTGAATAGACCACGTCGCGCAACTTCGCTGATCTAACGGGAAGCGGTGTTGCAACGCGAGTCACGAAGTATCTCTTTCTGAACATGAAGTGAATAAGTTTGTAACACCTGTTTACGACCGATTTAAAATGTCAGATAAATTCTTTTGAGAAGTTTCGAGTTGTTTTTGGAGCTCATTTGTTTAAATTGTTCAACAATTTTCAAAACTAGTCGACAAAAAAGTTGTGGAATTTTGCTGAAAACTGCAAACAGGCATCGGAAACAATTTTGGTAGTGGAAAAATTACAATACAGTGAAATCCTTTTAAACAAAAATAATTAACCTTCATTAAATGAGAAAACACGAAAAGTGGTGAACGTAACACTTGACGACCAAGGTTTTGTATGAATCACCTCTACTACTACTAAGAACCAATGACCACAAATACTCTCAACTAATTCTGGCAAATATTTTGAATCGATAAAGTTCTCACCATGCGTAAAATTTATGATTCCTCCAAAAGTCTTTTCCAGATGATGGTTGATGGGATTGTTTAACCTCCTTCGCAACATCTACAGTCATACGACGGAGGAGACCTTAAGCTTTACGTGGGATTCGAACCACATGGATCGCTAATAATGTGGACGCGGAGGACTGTCTTCCATTCAACTACTCTCCAGACCTAATGTTGCTTAGCTTTGCTGATCGAAGAGAGGCGGTGTTACGACATTAGCAACGACGTAGCCCGTCTTCTTAAGATTAACCGATTGATAAATCAAAGCAAACGATATGAAACGAAATCACGCGGGAGAAACCCCTTAAGCAAAAGCAATTAGATCGTTACCCGAAAAACTTTATCTACCTATTGCGAGTTATGGTACGGTACAACCAATTTCGAACTTAATTACTTTAATAAGATATTCCAACATAACAGTGTAGCCTCGCACTAAACGTTGTTCTGGTTCAAGATTTCGTATTTACATACCATTAATGATAATATTTTTATTTTAAAGGTAAAAATGAAAAAAAAAATTTACAGTGAAAAAAGTTTATTATCCATTTATATATGAAACAGACAGAGACATACACAAAGTGCAACTGTACATTCTGGGGTCAACGTATCTGGCAGAGAGGGTCAGCAACACTCTTATTTATGACTAGGCAACTTCCTGTCCGGGGAAAAGAGTCTTACTTCAATACAAATACTTTTCATCGCCAATTAAAAAAAATAAGTCAAAGACATCAGTTCCCTCTGACAAAATATTAGAAATTAACGCGGGACTATGTGATTCGTGTTAATAAGTTATTCAATTTTATTGATTTTTCCAATGGATAATCGATTCTAAAACCATTTATACTGATAAAAAAAAACTTTTAACAGAGGAATTGCTGGTCTCTGTTCCTTCATCTCTATTTACAAAATCGACCCATTCAGGTTTAAAATATAAGCTGTTTTTTTTTTTACCTTCAAATGCGAGAGTCACAAGAAACTTTTAGGTTCTTTTTCAGTCATCCCTAAAAACGTTGGAAATGAATATTACAATGCTAATTTAGGCAAGCGGTCAATCATCATTTAATTATTGCTTTTAGTAAGTTTAAGCTAACCTAATTAAAAAAAAAATATGATTATTAAAACAAAAAAAAAATATCGAAGTTAAATTACCGAAACAATTGCAAGGACGGAAATAGGTTCAGTAATTAAATCTCTTCATTATTTATTATTAATTGATAGAAGTCATCGTTTATTAATTGACAAAGATCCTCATAAATTAATTGGATAACAAAGCCATGTGGCATTTAATTTAAGATTAAAAACTGGAATTCGTACGAAACTTAAAAAAATGGACAAAACTTATCTTGTGACTCGCCTAAGCATATGTTGGTCTAACGTAAAGTGTGAATTTTATTTGAAACAAGAATAATAATAATAATAATAATAATATACAGCAATGTTGTGGTAGAGTACAGCCAATTTCGAACTTAAAAATTGTTCATCGCTTTAAAAAGATAATAGGACAGTGTAGCTTCCCACTAAAGATAGGTTTTACGACAACTTAAAAACAAGTAAGAGGATGAGAAGAGGTAATGTAGATATGGAAAAAAGAAATTAATAATGTCACCGAATGAAAGAAACATCATAAGGAAGAAACCATTTAAGCTCGAAAGAGACGACATAAAAACATGCCTTTATCTAAATAAATAAATAATATTAATAATAATATTACTAATAAAGCTTAAAAAAATAATAATAAATGTACCCTTTTATAATACAGTTAACAAAAAAAACTATACACCTAATCTACAAAAACTTTAAACAAAATATATAAAAATAAGTTACAGATCTAAAACTTTAATTTCAAAATAAAATAAACTAAGAAATTATTCACTTCCAAGATTTTCAAAATTGAATACCAGTAAGTGAAAAGCAACAGATAAATAGTACCATCATCAGTAGTAGTAATAATAACAGTAATAATAATAATAATAATAATAATAATAATAATAATAATAATAATAATAATAATAATAATAATATAATTTCACACTTACTTAGAACCGAGTATTGAAAATCCTATCAATGAAATAACCCTGCTACATTCGTCACCTAATTCATACAAAATACTCAGCAAGAATTAAAAAAATTATATATATATATATAATCAATTTCTTAAAAATATTATGATAAAAAAACTTCATTAATACACTTGTTAAGTAATTTGTTTTACATCATGGGCTTTATTTCGTACAAAACATTATTTTCAAGACTCAAGTATCTGTTGATACATTTAATAATATTAAATTTATTAACTGTAACTAAGATACTTAGAAGCCATCATCTTTTCCCATATGTAATATAAAGCATGGTTAATATAATACATAGAAGATATGATTATAATATACATTTGGAATAGTCTACTGAGCATCAACTTTTATATATATTTACATTAAGCTTTTTGTTTGAGTAAAAGGGGTCTCTCCGAGTAAAAACGGGTTTACGAAGGAAATTTTAATAAAATTTCTTCAAAAATTGGTTTTAAACCTTTCTGGTTGGGATTTTAGTTTTTTTTTTTTTTTTTAATTTGTATTTGGGTAAACACTCGTCCAGCGAAGCACTACTTTAAAATTCCAATGCTCCATTTTCAATATTATTTATTATCATAAATATTTAGGACCAACCACGTTTAAAGTTCAAAAATTTTTTTTTTGGCAGAAATTTTACTAATTTTTCCACGTACGGTTTTCCATTTTATGGTTTTTACTCAAAGACCGATTTTTCTTTCTTTTGTAGTATCATTAACACTTACTGATATGGCTGTTTTAAATTTAACGAAATACTGAAAGAGGACAAAGAAAATAGCTTCAAATGAGGGATACCAATCTGAACACCAAAAGCATTGATTATTCCAACTTTTATAATATACCGCATATATATATATATATATATATATATATTATAATATATATATATATAATTACTGTTATTATGTATAGGGAAGAGATATTTTGGTACAAATTTGAATTTTATTTATCTAATGTCATCCACATCCGTCATTCTTTTCAATTTATCATCAGAAGACGAGAACTTACTTAAACTTCACACATGAATTTGAAAATGCTATTTAAAAGGAAAACACTCAATTGGATGAGAATAGCCCATGCATGATGAAAAAGCGGGTTTTAAATTTTTTTTTTTTTTACTTAATATATTTATATATAAAAAAATGGTACACCAATTTACTCACGTATTTAATGTTTTTTACATAATATAATAAAGTTTCTTTTAAAAGTCCATTGTTACTCTACTATTGAATACAATCAGATAAGCCTTGTACACTTAAATAAAAAAATATCACAAGAGATTGAAGCATTTTTGATAAAATGCGCGCAGAATAATCACTTATGAAACCCAATGGAAGACAGCCTTCCTTTGAAGTTCAGGTCAGAATCACTAAATCTGTATATAGATACATATACTTTTTTTTTTCATTTTTTCTTTTTTCCTTCATTCTTCTTCTTCTTCTTCTTCTTCTTCTCGATAATGTTACGACCATCTTCTACTACGACCGTCTCTAATCCTTGAGTTTTTGAAAACGATCAAGTTTTGAATTGTGAAAATATTAGAAAGATGTAAAAAGTGTTCCAAAATGGGAATGAGCGCGATCTACGATTAATAGATTTCGAAATAATTTTTCCACTTGTTAATTATAATTTTAAACCTAGAAGTAAATTCTGAATGTGTCTGAGTAATGAATGATTTGTAAAAACATTTGGCTACCATCGGCCAACCAAGAGCCAATGAAAAAACGAATGTAGTCTTTGCGCTCTTCTCTTTCAAGACAGATTCTCTGTGGAGTTTCGCTCATCGCGTAAGGGATTAAAAACAAACGGTAAAATTAACGGACTTTCGGCAAACTAAGTTTTTTTTTAACTCCCTTTATCGCAACTCCTGGCATTGATGGTGGCACGCGGCACTGACTGAACTCGAGCGAGCACGAATGAAGAACCAAACAACGAAAAATTAACTCACTCACCGCGTCGCGCGAACCAACCAACTAACTAACTAACCAACCAATCGGACGTTTAGCATCAGCGAAATCGTCTCGCCATTTTCATCAATTTCAATCAGTAACGATGCTTCAATTTTATTATATTTTTTAAATGACACTCGATGGTTACCTATAGTTTATTCATTATTACTAAAGTTAATAATAAAATAAAGGAATAAAAATAAAGTTTCTTTCGACGATTCAATGCATATTTTGTGTGTTAAGAAATTTCAATTAATTCTAATCACTCGAATTTTTCCACTCTCAAGTGAATCTCGGTTCCTCATATTCAAACTCATAAACCTGAGGGGCTCCCCTATTCTGGTACTGGTTAGGCGCGTAACCCCCTGGTGAGATCCTATTCTGGGGTGGGCCCCCGCCTTGGGGTACCCCATAGAGGCCGTACAATCCGGGGTCGACCTCATCCCCTCTGTCGTGGCCTCCGGAGATGTCACTCTCGTCCTGCGCTCCTTGGAAAGTGAACACAGTCTCCAGCTGGCCATTGTAGTGCCCCGACGGAGGAGGAGGATTGGGAGGTGGGGGGGCACCACCATAAGCTGGTGGGGGGTAATGCCGATTAGGGGAACCCCCATTCACTTGGTAAACTCCATTATTGGGGAAGGGGGCGGGAGGAGGCGTGTAGGGAGGACCATGTCCACTCCCTACGATGGAATTCGTGGCTGGGGGAGCCGAAGGGAGGATTGAGTCCGGCGGGGGGGCGTCGTGTCAGTCGGCGTCGGACGACATGATGGAATGGACCTGCTCCAGTTTATAGGAGAGGCGGTTCTTGGTAGAAAACTCATCTTCCTCGAGGGCCAGAACCAGCTGGTCGCTGTACTTGAACGCGTAATTGTAGAGTTCGGTCAGAGCGGATAAGGAGTTGAATTCGCTACTGTGCATCTGAAGAGTTTAAATGATAAAAGAATTAACAGCCAACTCGGAATACCATTCAACAGCGAGACATTAAACGCTGACAAAGTTTCGTCAAGGAAACGAATCAAAGAACTGATGAATGAGGAGCAGAGTGGCGAGTATTTTAATGGATGCGAGAACGGTTTGTAAATTAAACGTTGAATTGCGGAAAAAAGTTCACCAAGGAATATAATTTCTAAAAATGTATGAAACATTAGTAATTAGTTACGACTGGATTCTTTTTTCCAAATTTTATTAGTCCCCCCAAAAATATAAAAAAAAAGAAAAACGGAGTATTACGAATTAGTAATTTTTTTACGCTCCTTCCAACTTTTCTTCGAAACTGTACCAAAGGTAACAACCAGAAAACTCGTTTTTCCATGATGTGGGGTTGAGTCACCTCTAGCCCGAGCATGAACAGGGTAAGCGGCTAACTCAACCCAATCCAGGAGCCAACAGGCAGGAACGAACCAGAGCCTCACCGCTCAGAGTCCGCCGCCCTATTGATACGTAACTAATGTTATAAACTGAATTAATAAATTACTCTTGACCATCATACGTTAATAAGGTCCTAAGATAGAGCCAAAGGTGGTTTTCTACATATTTAATCTCTCTTAGATTGGTATTTTATTAGGTATTTAATTAAATCACACCTGAATGTAATTTTAGAGTTCTTGATAAGGTACAGACACTTATCAAATTATTAAAACTACCAGTGAAAAGTTCGTTTTTATACTCATTTTGGCTATTGTCACTAATAATTCATTAATTCATTATTTACTTAGAAATGATTCAGTAAAAATAAAACTAGTTATCTTTTAAGAACCTTTATTTAATAAATTATACTCGTTTCAATACTTTAAATATTGAAAGTGGAGTATGGTAAGTAAGTCAATGAGCGGCAGAAAAATCGGCGAAAAGCAAAAAAGTGGGCAAGCTTCTGTTTATAAGAGTTTTAAAATTCGAAAATATAGTCTATGATGCAACCAAATAACGAGACAAAACAATGTCAGCTGCGAACACACTAGCTGTAACGAATTTTCGACTTCTTTTAAGAATTTGACAGTCTGACATTCAGTTGCTCTTAGATTGCTAGTGCCACTTTTTTCTTCCACTAGTGGGAGTAGGCATTTGCGTTTAGTAACAGATAGACTTCTAATTCTTTTCGGTTTCAGAATTGGACATTTACAATGGATTTGAGTGCCGTGAACGTCGCAAGACGTCACCAGAAGTTGTGACATCAGTGTCTCGAAAATATACCAAAATTAAAGGTAAAGAACAACCAACAAAAGTATTGAAATTCGAGTATGATTCTTGGCTAAAAGTTCTTAAAAGACGACTCGGTGTAGTTTTACAGATTCCTTTCTTAAAGAATGAACTGCCCAACTAAAAATGAAAAGTAATTTTTCACTGGTGATTCTAAAAATTTGGCCAGGGTTTGTATATTAAACATTAATCATACTAAATTACTTTTAATACTCAATAGTAAGAGTTAATATGATCTTAAGGCATGGCAAAAGGATTTTGAAATGTTTGACACTTTTAGGATTATGTTTTAAATAAAACTACTAATGAACAACCTTAAAAAAATAGTAATACAAGGTCGCATCAATCATCATCGGTTACGAAAGTCGGGATACACTAAGTCACATCTACCTTACAGCCCCAAATGTATTCCGACCGATTTCCGTAACGAACTCTGTACAAAGAGCGCTAGAAAGAAACCAGACAGTATGAGTATGGTTTTATATAATCGATTACATTCCGAAACTGATGATGATCGTTGAAAACTAAACGAGAGTGGGATAAGCACTTACTCTAGATTCTTCCGCGAGCATAGCGTTCATATCTTGATCGGAGATAGGCTGCATCATCTTGATGTCTCCGTAATACCTCTCCACCCACTCCTTGTAAATGGGAATGTCTTTGGCATACAACAACTTAGAACTAGGGGAGTCTTTACCTGTAAAACAACAACAACAACCTATAAAGTAAAGATACTGTACGTACGCAGCAACAACAGTATTATTTTCGTGAGACGAACCACTTGTACTTAAATAATAATTAAATAGCAAAATCACTTTACCTAATCTGTGATCAGACGTGGAACAAGAATCCATAAATGTTTGTGCTACGACAGATAAACACGCATCCACAATGTTGGATTTGTGGATATCGAAGACGAAATTAGGATTTTTAATTAGATTGACCCAAAAGCGTAAAGGAAGGCTGTTGCTCTTCCACGTATGCACGACCTGAAAAGATGAAGAGAGACAATTAGGGAAGCAACATACAGTACAGTATACGGAGGTTTGAGCCGCACAATGACGATCCATTCAACTATCCCAGGGGTCAGCAACCAAAAGAGCCATTTATTCAAATTCGGTAAAATACTCAATATTTCAAGAGCCGCAATGTTTATATATACACACATGATATATCTTTTGTAACCCCTATTCTCTCTCTCTCTCGAAAGACTATCAGCAGCACGATCACCTCAAAACATGGATACAGTATTCGTATCCCACAATGCAGTACACATATCGAAGGGATTATCAAACGTTATCTAAAATAGTCAGGAGGGTTTTTCTTCGCAATTAAAGTTAGTGTCGGGAGCCACGCAAAAGTCTTTAAAGAGCTGCAGGTTGCCGACCCTTAAACTATCATATGTGGATAATAAATATTTTTTTTAAGCAATTTCATTACTTAATTATCCAGAATGAGAAACGTTAGTGAGTAATCGTCCTTCATAGATTGGTTTTCAAACCCATCGCAAACCAATGCGGTGTTTTCTCTGTTGAAGAGGAAAAATAAAAACCCCATTCCTCTCACCTCAGGGTCTGTAATGCCGTGCTGTAGCGCCTGATCATCCAGGAAATCGAACATATACTTAATGGCTAAGGGGAGCGCAGAGCCCCTGTGAGCGATACTGAATATCGTTTCAAATAGGTCGTCAACGAATTTCTGTAGCGTGAGTTTCGTCGACAGAAGCCTCGTCAGGTATATCTCTGACACCATTTTGTTCGTTCTTTCACCCTCGCGCTGTTCAGATTCCTGTTGCCTGACGAGATGCCATACCTACGGAATGGAGTTAAGTCAATTTGGGGGCGAAATTCAAGTACAAAGTAACGAACAAAGGTAAGTGATGAGCGGTAAGCACATTTAAATGAGAGGTGGAATTTGCAGTACTTAGTTTGACTGTAGAACGAATGACTTTCACAAAACGTTGAAGCCAGATCGAAACAACAACTGACAAGGATTGTGAATTTCACTAGTGTGTTAGTGTACAATGACGTACTACTACTATATTACGTACAATCTAACAACTATTACGGTAATGAAGCGAATAAAAAAGGAAACCTTAAATTAGTTCTTTATTAACAAACACAAAATAATAATAATGATAATGATAATGATGATGATGATGATAGAGAGCAAATAAAAAAAATTCTGTACCGAGAAACAAATTTACAGAAACAAAAGCGGAGGAACCAAAAACAAAAAAAATTAAAAACGAAAACAAACCTGGATACTCTAATAACGAACCTTTGGCCCTACCTTAACGCCAGCCTCTGTCTCATGATTAAGGGGGGATGTCGCTCTGGAAAGGGGAGGACTTGCCGAACTGAATTTGCTAAGGTTGAGCGTCTCGTATTTGTGCTGTTTCTCCGATTTGTCGGAGAGGATCGACATGTAGTTATAGATGGAAGATTGCTTGGGAATGAGAGTGAGTTGGGCTAAGTCTGGGACGTTGTAGTGAGATAAGGTGTTTAATTTCTTCCAGCCTAAGTCTGGGCGGGTTGTAGTATCTTCATCGTATAAAATCAAGCGACCTAAAGCGGAATAACGAGTTAAAAAAGTTCAGTAATGAAGATGGATGGATGGATGGATTCACTGGAACGGTTTTAATAATAAGGGCAACTTAAAAACGCGTTAAAAATCACCTGATGCGCCCGTTCTCCACTCCAAATCGAGCTCTTCCCTCCGAGGCCTTTGGGAATAAGGATGATATCTATAAATGGCATCTAATGACTTTTCTTTCACTTGCGAAATGGTATCGCAGTCAAGAACTTTGACGGGAGCCTCCTCATTCGACCCATCCACGCCTCCCATATACAGCTGACACATCAGCACATACACAGTCTGGAAACAAAAGGATTAAAATCTCAAGCGTGTCAGAGGCCACTATACGAGTAAATTTTATGAAAGGCATATTGTCCGCGGGAAATAGGAAAAGAAACAAAGTTCTTCAGAGTTTCTTAAGCTTGAACTTTGTTTTTGCGTGTCAGGAAATGTTGTAATCTTACCATTTCTTTATATTCTATGCTTTGGCGAATGAGCTTCTCTTCTGAAAGGGAGTATCTAGCTTCTGATGTTATGGCATCCACTGGCCCCTTATCCACCTGCTGTTTGATGGCCCTATATAGCATGTAAAGAGGCTCTCCTGCGCATTCCTTCAGGAACTTAAAGAGCAGAAACGTAAACCAGGACGAGAGCATTTTCTCTGCTACGCTTTCAGTTCTGTCGAAAAGAGTTTTTAGATTTGTGTTGGAGAGCATTAACTTCTATGTTCGTTGAATTAACTGTAGTTTTTTCCGAAGCATTTCGGATTAAACGAAAAGAAATAAAAAATACTACTTTGCTATTAACACCAGTTTTTGTTACAAAATAATAATAAACACAGTATAAAAGAAATGTTACATATATATATACAGACATTATCAACTTTCCTTTTCTCCGTATGGTAGGTAATTTTTTTAATTTCCTCTCTCTCTCTCTCTCTTTCACTCACCCAAAACAACCCTACTTTTAAGCATAGTACACACTTTATAATTGCAGATCGAAGTGTTACTTTTTGAGGAGCTATCCCATTCTCTTCGAAGTAGATAAATGGGAGGAAATGAAGCCAACCATTCGTTCGATATTTTCTACAACTCTCGCACCTCCATTCGTATAATTTCCATGTTTAACTACCCACATATCCATCATATACACTTCCAATTTACTTCTCGCATCTTTTCATCCACCAACAGGAATCTTAGACGCGCAAGTTAGACATCTACTACCCACCATCACCGAATCAACTTTAAAAGATGAAAATCTAAGTCACATTTCTTAATCCGAAATCCTAACGGGGTACCAAACTATTCATTACTGACCTTCGAAAGAGAAGCTTAGGATGAATCTTCCCTTCGATGCACTTCTCAATCAATTCTGCCAAAAGCGTTTTAAGGATGTCTGAGCAATATTCCATCTTTCCTTGCAAAGCAACCATGATCAGAGAAGCAACATTAACTCTGAAAAAGAAATGGACAGTGCGTTTCCATAAACATTAATTATTAATCTAATAATGGGCAATGTCGCAACGGTTTTTGTCATTTGGATTAAGGTACAGTCGTTGGGAAAGGGTTTGCATTGAAAAAATTTCTAAAAGGCCTAAAAGAAAATGACTAATCAGTTTTGATTGAGATTTGTTTTAACACTATTAGTATTGCCAGAGAAAAAAATAAAGAAAAGCAGAATATTACCAATTAGTAATTTTTTTGCGTCATGAATTTTGTTTCTAGACGAACTCTTTTCCGAAACAGGATTAATACAAATTCAAAAATAATAAGGATTAACTACAAATATATCTTAACATCCCATTACTAGCTGGAGAACTTTATATCTACTGGGTGCCCAGTATTGCCAAAGAGAAAAAAATAAAGAAAAGCAGAATATTACCAATTAGTAATTTTTTTGCGTCATGAATTTTGTTTCTAGAACTTTTTTCCGAAACAGGATTAATACAAATTCAAAAATAATAAGGATTAACTACAAATATATCTTAACATCCCATTACTAGCTGGAGAACTTTACATCTACTGGGTGCCCAGTAGCTCAGTGGTTACGGTGGAGGACTCCGAGCTGTGTGGCACTGTTTCCGCTCCTGCTGCAGTTGAGTCGGCCACTTACTCCGTTTCTGCACTGACTTAAATGACCCTTGGGGGCACACTCATTCCCACGTCGCGGGGAAATAAGCTTCTAGGATGTTACCTTTTTTTTCACTTTCATCTACCACGAACCTGTCTCTCATTGAAAAATATCGATTGGATTCCAGCGTTCGAATGAAGAGTAACAGGAATGTTTTATTCATGATGAGTTGACCGAAGAGTTTGAGACCCTTTTCCTTTCTTTGCAATTCTGGTCTTTCCATGCACAACACAGACGTCTCCTCAAGGTTCGGGAAAAGTATTTTAATAGCGTACGTCCTATAGTCCAGGAAGGGAATTCCGCCCCCTATTAAATCACTCGTTAGATCAGTCATTTCCGTTTGGAGCTCAGCAAATGCTATTTGGGAAGAGTTTTGCGAGTGTTAATTATCGTATAAGTATGTACACGTAAATACATTATAAAAAATCTTATTTTCCAAAGGATTTGGGGCGAAAAGACAGAAAACAACTAGGATGTAAAGTACGTAAGTTAATGAAAAAGAAGAGAGGTAAAGTAAAGCATACACATCCATTCACACCCCCCACCCACCCAGAATGTAAACTTCCACATTCAATTCACTTACCCTCTTTGCACTCTGCAGCGACCCTCAGTTCCAAAATATCCATTTGTTCCTGCATGCTCTTCAATACCCTGGAATTCTGGTTACTTTTGCGTTGATACACGATCAAACACACCACTAAAATCAAGATCAAAGCGACGGCGCCTACGGACAACCCAATGATCAATTGTTTGGGTAGAGAGCCAACTTCACCAGAACCAGTATAGTCCAAAAAGCCAATAGTGTAATTTAATGACCCTCCAGTGGTTACCTGTTCAAAAGCGGGAGTTTAAACACATTAAAAGTCTTGCATACGAAATAAGTTCTTATCACATAGATAGAGCACAGAGTATATATAGTACGTGGAATTATACGAGAATGAATTTACTCAGAATTGTCTCTACGAATTACTTGATGAAAAAATTCTTCCGTAAACAACGTTTTTTCATTAATAATAAAATCCTTTACAAAAGAATTTACTTTTATAACAAAAACAGTTTTAAATTAGTTGTTTAAATTAAAAACAAAATGTACCTATTTTCACACCCGTGGCCTTGGACTTACAATTACTCTGGCGAGACTATCCCCAGGTAGAGGGTCAGGAATGTCCTTGGGTGGTCTACAGGTAAGTTGCGATCTAGACAGTGAAGTCACATTACAAGACTCCTTCCCGATCCGAACCTTGACATCCGTCTCCTGAGAAGCTCTGTCCAGGTTCTCTCCATTAATGGTGAGGTAGTCAGATTTGTACAATTTGATCTACGATTTAATTAAATTGGGTTAAATTTTGAAAACAACGAAATAAATTTAGAATGTTCCTTATAGGCTAAAATGGGCAACATTAAGAAGCCACATAACCACACCGAAGAGAATAGGTTGTTAGGTGGGTGAAAGGGTAGGGGGTCACTCGAACCCGAGCAATCAGAGTATATGTGGTCAGCCCAACTCGGGGAGTCAACCCGAGCCTCCTCAGCGATCTGATGAATGGTTTGGGGCTGTTTAATCGCATTCATAACGGCAAATGTCACGTGACGGTGGACACCCGCTTCTTTACGTGGGATCCGAGACATCTTTAAGTATCGATGTATCATCTGAAAGCGGAGGATGGTTGAACCCGTCTAACCCCTGAAACAAACCCAACGTCGCTTAACTTGGCTGATTTAATGGGAAGCGGTGTTGCGACGTGACCACAAAGTAGCCGATGTTCGATCAGGATAAAAATGAGACAGATTTTGGATGGGAAGCAATCCTTGGAAAACTCTCGAGTCTTTATACCCTTTTTAACTCTCCTGTTGGATTACTACTCCATCCTTGCAGGCACTGAACTATGGCATTTTGCCTACCCTATTCTATATAGGATGGAGAGAGATTGAGAAGTCCTCCGCAATTAGTTGAAGAGAAGGAAGAAAATATTGTGAATAATCATCATTATTATTTACGAGAGATGAACTGTCGGGAACTACATACACGCTCCGTCTTATTTCTCATTTTATGCATACAGTTTTAAGTCTCAAAACAAGACGGAACGCCGTAAAAGCCCACACACTATTCCGTCTTACTGACCATTTCCTTCAGTTAGCGGGAAACCATTACGGTGAGATGCCGCTGTCTGCACGAACCACTTAATTTAATTGCCCTAGCTGCGTGTTTAAAATCAAAGAAAAAGATCTAAATGATCAAGAGTGGTTGTTAAAGAGTGAGGTGTTCTCACTCAAATTTACCGAAGGAATTAAGATTAAAACCTTCAGATTGGCTAAACTACTTACGTATGGACCAAAGTACTTATTTTGAACTTTTAGAGCTAGTTACTCCAATAATACAGCGTCAAGATACAATCACGAGAGAAGCGATATCTCCTAATGAACGTTTGAGTGCTACGCTGAGATTCCTAGCACCTGAACTGTAGTACGAAGATTTTTAAATTTTCTACCGCAATATTAGCGCAAGCACTGGGCACGATTATACCAGATACGCGCAGAACTATTTACGCTGTTCTTAATACAGAATACTTAAAGGTAAGAAAAAATTCATTTTATATTTTATTGAAATGTATTAGTTGCGTATGAATACATATTTTGAAGAGTATTGGCGAAGGTTATCATTTCCAAGCAAGCAAAGCATAGTGTAAAAAAAATTTCTTATGTTGATTTTTCAACGTTTGTGATTATTTAGGTATAAAATGATTTTAATTTTGGCATTAATTTTCCTCTACTGTCACTAGATTTTTAAAAACACAAATTTTGAATTTTCATGATTTTTGCATGTATTAAATATACTGAAGGTTTTCTCGACTTTTCTTTTGTTACTGTACGTATATTTCGATGTTTTAATAATAATTTTTAACTCGTTGAATTTTTTCAGATTTTTATGGCCAACACATTTTGCTATGTTTGCAGATATTACATTGGCCCAAACCATGTCAAGCGCGAGATTGTTGTTAGCACTAAATTTTACTTAGCGTATGAAACTTATTTTGGAAGGATTATAGGTGACCAAGACAAATCATGGGCACCTCACTTCCGCTGTGGTAGCTGCCGATCAACACTGGAAGGATGGTTACGTGGCAGTCGCGAGTCCATGCCATTCGCAATTCCTCGAGTTTGGAGAGAGCCCACAAACCACCATGATGACTGCTACTGTCGCATGGTTGACATTGCAAAGTACGAGAGAGCTAAAGATCAAAGAAATATGATATACCCAAGCTTATCACCTTCCATTGCCTCAGTTCCATACAGTGAGGAATTACAAATGCTCAATCCACCTTCCTTAGAAGTAACTTCACGAGTGGCATCATCTAGTGAACGGGATGACGAGGATGACTTCAAAGGAGTATCATCGAGTAAGTCTCCACACTTCCCAAATCAACAACAAAAATTAGACGACTTAGTAAGGGACATAGGTCTTACTAAATCCAATGCAGTGCCGTTAACATCAGGTCTCCAAGAATGAAATTTATTAGATACTAGCTGCAAGGCCTCAAGCTACAGGAAAAGGAACCTGACTTTTGCATCTTTCTACCCAGTTCATGAGTCTTTGTGTTATTTTTCTGATGTGGCTGTCTTTTTGAGGAAATGGGTGTAGAACTAAATTCAACTGAGTGGCGACTATTCATACACTCTTCAACAAGAAGTTTCAAGGCTGTTTTCCTACACAATGGCAATAAATATCCATCAATTCCCGTATCTCACTCAATTCACCTAAAAGAAGACTATGAAACTGTAAAGCATTTACTGGAGAAGATCAACTATGAAAGATACAAATGGGATGTCTGTAGAGACTTTAAAATGCTGGGTTTCCTACTTGGATTGTGAGGTGGATATACAAAGTTTTCTTCCTTTGTTTATGGGACAGCGGAGCAACAGGCCAGCACTATGCGAGAAGAAAATGGCCTGCCAGAGCGCATTTAAACCCCGGTACTCACAATGTCATAAACAATGCTTTTGTTCAAATAGACGATGTCTTGCTGCCACTTTACAAACTAAACTAGGGCTTGTGAAACAATTTGTGAAAGCCTTGGATATTCATGGTGATGCCTTCCAACATATACGATCAATGTTCCCAAAACTGTCTGAAGCCAAAGTCAAGGGAGGGATTATTTGTTGGACCACGAGTAAGGCAGATGCTGGCAAGCAGAGAGTTAGAAGACAAAATGACTGCTGTTGGAAAGAATGCACGGCAAGCATTTCGGCTTGTACTACATGGGTTTCTGGGAAATACCAAAAGTAAAAACTACAATGGATTTGTTGAAAATTTAATTAAAAATTTTGAAAGACGGGGTTGTAGAATGTCATTGAAGCTTCACTATTTACATTCCCACTCGGACTACTTCAGGGCAAATTTAGGTGACGTGAGTAAAGCACATGGTGAACGGTTCCATCAGGATATTCAAACTACAGAGAAGAGGTATCAGGGAAGGTGGGATGCAGCCATGATGGGTGACTAGATCTCGTGTCTGCTTCGAAGTAATGACGGTAATCACAAAGGAAAAAGCCGATCAAAAAATCATTTCTAAATGACCCAATTAATATGCCCTAATACGCGAGAGACGCTGTTTTAATTAAATAATTGCCGATCTAAGATGATGTATTGACTGCAATTTGACAAAGGATGTTTTTTCTTTGTTTATGCTAAAACTTTCATAATTAAAATATAGCATAAGTAGTATATTTACATGCAAAAACTTATTTGTGGTTTTGTGAAAAATCAAGGGATGCAACAAAAAAACATTTTCCTAATCAACACACCCAAATTCAAAAGAAACACTACAAAAAAAATAAAAAATAAAAAATAAACAAACAGAAAATTCCCAAATTTTTGTTACTCAATGATTTGGTACTCATGGTTATCTGTAATTATTTTTGAATGTCCAGATAGAGTGCCCATTTGCCCCTCAAAAAGAACATCATTAATTAATTTAATACAATATGTGGCCATTTCTTTTGGCATGCGATCCAGCTGTTCTGCAACATGTTTTCCAAAATAAGAGAAGGCTCCGTCATCGTTTGAGTTAAATTTTTGAGCGACAATGCTCACGAGCTCATCAGTTTTGGAATCTTTTTCTTTTTCTTTTGATCCAGGAGCCGATGAGAATGATCTGGAAATTTCTTCTAAATTACTGCTCTCGCTTTTATTGCTTGTGCTTTCGGATGTACTCTATAAAAGAAATAAATAAAGAGCAAAAACGCACATCAGTGTAAATTGCAAAAAATTAAAAAGATTACATTTTAAATTTTAATTTTAGGTCAGGCATTTAATTTTAGGTCAGCATGTTATTTTATTTATTTACTTTTACATTATATATATATATATATATATATATATATATATATATATATATATATATATATATATATATATACAAACAACTACTCAAAATTAGCCACAAAATCACTGTTCCCAATAATAGAAAAATCCTCAAAAACATACGGAAACTCTCGGCCGACCCACAACAACCACATCCATTTACACCCTAAGGCACAGCTGCAGCCATAAAATCCCTTAAAAACTCTCATGCCGAAGGCCCAGACCACATTTCAAACACCTTGGTCCAATTGCTCTTGCAGCCCTCACAAACATATTCAATTACTCCTGGCTTCACAATGTCATACCCTCTACCTGGAAGCTGGCACACATCATCCCGATACTGAAACCCAATAAACCCCCCAACCTACCTGCTTCATACCGGCCAATCTCCCTTCTCTCAACCATTTCCAAAGTCCTCGAAAAACTGATATTAAGACGCATACAACCACACATTACATTTTCACAAACCCAACACGGCTTCAGGTCCGCCCACTCCACCACAACGCTTCTTACAAACCGAACCCAACACATCTTAGATGGCTTCAACCAACAATCCCCCCCTGCCCGCACAGTCCTCGTTGCCATCGACATCAACAAAGCTTTCGACACTGTCCCACGCCACATTCTTGCACAAAAGATTACTGATCTCGACATCCCCACCAATGACAAGAAATGGCTTACTAATCTCATTGCAGGCCGACTTGGCAAAGTCATACACAAACAACACTCATCCAAAACCTACAGACTATACAATGGCGTCCCACAGGGCTCCATACTCTCTCCAATCCTCTTCAACCTTTTCATGCACGACCTCCCACAACCTCTCTCCCCCCATGTCCACGTTTCCTCCTATGCAGATGACCTGACCATAACAGCACACCACCATAACCGTAACACCGCCACACGCCTGATCCAGCAGTACATTACCAATCTGGAACTCTGGCTGACTAATAATAGGATGTCAGCATCCCCTCAAAAATCCTCCATCACCCTCCTAACCTCAGACCGCCACGAATCCCAAGCACACCCGAGAGTCACCCTCATGGGACATCCCCTACCTCTAAACAAAACCCCAACAATCCTCGGCCTCACCCTAGACACACACATGTCCTTTTCCCCTCACATATCAAACATTTGCTCCAAAGCAACAAAAAAACTCAACGCTCTCAGAACACACACCTCCACAACATTCGGTCAGCAGAAGGAATCCCTTAGTATCCTATACAAACAGTTTGTACGTACTACCCTAACTTACGCTGCCCCCGCCTGGTCCCGTCCATCTCCCACACAAACCAGAAAAAGATACAGACCACACAAAACAGAGGTCTCAGAAGCATTACTGGCTGCCTCCGAACCACACCCATCCCACATCTACATGCAGATACGAAAATACTCCCCATCGAACACCACATGAACATGACAGGGACTCAATTCTTCTCCAGAGCACTGGCCCCAGACCACCCCTGTCACCATCTCTCATTACACAATCCCCCACCCCGCAACAAAAAACGTACTCCTGCTGCTCACTATTCGCAGCTACTGAACAATATCCCCCCTCCTCCCCTAAACATCAACCCCATAAACCCCTAAACATCTCCACACAGAATTTACCCGGAAATACCTACTCGACCAACCACACAACACTGTCCTTCACGATACTCCCCCTGTAGTCCATCAGAGCGAACAAACCCTCCCAAGGAAAACAAGTGTTACTCTGGCCAGGCTCCGTTCAGGCCACCACCCCTCCCTCCAACAATACAGACACAGACTCCACCTAGCTGACACCTCCACCTGTCAAAAATGCTACCTCCACCCTGAGGACACAGAACACCTACTCTTACACTGCCACTCTCTCTCTCAACAAAGACACAACTCCAACATTACCTCTCTACGAGACCTATGGACCCGTCCCACGGTGGTAGCGGGATACCTGAGTGCCGCCGGGTTCGCATAAGAGTACCCGGGGGCTACGAAGTAGAAGTAGAAAACAACCACAGGGAAAAAGGAAAAAAACACGAAATCCGAGCGTTTTCGCGATATATTCACATCTTCAAGGACAAGAAAGAAATAGGAAAGAAATATTTCTTTCTTGTCCTTGAAGATGTGAATATATCACGAAAGCGCTCGGATTTCATGTTTCTTTTTCCTTTTTCCCCGTGGTTGTTTGCTTATTAGTAAGATCACGTTATTCTGTGATTTTACTGCATATACTGTATATGTATATATAAATATAAAATCGAAAAATCTTCCATTCTACTTCCGGCATCAAAACAAGAGTGGAAAGAAGTTGGTAAAGCAATTCGAAAAACATGTGGCAATTTCCAAATTGCTTAGGCTGTGTTGATGGCAAACATATCCGAATTATTCCACCACCAGAGTTACAAGGAAAAGTACCTCAAAAGGCCTTGCGGCCCATACCAAGGAGGTACGAATGGCAACGGGTGCCATGGAAAATTTTCTACACTCAAATCGTGTGCAAGATTCAGTCTAACCTTTTCTTGAACAGATCCACAAAACTGTTCACAACTTCTGAAGGTAGCCTGTTCCACGTGTCACAGATCTTATACGTAAGGTAATTCCCACACACACTAGTCCCAAACCGTTTCAAATCCAACTTCCAACCATTGTTGCGAGTTGGGTTATCATTTAAACTAAACATGCTTCTAAAATCGACATTGTTGAAGTAGAGAGTGGATCATACTTTTGGAATTATAAAGGTTTCAACAGTATGGTGCTGATGGATATAGCTAATGCTAACTACGAATTCATTTTATGCGATACTGATACGAATGGCAGGGTCTTAGATGGAGGAGTGATTGAGAATACGACTTTTCATTAAAAATTTATAAATGGAGAACTTCGTTTACCAGCACCTAGAAAAGCCAAAAACAGCGCTTTCGAACCTCCGTATGTTTTTATTGGAGACGAGGCATTTTCAGTGCAGTGATTTCTTAAAACCAACCTTTCTGTCAAAGAATTAAACGATGAACGCAAAATATTTAATTACCAACTGTCAAGAGCGAGAAGAATATTAGGAAATACGTTTGGGATAATGGCTGCACGTGAGAGAATTTTCCATACTAGTACGAATTTACGACTGGATCGGGTAGGATTAATTGTAATGACTCGCGCGGTTTTACATAATTTTTCTGCGCAGAAAATGTGCAGAATTTTATTCGCCGTCCGATTGTTTCGACTCGTCAGACGTATCAAATGCGGAAATAATCGCTGGTTTAGAGCCAGATCCACGCGTTTTAAATGACTCGCAAAGAGGCAACAACGGATAGTATAGACAAGCGAAAGAAGCGAGGGAGCTTTACACGAATTATTTCAATGGAGATTGCAAAGCAGAATGGCAAGAAAGGATGATTTAGTGAACGTATCAATAAACTGAAATGAACTACAGTATCATTAATAAGAAATTAAATAAATGCTTACCTCTTCTCCTGTCATTGTTTGTAAATTCGAAAAACTTTTTCTTGGTTCTTCCTGATCACGGAGAAACGATAGTAGCGAGGAGTACCACAAATGAGGGCAGTATATTTCATCAGTAGCACTTACCGATTTCATCGAAGCAGAAACCTTTTTTAGTTTCTTTTCGATAACAACTTTTTAACGAATTTTTTTTTTTTTATTACCATGTCTTTATCCACATTTTGACTCCCTTTCAGTTTTTTCAACTAATTTCTCATATATTTCATTTTTCTTTTGTTTATTAGAATAATCCTTACATTTAATCCTCCATAAACACTCGTTACTTTTATATCAATAAATTCTTTTAAAAAATCTCTCGAAAACGTACGAAGGTCAGACATATTTAATTAATAATAATAATAATAATAATAATAATAATGCAAACTTTGTCAACGTAGAAACAAAGTAACACGCCCTACACAGCCGACAGATTAGCACAAACTAAAAGTAGGTCCTATAAAGCCCATACACGGTAGGATTTGCCTGTACATGTCCAACCTTTGCTGAATTACTTCGAGCCACTCTTTCGACTGCACCCCCAGCGATGAGTCTTAAGACTTAGCCCATATACATAGACATGTCTTGCCTTGAGACTTAAAACTGTATGCATAAAACGAGATAAAACGGGAACGTGTATGCCAGCCTTAGGCAAGAGACGGAGTGCTGGAACTCCCATTTCTCCCGTCATTGTCTTCCTTAGCTGATCTTTTTCCGTATCTCATCTACCCTGTGAGCAGTCCAGCATGCTCTCAAATATACACTTCTTCCTCTATTCCTCACTAAACATACACGCTACATAATCTTTTCAAAATTATAAAAAAAGGGAAACATTCAAGAACCTCAAGTAGTTTATTTCGGCTCTAAGCTTTTCCTTCTATGAGGGGCGTTTTTGCGGGAATTCGCCCTTGGCCCCTCCTTCCTGCATTAAAAAAAAAAAAAAAAAAATTGGGGTGGAAAAATGGTGTTTCTGATAATGAAAAAATATTAACAAAAAGTGAATAAAATCTTACATTATTTTCTTCTTCGAATTTAAGGTAGACGGGATTAGGGAAAAGTTTAAAACACCCCAAATCACTTCGCTCCATCAAATTTCGGACTCCCTGAACATCGTCCATGATAAATCCATAATTGATCTCTAATCCACTTACTAGATCGATCTTCTTACTAGATTCAAGGATCAATGCGGGAGAGAAACACTCCATACGCGAAGCGTTATAAACTTTACAGGGTTTCTAAAACGGAAAAATTAACTTGGTTGAGAAAATACATATTCTTTAATAATAATAATAAATAATAATAATAATAATAATAACAACAACATTGGTGACATTTCCATTCATCAAGTTTGGTGGATGAAATCTTATTACGTAAATCTTCATTGATTGATTTCACATCTCAACTTACACTTTTGTATTCCTTCCCTTCATAAGAGACGTACATCTTGGGCTCACGAATGACGTCGAAATTAGCGCCGTCAACTGTAATAGTTATTCCTCCACTCGGAATTCCACGAGCTCCAGATCGCTATGATGAAGGAGTAATTAGTAATTTGAATAATTGACAAAGAAAAGAGGAAGGATAAAAAGGTTGGAAGTTAGTGGCTGAAGGATAAACTCCCTAAATAATTCAAATCACTACTGTAGTAATACAATCAAAAACAATGCTATAAACAGCAATTCACAGCAGCGTGATGTAGAATGAAGACATAAAAGCACTATTAAAACCCACCACTCCAGCCAAGCCAGCTTTGCCTGTTCTGACTTTGTGAATCTTGGGATCTTCAACATAGCTGAAAAATACACCATTCAGCTCCCTCCTCCCATGATCGAAGTTCATCTCTACTTTCCCTTGATCCAAGAGGGCATACGACTTCGTAGTGATGCAAGTAGCTGACATGTTACTCACACTAAACGAGGAGTATAAAAATGAAGCAACATGAAGTAAAAAGGTAACACTAAAACATTCTTAAAGGAAAATTTTTCAATGTATAGATTTTATCTCTGTTAAGTGAAAATGATATGTGGATAGACCTAATTAATAATTACACTATTTAGCCTATATTAAAGCTTGGGAAAAGTGCCAAGATGATAAAGATACAGATACTCGGCAGATCTGGAAGAATCTGATCATCAGCACAATTATTCCGATACCTTTTAATCAGACAAGGTCTTCCGCTGATGAGGGCCGTAATGTTGCTCCCGGCATTCATATGAACCCCTTGAATTGTTAGTGCGGTTCCTCCCGATTTGGGGCCTGATGTTGGGGACAATCCCGTCAAAATAGGGTTCACAAATTGATACTTTTCCTTAGACTCGCCTCTATACTGACTGGCAACCTGTCGAAATAATTCTCTCTTAATAAACATTAAAAATCTCATTTAAAGATATCAAACATTAACACGGACGCATCGTTTCCCGAATAGCAAAATAGTAATCCCTCGCAGCTTCCTCACAGTATAACTATATAACACACAAAAGTGAGATGATAAAACAGTCAGACCTTCCGAGATTAAAAGATTTTTGTTTTTTTTTGTTTTAACAGAAGATTCATCGCCAATTCGACTCCAGCGAGTCATATCGCGGGAGAGTCGGCTGGAAAAATTATAATTGAGAAAGGGGTCTCGCATTACAGAATTTAAAATGTGGGCAGCAGATAACTCACCTTTCTAAGCCTCCAGCTTCTTATTACAGTTTTAAATGAACTGCCTGTTTCCAGGTTTAAAGGAAACCGAGGTTTTTATATGATAACCATCTTACCTTAACAATGATGGTTCCTTCCTTAAAATCATTGACACCAGGACTGTCCACTTTACACGTCACCCGCTTTGTCTTGATATAAGACTCCTTAAAGGGCTGGCATGCGATTCCGGCAACCGTTATGCCATCGTAAATATCACTGAAGTCCTTCCCCAAATTGATTCCTACGGGGAAATAAGTAATCTACATGATGAAAAACACGTTGAATACGATGAGCAGTGTACTATAACTTAAGTACAATTACGAACAGTGGAACCTCGTAATTGATACCACCTAATTAACTGCATGGACTTAAGTAATCTCATAAACGGGATGATCTAATTAGGCGTGTCAAATGCCACTCGCAGGAAATGGGGAATAAAATTTAAAGTACATACTAGGCTTCAAACTCAATTTATTAATATTAGATAACAGTGTAATATACAGGGTGGTAAAAGAAAAAGGTATCACTAAATGGAAAGCAATGCTAGTTCGGCATGCCATTACAGTGGTAAAATTTTTTATTTGCAGTACAGCCCTAGTTTCTTTATTTACAATTTATTTTTTTCACACGCCCAAATACCAAAAACTTTTGGATACCTCTTTCAATGGCAAGGTTTATTTAATAAGAATTCAGTTAAGTGGCCTCATTGGTGAATCAATTAGGTAGTCTAATAAACTTCGTTAAGGTACGAGGGTGGGCTGAAAAGTAATTCCTCCACTTGAATAATTCTGGATTGTTTAGAGGTAGCCAGATAAAACCGGTTTTGTGTCGTAACTTGATATCCCCACCCCATTCCAGATTGTGTACAGGTAACCAGATAAAACCAGTTTTGTGTTATAGCCTAATATAGCCTACACTTATTCCACACGTTAGTTCGGCATCGATTACAATGGAAAGGAATAAAAACGTTCGTTACAAGCAATGTGCCGTAATTGAATTTTTGACCGCGGAGTGTTGCTCCCACAGGCATTCATCGGCGAATGCGAGCTGTGTACGGCAAACAGTGCGTTGATGCGAGTACCGTTCGACGTTGGGCGAGGCAGTGTAAGAAGATTTGCGAGACAAACCGCGAAGTGGAAAGCCTGTAACGGCAGCCGACGAGTCTCATCGGAACTACGTTGACAAACTGATTCGTGGAAATCGTCGCATTAAACAAAATGAAATTGCCGCAATGCTCGATATCTCCGAAGAGCGAATGGGACACTATCAGTATTCTCGGTTACCGAAAGGTCTGCGCCAGATGAGTGCCTCGCATGCTCACTGCCAAGATTAAAACGGAGAGACTATGCATTTGCCAAGAAACTCTGCGGCGCTTCGAAAATGAAGATGAATTTCTGCGCAACATTGTGACAGGAGACGAGACACGAGTTTACCATTATGACGCTGAAAATAAACGGCAATCCACGCAAACATTCCCCGCAACCAAAAAATTTCAAAGTTCCAAAATCGGCTGGAAAAGTGATGATGACTGTCTTTTGGGATATCGATGGTGTTCTTCTCGAAGACTTTACGGAGAGACGGACAGCAATAAACTCCGCACGTTATATTGAAACTGAAGTAGTTGAAAAAACGGATCAGAAACGTTTGCACCCACAAAAACGCACGGCTTCACACCCATGTTCAAACGCGAGAAGCAATTGAGGATCTGTAATTCATCGTCTTGCCGCATCCACCATATAGCCCCGATTTAGCACCATGCGATTTTCACCTCTTTCCTAAACTTAAAGAACATCTCCGTGGAAATCGCTACGAGTCTGACGAAGAAGTTATGGCCGCTGTGAAATTTTGGTTTCGTATCGAAGGTCCGAGTTTTACCGGGATGGATTTAAAAAACTCATTTATCGTTGGCGTAAATGTATCGAGAGGTAGAGGGTGATTTTATAGAAAAGTAAATGTATCGTTTTGAAGAATAAACTCTAAAGTACATATTTGCTTTTGTTTCGATAAAATTCTTCAACCCGTTTAAAATTTATTTGAGTGGAAGCATTACTTTTCAGTCCACCCTCGTATATTAGGAAAATAAAGGAACTGAAATTAGGAAGTATCAATTATGAAGTAATCTTACACTGGAGAGGTTCGTTACAATGTGAGATTACGCTGTATTTAAATGTGATAAGAGCATAAGCCTAACCTTCCACCTAATAAACTGTAGTCAGTACTCAAATAAAAGTAGAAGCACTGTACGAGAGTTTATTAATGTTCACAATACAAGTCTTGACACGTCACATCTTTCAGCTGTACAATGATGATACATGAAATATTAAAATTTGCACCGAGAACGTTAATAAACTGTTCCCTCATATAATGCTTTTACTTTTGTTCAAGTAATGAAAACGTTTTTACAGTATTACGTTAACTCAAAATCATTACTTCAATACCGTCAAAACAACGTTATGACGCTTAGTAGGTGAACAATTGCAATTAATATTTTTGTAGTTCTTTCTTACATACGATATAGTAACAATTTATAGAGCAAAGTTCAAAAACCCATACGCACCTTCGATGGTCACTCTCGTGCCTCCATCCCACGGTCCTGACTTTGGGTAAAATTTCGTTATGGATATATTAGGGCACGTTTGGTTGCGGTTCAACCACGACTCTCCTGAGCACTGCTCTTGCACTTCGCATTTGCTAGTGGATTGGCACCAACCGCATCTATATCGCTCTGGAAGGCTTAGACACATCCCGCAATTGTCAGCCATTTGTTTGCATTGATAAACGAGTACTGAAATTGATAAATAGCATTGACAGCGAAACCTTTTAAAGTCGATCAATATCTAAGGAAAACGTTTCAATCACTCCATTCTTTAGTAAACTACATTCAGAATAATCAATAGGTAGATTAATAAGTTTGTATCCGTCAAGAGAAGTTTAATGGGTTGCAAAATTAATTTACCGTGTATGTTGTCTGGATTGTCCAAAGGTTTAGATCCTCCCCAAATGACAGCAAATGTTGCGTTCGTCGATTCCGCCTTCGTTAAATACGAGAACTCCATCGCATCGCAGTATATTGTGTCGCTGAGGAGCTGAGCGTTCACACTCGTTACTCGACCTTCGATGTTGAATTGACAGACGAAACGCGTTTGCGTGATGAATTGCTGGAAACGAAATTTATTCATAAACACAACTTTCATTCTTTTCTGAGTAGAACTGAATTTTTCCGATCGAGAGTAAGTAAGAATTACAGTACTGTAGTAAACTTTTTCCCAAACAGCGAATACTTACTGCGATGTTGTCCACTTTGACTTTGATGGTCTTTTCGGTGCCGGAGGAAACCAGAATTTCTTTACTCTCAACGAAAGTAATTTTGGGGCAAAAGGACTTTCCACTTCTAATACTTGGACCAACCCGCTGAAATAATGAAATAATGAACATGCGTATATTCCCCCCCCCCCCACCGTATAATGTTTTTACAAGAAAGCTAAGTTAAGAGTTATTCAAACTTCGAGGAATAAAATGAACAGAACTCCAAGGAATCTGGGATTTCAACTTACATTGACACCATTAACAAGAACATCATTCCTACAGTTCTCAGCCGCATCGTGCGTGCATCTATGTCCGTCCACGCACCAATCACACGGGTAATCCGACGACACGCACTCAGTACATGAACTGTAAGTGTTACAATCAAAGAAGGTGAAGTTGGTAGAGACGAATTCTGGCCCGTTCGTCTTGCGTACTGATAATACCACATCAAAATGATCTATCGAACGAGAATCAAAAGTTATTAAAGAGCAAAATTATTAGCAAAGAAAGGTATTTAAAATACGTAAAGGGGAATGCAAACAAAGCAAGCAAATTTCAGTCTCCTGCGTCAATGCAAGCAAAACGGTAAGACAACTTTCAGCGTATGAAACTCTTAGGTCGGCCGCACACAGGATCGTCTTGCGACTGACGACTGGGGTCGTGACGACTCAAGTTGTGAGTCGCAAGACGATTGTGCGCGCGGCCGGCCTTAGTTTAACATCAATATTTAAATCACGTATGTAACTAATTAATTGAAACACATTTTCCTGTTTGCGCACTGGGACTACTTTTAATGCAATCATTAAAATATTTCAGTTATACTGCCATACGTAGCCACTTAAACGTATCTGTCGTCTACTAATATGGGGTCTTACGTTCGTTCTGCGGAATATCTGGCAACATATCATTCCGAGGCGTCGTACAAGACACACCAGGAGCAGTTCTTTTGGCGTCCGTGGTAAGATCTTTCCCCATAGCGCTGAACACGCACTCCAAAGAGCCCTCCACCGAGGGAAGGTTTTCGATACTAAGCGAAAGCTGAAAAATAAAAAATTGTCGTCGGTGAAACCATTTAATTCAGAGATATTCAAAACCAAACAAGTACTAGAGTACGATTATTCTATTTAACCATTTTAAGACAAGCCATTAACACGTTGAATTCCGATGTTTAACAACAAACTTAGCAAGCAAAAAGCTTTAAACTTACGGTTCTTGCAGTAGTTCGCTGTAGTTTGTCCGGAGTCACGCTAGTAATGCTAGTACATTTCCCAGTCTTGTATGACACCCAATGCTGTGGGTCCTGCGTGGCATCTCGACAGTCTCTTCTCAATGAGCATTTGTTTTCCAAGGAACACCATCCGCAGTAGGGGTCACGAGCCCCCAAACACTGGCTGCACCCTTCGTAAATGCTGCATTCTTGAGCTTTTACTTTTAGAACCTGTATTAATGGTAAGTCCTTTTATAAATAAATAATCCAAAACCGAATGCCAAATGTTTATAGAAATATTTTCTCGCATACAATATACAGTATGTATATATATATATATATATATATATATATATATATATATACACACAACAAAGAGAGAACCTAATAGGAAGAATATCATTGACGATGGATACTTGAAAGTCTTTCGAGACTGTCTCTTAGCTGTATAAGCACTCCAATGACTGCATCCAAAATAATCAAAATACTCTCCAAACAATTGGGCAAAATCTCATACAAATCCACTCTCCAAGTCTTTAAAATAATCAATGAACTGCTATGTATAAAAGGCTCCTTTAGTGAGGGATGTTCTCTTTTCGAATACCACATGAAGTCGGGGGAGGGGGTCCTCCTCCTATACACCAATCTCGGTGGGGGACCTTCGAACAACTTTCAAACCAAACCCCCAACTGACCTTGTTGTTGGTGATGATGTAGAGATGATCGCCAGCCTTGTCGAACACCATATCCTGCTTCACTTCAGAGCCCTCGTCAACCGCAATGTCCCCGTATTCGAGAGCGTTGTTCTGGTTCTCAATTACCACCTGCGACGACAATCAATTACAACCAAGAATTTATAATTATAAATAAATAAATTACAAATTATAGTTTTTATTGTGCCAAATTTTGAAGAGTAAAATGTACAATTGGGTGGGAATAAAGGACCGTAAATAAGCCCTAATTTGAACTCGTACACAGTTTATCGACGGGAGATGTCATCGACACTAACACCCAACCCTACCCTATAAATCAATCTAATCCTAAAAAATGTTAATTTGCTAACTTCAAGCGAGACGACGACGAAAGATAACTTACTTTGACGTCAGACTAAATACCTATCGACAGCCTCTCAATTTAAATGAATCACGACAAACTGATGGTTAAAGTTGGTGAAGACTCGTTCTGGGGTGATGACATACCTTCTTCAGATGTCCCGTTGCAGTGCCAAGGAATACCACAGTATATACTTCGGTAGACGTGGCAGCAACGGCAGTCAGCCTGACGGGGAAGGTAAGGACCGCCAGGCCTTCCACAGGCTGTTTCCCTCCTAGTGGAGTGTTCACTTCCATCCCACAGAAGTCTTCGTTCAGGTCATTTATACGCTGCGGAAGAACGAGAAAAATTAATAACGACATCATCAATGATTCCGCTTTCAATACGAACTTTTCTGCTGATAAAAAAAAAAAAAAAAGGGAGCACATTTTGACGAAGCATAACACGGGCCAACCAATGCTCGGTGTGAAGAAAAAACTTTGCACGCAATTTCTGTCCAACCTCAAAAATCGCGATAAAGAAAAATATTATAGAAATCATCATTAAAGAAATTACTACTATTTTGGGCTCTTCCTTTAAAAGTTCTCAATATCCGTACCGCTATTCTTTTTTTAACTTTATTTACTTCTATCTTATTACGCGAACATTTCTGTACTCTTAGAGTAATAAATATTAGTGGGGGGATTCGAGCCATTTCTTTACTACCTCACAATCTTCTCGCGTTATCCGAGGTGTTTACGAAAGTAACTCACGAATAACGGTGGTTCAATTAGATTCGAACCTTGAAGTAAGGACGCGAGAAATCGTTTTGTCAACAAAGTTATCCACCGAACCCACAAAAAATGCAATGTTGCAACGTGGAATCCGAAGCGCGCTCATATATAAAGTAAAAAATTAGTCTTTTCCTCCTCTATCTTCAGATTAACAGCCGGTGTACGCACGGTGTGAAAGTTGTACTTGGAATTTTCTATAACTGTTCAATTCCTTATATTTCCTACTTTACCTTCCTTCTTTGACTACCCAAGAGTGGACCCCTCGGGTCTCTGTTAGCCCGGAACTTCTCTATTATTATATATATAATTTAGACATGGGGCTGAAGCCGGCTTCGGCTTCCAGCTCCCGCTTTTGTAAGCTTCGGCTTCGAGACTCGGCTATTTGTATAGTTTGAGGAGTTTTTTTAATTTAATTCGTAATATTTTTTTATTAGTAATACTAATAAACAAAAATAGTTAACGTATACTAATTTAGAATAGGTTAACTATGAAACTCGCCTTCCGGACCCGGTTCTAAGACTCGGCTTCGGCCCTATGTCCGAAATGAATAACTAAATAAATATATCCTCAATTACTATAGGCAGAAATTTCAACAGTTTTAGTATAATTTAATTCCTGAAAATTGGACGCAAGTCGACTTTGTAATTACGGCCTTGCCTTTATTTCTTCAATTTCGGATACGTGCGAACAGTTTCACGTTAACAGCTTTTGTTACCAACCAATTTCTGCTTTAAACGAAGAAAAAACACATATATATATATATATATATACACGGTGAACCAAAAGTAGGTGGACAGTAGGTTGAATACGGTTTGTGTTATATTATATTATAACTATGGTGTTCATTATAACTATGGTGTTTGTGTTATATTATATTAAATATTATAACTAAATTTATTTAAATTTTATTTTGTATTATAGTATACAAAAAAATTAAATATGTATTCTCAAAATAAACGTTATCATTTACTGTCCACCTACATTTGGTTCACCCTATATATATATATAACGTAAAGAACGACGCTTGTATAGGAGATATTCCGCGCAAGACGAGAGAGAACGAAACAAATGAAAAAATGAGGTAACCACCCGGGAATCGAACCCAGGATCTTCCGATTGCCGGTCAGATGCGATAACCATTACACCATGGGCCTCACTCTTCCAAATGCCGTAATTCTTCTACATACTCGCAGAAACCAATGCCCCAAGGGGGCACCTCCCGCATGCCGTAACATTATATACATTTAACTGCAAACACGCAGTATAATTAACGTAAAGAACGACGCTTGTATAGGAGATATTCCGCGCAAGAATATCTCATTTGTTTCGTTCTCTCTCTCTCTCGTCTTGCGCGGAATATCTCCTATACAAGCGTCGTTCTTTACGTTAATTATACTGCGTGTTTGCAGTTAAATATATATATATATACCAGAGCTGGGCACTTGCGGTTTTTTTGCGGTACTGCGGTACTGCGGTAGTACCGCAGTACCGCAAAAAAAAACCGCAAGTGCCCAGCTCTGAATTTATTATATACACTAGTGGCCAAAATTCTGGACACTTCTTATAGACACTCTGACCATTTCGCTTTTCTGATCTTTGCTGCGCATAAACTATTTAGTATTAAATTTTTAGGCATATTTTAATGTTCTTTAATATATTTTATATTCAGATAAATATTTTTGGTTCAATCAAACAGTTACTATGACATTCTCTTGAACTAAAACACACACAGGTATAAAAAAAAAAAGCTAAAATCATATTTTTATTCAGGAAGTACAGAAGCTCAGAGCGCCTCGGTGGTGTAGTGGTTAGCGTCGCTGACTACGAATCCATCGGCCCCGGGTTCGAGACCCGACGGCAGCCGGCGCGCAGCAAAACCAAGCTGTTCATCCTTCCACACAATAAAGTGGTTGGTAGATAAATGGGTATCCTAGGTGGCCTAGTGGTTAAGACGCTGGGGTGCTGATGGGGCCTGGTTCGGATTCCACGTTAAACTGTAGGTCTAAAGTGGAGTGAAAAGCTTGACCTTCGTCAGAATGAACAACCAAAGGTTATATAAAAACATTTTATCCTACTATTTAGTTGGATAACCTTTTGCTTTGATGACTGCATCGATTCTTATTGACATTGAATTAATTAGATGCTTTAAATCATCTGGGTTGATGATTCTGACCCAGGCCTTGATGATAGATTCAATCAACTCCATTTTGTTACTTGGCTTAGACTTTGCTACCAGTTTCTTGAGTTTTGACCACAAATTTTTGATGAGATTAAGGTCTGGACTATTGCCAGGCCATTATAACACTTTGATTTTATGGTCTTTAAGCCATTTCATACTTGATTTTGCAGTGTGACAAGCAGCACTGTCTTGCTGGAAGATTACTCCATCTGAATTGTGTGGGAACATATCCTGAATTGAGGGGAGTAACTTCTTCTCCAAAATGTCTTCTTCGTATTTTTTAGCATTCAAATTCCATTTATAATTTGAATGCGTCCAACACCCCGTCCATACATGCATTCCCACACTATAACGCTGATAGGATGCTTCATAGTTGCTGTAATGCATTTAGGTAACATTTCTTTTGGTCTACATCGCACATATTTCAATCCATCACTTCTAAAAATTGAAATCTTCGTCTCATCACTCCATATTACATTGTGCCAGTCTTCTAATGTCCATCCTTTGTGTTCTCTTGCCCACAGAAGGCGTTTTCTTCTCTGAACTGCATTCAGGTATGGTTTCTTTCTAGGTATTCTTGCTTTAAGTCCACTGTCAAAAAGCCTTCGCCTTACAGTTCTGTCACTTATGCTGACACCACTCGTTTCTAATGTATGCATTATTTCCTTTCATGTCCTCCGTCGATCAGTTAGGGATAATCTAACAATACGCCGGTTGTCCTGCTCACTTGTCTTACTACTTCTTCCAGTTCTTTTGGCAGTTTTGACTGTAGCAAGATCTTGAAAGCGTTGGCAAACCTTTCTTACTCCAGATTTTGTTGCCCCATCTCTGAGTCTTTCGGCTATTTGTTCGAATGCGTAACCTTCTTCTCGAAGGGTTACAGCTTTTCTTCGCTTAGATGATGTCCACTCTTTCCTAATATGAGGGGCCATGGCCAACAGTGACAGTAATATGAAGGGATAAAGAGGAGAAGAGGAGACTGTCATTCGCGCGGCAACTTAACAAGAACACAATGAAATGAAGCTGCCAAATTACTCTTTTCTTTTTGTTCATCATAAGTGGCGTCATTTGATGCTGATTGGCTACCATAACAGCCTGATTTACGCTGATTGGCTACGTGGAATAGCGTGACTTATCGCCGATTAATCATTACAATATTGACATAGGGATTGAGGCAATATTTCCAATGACATGTACCTTTTTGTTGTTTGTACGTATATTCCAGCTTATTTTTTATAAAATTATGCTTAATCGTATAAGGAATGCTTAATAAACACTTTTCTACAAAAAAAATCATTAAAATTAGAACTCATTTGACCCAAAAATTAGGCCACTAGTGTACATACATACATATGTATGTATGGGGCTACGTCGTGGCCAATGCCGTAACACCGCTTCCCGGAGATCAGCGAAGTTAAGCGACATTGAGTCTGGGTAGTAGTTGGATGGGAAACCGTCCTCCACGCCCAAATTATGTAGCGACTCGTGGTTCGGATCCCACGTAAAGCTGTAGGTCCCCTCCGTCATATGACCTTAGATGTTGCGAAGGAGGTTAAACAAGCACAATTAAGAAAAATATATTTAACATATATAGTATATACACACAATTTATATATATATATATATATATATATATACATACATACAGGGTGTCCGAGAATTATCTGTACAATTTTTGGCTGTTATTGAAAGTCAACCATGAAGTGTAGAAATTCCAGTGTTGTCCCATTTTACAGAGAATCTCATTAAGTTTTTTCTGATACCACGTTTTGACAAGTTTTTTAGAAATGTACGCGGGTGACAGACATTGATGATTTAAAAGCAAGAATCACAGCTGCTATTGAGCGAATTGATGTGGATATGCTGCAGCGTACATGGCAACATTTGGAGTATCGATTGGATGTTTTGCGAATCACTAATGGTGCACATATCGAATGTTTGTAACAACGTTACTTTAATAAAAGAAACTTTTGAAAATACAGATTCTAAATAATCTTGTTTAAGAATTTTACGTGTGTTATCAAGAATTTTATTAAAAGATGAAATTGTACAGATAATGTTCGGACACACTGGAATTTCTAAAAAACTTGTCAAAACTTGGTATCAGAAAAAAATTAATGAGATTCTCTGCAAAATGGGACAACACTGGAATTTCTACACTTCATGGTTGACTTTTAATAACAGCCAAAAATTGTACAGGTAATTCTCGGACACCCTGTATATATATATATATATATATATATATATATATATATATATATATATATATATATATATATAAATTGTGTGTATATACTATATATGATAAATATATATATATACATACACACACACTACTGTGCAAAAGTCTTAGGCACCCTTGTACAGTTGCGTTTTTCTTTTTTCGTTTTAATAATTATGTTGAATATTTCAGCATGTTAGTGTTGTTTCATTATAAATATAAATTATAATGTATAGTCATTGTCAATAATCTCAATTATTAGGCAGTTTAAGGAAGAAAACGGATGTTTCATCAAAACGTGCTACTGCTGGAGATAGAACTAAATTTAACACTAAGCTTCTAGGTATTACTTTACAAGATATTCTAAGCTCATTCGGTAACAGTTTGTAAACGGAACTTCTATTGTATGTTTTTGTAATTGTTTAATGCTCCTAACTAAATGAAATTTTATTTTTTTAATAAAATTTATAAATTGTTAATTTTCTCTTTTTTCAGATAAAGGCATAAAATTTTACAGTGGTTAGGCAATGGCTAAAATATCCATTGTAACTCGACACCGGGTGGTATTATTGCACGAGCAGGGTCAATCTCAATCAGAAATATCGCGACAAACTGCGGTATCAAGATGTGGTATTCAAACAATTTTAAAGAAACAGCGCGAAACAGGCAACGTTGAAGATGGAAAACGCAGTAGAAGGCCAAGTAAACTTTCTAAAAACGATGAGACACACCTTAGGCTAACATCTCTCAGAAATAGACGAAAATCCAGTGCAGAACTTGCCCTGACCTCAGGATTACAAGTCGACTCATCCACCATGAGGAGATCACTCATCAGAAATGGTCTTAATGGTCGAGTGGCAATCAAAAAGCCATTTCTCAGGAAAGGAAACGAGTCAGAGGCTCAAATATGCTCAAAAGCACAAGAATTGGAATGCTGACCAGTGGAAAAGGGTCCTCTGGAGTGACGAGTCAAAATTTGAAATTTTTGGCACAAAGAGAAGACAGTATGTGAAGAAACGGAGAACAATTCAAGGAAATATGTTTGCAGCCAACAACTAAGCATGGTGAAGGATCTATCTAAGTTTGGGGGCGCATTTCAGCAAATGGTGTTGGGGATCTTATCAAAATTGATGGAATACTGAATGCAGAAAGATACAGACAGACCCTAACTCATCATGCTGTGCCATCAGGTCGGAGATTAATTGGGCAAAATTTTATTTTTCAGAATAAAAAAAGAACGTGGGGACTCGCAACTGATGGAGTGGCCTCCCCAGAGTCCTGATTTAAATATTACTGAGGCTGTTTGGGATTATTTAGACAGAAAAAAGCAGCCAAAATTGAGAGAAGAGTTATGGTAGGTCCTTTTAGATGCATGGAACAACATTCCAGCGGATTTCTTACAAACCACACACTACAATTTTGCAAAAAGGAAGTCGAAAAACCATACGACTATCGGACCTTTGAAAAACGAAGACAGTGCTTTATCTGATGATCTAACACAAGTATCTGAAATATTAAGAGCTCAGTACGAATCATCTTTCAGTATCCCAAAAACTGACAAACTGATATGCGACAGAAACGCGTTCTTTGGAGAACTACAAGGGGAAAGTATAACGGACTTCGACTTTACGACAGATGATATTACACATAGGGTGTGTCAATTTTGTCAACTTTTTTCAAATCAATTTTGGTATTGAAAATATAGTCTCTTTTCATGTCAAAACTTGAAATTGGCCAACCAAAATGAAATAAAATAACCCTTACCTACATCAATTTTACCTTAAAGTTTCAGAAATTGACTCTCTTACTAAATAATAGGACATAAATTGATTAACTATTCATCTGTCGCAGAATTATCCCACTGATTGCATATAGTGTGTTTTCAAGGTCATACAGTTGTACAATGTACAAGTCAAAACATGAATAGAACTGTCCCTCACTCAGTTGCCTCTTAGATGTCATAGACGGTGGTTTGCTGTTATTGCTCTTGTACCTACTTCATAGTTATTCTACTAGACGAATACTACAGTTTAACTAAGTATGGATTATTGATTATTACAATTATTTATCATCATCATATTCTTCTGTCTAATTATGTTGTAA
The DNA here is from genome assembly GCA_023014485.1 of Bathynomus jamesi. NCBI lineage: Eukaryota > Metazoa > Arthropoda > Malacostraca > Isopoda > Cirolanidae > Bathynomus > Bathynomus jamesi. The sequence goes on along the minus strand of JAJOZX010001403.1, from coordinate 226,368 downwards.
TCCTATGAAATATTTTTTTACTGAATTTTAGAACATCGAATGACTAAACTTTGAAACATCGTAATTGATATAAAATACTTAAATGTTTCTCTTTCTTTTCAGATATTCCTAAGATGCCAAAATTGAAGACAAGAGGTCAGTCGTCATGCCACTTGAGCCTGTTAGTCGGTACAGGCAAGGAGCTTCCCGTATCAGAACTACCAACAGTGCGAGACATGCTGAGACTAGGGTTACTCCTTCGTGAACAAAATACAAAGGGTAGAAGGAACTACACAGAGAAAGAGCTCATAAGGGACATGATTCCCCCTCTTCTGCATCAATGGAAAAAAGCTAACGTGCTATTCAAACCACCTGTACTCAATCAGTATAGAACTATTGAGCTAAAATTAACAAAGCTGTGGCACAAAGCAGTTGAGACATCACTTGGTAAAGGAAAACTAGCAAAGAAAAATAAATTTCTGCACACACTTGATACTCTTCTTGACATTTTGAACTGCCAGTGTCCCATAGAGTTGTGTTCTGAAGCCAATTGTTCTCCCTCATGCAGAAGAGAACCTCACCCTCACATTGATTGTCGCTGTCCTCGTGAGAAGAAGATCCCTGTTTTGGAGTTGGCTTTCATAAAGGCGCAGAGAACAAAGGCAGGAGGCCAAGGAAGTATGCAGATTGGTTCGGCAGATTATTAGAAACCAAAAAACAGATTGTTATTGCTAAGAAAAGAGAGAAAATCCGAGAGAGGGAAGAGAGGAAGAAAAAGAAGAGTGAAGAAGCCACCCAAAGAGATGAGTTCTATCAAGAGGTTTCTCACTTCTTTGAAAGCTCTTCAGATGAACAGAAAGAAGCAACATTAGATGATAGCTCCAAAATGCCATCTGAGCCTTCGCCGAAGAGAATGAAATACGACACTAAAGACATCTCAAACATTACCCTTGCCAGTATTCGCCACCATACGGGGCTACGAGAGACTGCAGAGATTGCCACTGCCGCTTGGATAGATGCAGGCCTCATCAGCCGAGAGGATACAACCTTAGTGATAGATCATAATAAGATAAGAAGAGCACAAGAAAAAAATAATGAAGGAAATATCTGATAAGCATGAAAAAGATTTGAAGGAGGAAAGTCTCTCTTGCCTTTTGTTTGATGGAAGAAGAGATGACACAAAAGTTCTTCTAGAGGTAGAGGGAATGGACAAAAAGTTTCCCGGTCTCATCAAAGAAGAACACTACTGTGTGTGTTCCGAACCTGGTGGCCGCTATTTGTTTCACTTTGTTCCTGAAGCAGAAGTAGAAGGCAAGAAACATGCAGAGGCAATTGCCGATCAAATAATATGTTGGCTTCAAGAAAGAAGACTTGACAGTTCACTGCAGGCCGTTGGTGGAGACTCAACTGCGGTGAACACTGGATGGCAGGGCGGTGTTATGACGCATTTAGAGAAAAAACTTGGAAGAAGGCTTGTTTGGATTGTATGTGATTTGCACACGGGGGAACTACCTCTTCGTCGTCTCATCCAGGAACTTGATGGTCCTACAAAGAGCAACAACAAGTGGTCAGGCCCCCTTGGCAACATGCTAGATGAAGCAACGGAATTAGAAATAAATACAAAATTTCTAAAGGTCGAAGTAGGCCCTCCCCTTCCAGTGTTGTCTGAAGAAGTTATCAAAGACCTCAGCACGGATCAATCTTACGCTTATCGTATTGTTCAAGCAATCAGATCAGGAGAGTTGCCTCAAAATCTGGCTCTCTTGGAGATTGGACCCATAAGTCACAGTCGTTGGTTAACTACAGCGATTCGTTTCTGCAGGATTTGGGTTTCCAAACATGCACTGAAGGGCAAAATGCTACAGAATTTGATGTTGATTGTTGAATTTATTATTGGGTTTTATCTTCCTCACTGGTTCAATGTAAAACTTAATCCAATGTGGATGGAGGAGCCCAACCACATCTTGTTTCAATTACAGCTACTGAGAACCCAAAGGAAAGTAGTGGTGGACATCGTGTTACCTGTGGTGAGAAGGTCCGCTTGGTATGCTAGGCCAGATGCAGTTTTGCAAGCAATACTCTGCAGCCAATGTACCAAAGAGCGAACTGAGGCTGTGGAAATCATTCTAAAGCTTAGAGGAACATCACTAGATGATGACCAGCTGGGAGACTGCTCTGTTCAGACAAGGAAGGTACCTCCGATAAACGTCAATGCCACGAAATTGTCAGAATTAGTTAACTTGAGTTCGGAAGTTTTGGAGCCACCACTGACAACATGTATAACAAACAAAGATTTAACAACTTAAAGAGGCCCCAATGCAAGTGCCAAAGTGGCCTTCTCACACTCAGTGTGGAGAGATGTGTGAAAATGGTCACAGAAGCAGCTAGTCAAGTTTACAGTCACGAGAGGCGAGAAGGCTACATCAAAGCGCAAGTAGCAAGCCGAATGCTGATGTCAAGGAACCGCAGCAAAAAGGACATGACTACATTGGTTACTTTCAAATAAAGACTGAATGATATCTTATTGCCACTTTAAATGTTGATAGGATGTTTGCGCACATTTGTTATTTTGTTACGAATTTCCGGAAAAATGGAATTTTTTTATTAAAATTGATGTAGGTAGGAGTTATTTTTTATTGTTTTTGAAGCAAGGATATTATTTTGTATGCCAAATGATTACATTAAATTGCTACCAAATCACATGATTTTCAATTTAGTCATTTCACCCCCAAAATTAATTGACACACCCTTATATATATATTATATATATATATATATATATACATACACATATACACACGCACGCGCGCGCACACACATTATATATATATATATATATATATAGCGACCCGTGGTTCGGATCCCACGTAAAGCTGTAGGTCTCCTCCATCATATGATCTTAGATGTTGCGAAGTTTAAAGAACCCCAATTAAAAAAAATATATATACATACACAAATATAATACACATTACACACACACACATATATATATATTATATATAATAAGAATATTCCGCAAAAGAGAGAGAGAGTAGCGACGAAGTTAGCTAATTGCGGAGACAACAATGCCAGGGAAGTAGTACAAGAAAAACTGGAGTATCGATAGGAAAATACAAACTCTGATAAAGGGCCATACAGAGAGGGAAGAGGAAAAGGTGGTAGAAGCAATAAAAGAAAATCCAAAATACTTCTACAGTTATGCGAAAAGGAAAACAAAAACGCGCGCTACTATCGGGCAGTGGAGGAAAGGAAATAATGAACTAACGATCTAAAAGAAATATCTGAAACATTGAGAGCCCAGTATGAATAGGTCTTCAGTACCCCAAAAAGTGAGAAAGCGATGCCTGACATGAATTGCAAGGATAATGTATAACAGACTTTGATTTTACCCCCAGAAGATGTAGCGAGAGCTATTGGCCAAATGAAATCACATTCAGCTGCAGGTCCGGACAAATAGAAAGCACTATTAATTAAAAAGTGTAAAAATTAAATAGCTACACCCTTATACTGGATATGGAGAAGATCCCTAGACACTGGGAAAATATCGAGCATCTTGAAAAGAGCAAACATCATTGACCCTATATATAAAGGAGGGGATAGATCTCGAGCAAAGAACTATATACCAGTGTCATTGACGTCCCATGTCACCAAAAGATTGAAAGAAAATCTATTACTTCTTGAAGACATTGGAAAGATTCAATGAAAATCAACATGGATTCCGATCAGGAAGATCATGGCTTAGTAGTATGACCGCAAAATGGACGGGTGCAATGCAATTACAAATGTTGCAAGAGTGCCAACCCCCACCCGAACCATTGTTGCAAGGCACCCCCCAAATGGGGGAGAGGGGAATGAGCAACAAGGGGTTATGCAACTTGCAGGCGGAGTTATCCCCAAGTTGTAATGAACCCCCGCTGGGGGAGACCTCTTTGGGGGATAAAAGGGACGGTCTCACCCCCCCCAAAGGGGTATACCTAACCTAAGAGAGAGGAGAGGTGTTCGCTTGACAGGAGCCAAGCGCATATTGAGACTTCAGCCGAGCGTCCGTTGTCTTACAAGGCTGAATTGCCAGCTTGCGTTATTTATTCTATTTATTCAATTAAAGCATATATTCTGACATAATCTGCCATTTGGCTTAGAAGGTTGAGTTGTCAGATAGCGCTATTTATATAATTAATGCATATATTCTGGTTTATAAATCCGCTTTAGAAGCCAGCCAATTGATATAATTAAATACAGTGTACAAACAAAAAGGATTAAATAAAACACCATTACATCATTCTGTTTATTTAGGCGAACTAATGGAAATATAGAAATATACATTGGAATATAAGCACACCGGACAAAAAATTAGTCACCCCTAATAGCACCGATAGTAGGAAGTTCAAGGTCACACAGAGGGCGCTGATGTAGCATTGGTAAGTGACAAGTAGCGGTGACGTAGCACACAGGATCAGATCTGTTTCGTGAGGTGGTGAAGAACAGTGTGTGTGTTGGATATAGTCTGCAAAATGGGTCGTGAGGCAGACGTTACTCAGTGGCAAAAAGGAGCCATCGTGTTTGGCAGAGCCCACGGACACAAAATGTCTGAAGTAGCCCAATTTGTTGGTGTGTCAACGCGTACTGTCCAGCGAGTTTACAAAGAGTGGTGTAGTTCGCAATCAACTGAAAATCGACGGCGTAACTGTGGCCGGAAAACAATTCTCGACAATAGGGGCCGCCGCCATGTTTCTCGTCTAGTAACTGCAAATCGTTTTCAAACCAGAGAACAATTGCTCCAAGAAACCAATGAGGTTCTCCAGCGACCAATTTCCGAACGGACATTGCGACGAGAACTGCATGCGATGGACATCTGGAGCAGGGTACCACGGAAGAGGCCGCTGTTAACAGCAAGTCACAAATTGGCACGTTATAAATGGGCTCAGAGGCACAGAAACTGGACTGCGGCAGATTGGAAACATGTAATTTGGTCCGATGAGTCCCGTTTTTGTTTGTTCTCCAATGATGGGAGGCGACGAGTACATCGCAGGTCCAATGAAGCCTTTAATCCTGAATGCGTCGAAGGTGTTGTTCAGGCTGGAAACAGAACGTGAAGCGCAGGAATAGACACCCACGGACTCTGGCGGGACCGGCTGATGAACGAGTGGCAGCAAATCGATGTTCAGTACATGCACAACCTCGTAGAGTCTCTGCCTCGCCGGATTCGTGCGGTTATCAAGGCCAGAGGCGCCGTCACACGTTATTAGGTACATTCTGAGGGGTGACTAATTTTTTGTCCGGTGTGCTTATATGAAAAATAATAATAGCATACGGACGATGAATATATAATAAAAATACAATGGAATATATATATATATATATATATATATATATATATATATATATGATAAAAAAATAATAATAGCATCATGAACGGGAAATATATAATAAAAGATATACAAAACGTTGTATTACCAATATATTATTACAGGAAAAATAGTTATATTAAATAATTAAATATATTGAAAATAATAATATACGAAACGTATAATCAAATGCATACACACAATTAAATAAATATACATCCTTTATGTTCTACGGGTTATATTAAATAAAAATAATAATACGAAACGTATAATCAATTGCATATTAGTACAGGAAATATAATATATATATATATATATATATATATATATACACAATATATATATATATATATATATATATATATATATACACACACACACAAATAATTAAATATACAATCCTTTATGTTCTACGGTGCAAAACGCTAAACTCGCACGTTATTGAGTCTACATCCACATCGATATTACTTTGTACCACGTGGTAAAACCGTCCAAGCAAAACTTCACCGTTTAACTGATACGGATGCCTATACTCGACATAAATGGCTTTCATATCATTCAATACTATTTTTATGCCTACTTTACATCCGGTTGGCAAGTTATCTTTAAACACGGCTAGAACACAATCAAAAGCACGCACAGAGGTCATCGTTAACCACATCATCATTATTAAATGCAAGTTTATAAACAAGCCTTTCCAATCGAGGGTTTTTTCTTAACGCCCCGAGCTTTTCAATCGTGAACTCTTCTTCACTCTGAATAGCGGCAATTGAAATAATCTTCCAAGTCGTAACGACAGCTATTCATTATATAGAGGTACAGCTCTTCAGGGTGAACAGTGTAGGTGAGCTCAGCCCTGTACCGCTGAAGTGCTTTGTTCATTCCTACATTCGATAAATCCGTCGTTAAATTTGATTCGTTGAGGTAACTAGTGGGCTTAGAAGATGAGGATGACCAGCTATCCCAACTGACTGTAGGTACCCACAATTTTCGGGTACATAAGCTGGGGGCGTGAAGGAACTTAGGGGTACAAAGGTGTTCCGTAACACCGATAAGAAACGTGACCAGGTGCCTGGTACCTATGATACTGTGCCCTTTGGATACCATAATCTTTGCTATGTCTATTGTTAACTTATTTATTACACGTATTTGTAAATATATATACACCCTGAATATTTCGTTTATTAAATAAATCGTGTTTCACCCACTGTAAGACCGGCAACGTGAGTCCTGCCGCTACCTGAGCATGCCTCTATCCCTGCGTGATCAGTTGACCTCTGCATACCTTTAAGCTCAGACATGTATTCTCCCGCGTAAAAGAAAAATAGTAATGGCTACCTTTAAATTTGCGTGTTCAACATTAAGTGGTATTCGGCAAAGTGCCAAGATGTGGTGGATACTGAAAAACTCCCTATTCCCCCCTCCTTTGCCACTTTTAAGGCTACATTGAGCCGTGCGAAGGACCAAGATGTTCAAATACTCTACGGGTATTCTGGCGAGGGCATTGTAGGATTTCGTAGTACAGACGATGTATTGAAGTATGTTATAGACCTAACCTTTATAAAGGCTCACATATACCGCGAAGTAGAAGAAACACGTTCAGAAGATAAGCAACGGTTATGGTTAGAGTGTCTTGTTGATGAGTGGTGTGACAAGCGATATTATGTCATATTACACCATACCGACTACTCGTACCCTACGGCTGAGAATGTAAATTTTGTCATCATGGAGAATCTTAGGTATTTTTACCACTATATTAATATATATCATGATGAGGCTTGTAGTGAGGTTGTGGCTAATGGGCTGTGTGTTTTTAACAGACTTTAGAGACGAGTATCGCTTGTTAAACAAAAAGGACAAATTAAAGTCGATATTGTTTCATGTAGTGGAAAATTCTGTTTGTCCAAGAGCATAAGTGTCCGAACAAGCCTGTACACGCTTTAGCAGTGTGACGCGCTAAACCCAGCGAGCCGTCCACCCGTGTACCTCACGAAACACACGAGTTCGAACAAGCCCGTACACGATTCATCAGCGTGACTCACTCCGCCAGAGTCGATCCGTCCACCTGTTGCTCATAGTCATCTCAGAGCTTGAACCGAGTGGACGTGCGAATACGATGGAACTTCCTTTGAGAAGCATTCTCAACGCCTCGTACGAGGTCTCCGTGACGAAGTCTGCACGTGTTCAGGCGTGAAACCGGTACTATTAACTATGTACTTGAGACGATTTGCAGGTAGGCAAGCAAGCAAACGTAATGTTATTTATTTAAGTGTTGAGATGAATAGTCTTCGTGATAGTTGAGAAGTGGGGAGAGGACCGTTATAAAATACCTGCAGGTTAGTGCAGATTCGTAACGCCCCCTCATATGCCGTTGTTTGCACGTTCTGTATAAATAACGAACAGCCATGTATTGAAATACGACTGATGTGGAAGAACGCATCTGATAATAACGTTCTTGTCCCTACGCGAAACCGTTTCATCCTCGACAGAATGTTTGAAATCGTCGGACTCCGCAAGCTGAAGCCTATATTAGACGCTCGTGTTACGGATGATTTATTTTGACACGGTTCTTGAATACGCATTCACCGCTCTGCTCGACGGATTTATTGAATGTAGGATTGAACAAGGCGAGAATGGTCTAGAGCTGTATGCATATTTAAAAGGTTTAGATTCTTCGAAATATCCTGAATTTTGGTACAAAGCACTTGAGCGGTACAGGGCTGAGCTCACCTACACTGTTCACCCTGAAGAGCTGTACTTCTATACAATGAATAGCTGTCGTTACGACTTGGAAGATTATTTCAATTGCCGCTATGCAGAGTGAAGAGGAGTTCACGATTGAAAAGCTCGGGGCGGTAAGAAAAACCCTCGATTGGAAAGGCTTGTTTATAAACTTGCATTTAATAGTGATGATGTGGTTAACGATGACCTCTTTGTGCGTACTTCTGATTGTATTCTAGCCGTGTTTAAAGATAACTTGCCAACCGGATGTAAAGTAGGCACAAAAATAGTATTGAATGATATGAAAGCCATTTATGTCGAGTATAGGCATCCGTATCAGTTAAACGGTGGTGTTGCTTGGACGGTTTTACCACGTGGTACAAAGTAATATCGATGTGGATGTAGACTCTATTACGTGCGAGTTTAGAGTTTTGCACCGGAGAACATAAAGGATGTATATTTAATTATTTAAGTATATATATATATATATATATATATATATATATATATAACCTTACCTTACAACCTTACAAAGGTTCCACGTGATGATTTCTCATTTCGCGAAGGTCAAGCGTGTCGCCCCTCCTCTCGAGTTGGCCTGGTGAAGTAGTGAGTTGGATTCTTGCGCTCTCCACCTCACATAGCCAGGTACGCCCGGCTCATCGGGGATTGTTCTGAGCCAGGCGTCAAGTCTTCTTTTGAAGATTTCCACTGCAACTCCCTTCGTGTTTCTTAGGTCTTTGGGCAGCTGATTAAATAGTTTTGGTCCTCTCACTACAAAACTATTTTCTTTCAGGGTTAAGGATGTTCCCTGTCTCGCCTTCAATTTGGGAATACGACACAGTCTACCGTTTCTACCTTCCACCGTTGTTTGGGGAGTTATGGGATTCAGAGTAAGATTAGGGACTAGTTTCTCCATTATTTTCCAAGTGTAAATAATGGTGTATCTCTCTCTTCTCCTTTCCAGTGAATATAGGTTTAGTTCTCGTAACCTTTCCCAGTAATTTAGTTCTTTGCACCCATTGATCTTGGCTGTGAAACTTCTTTGAATCCCCTCCAGCTGTCTAATGTCTTCTTTTTTATATGGGGATGTTAGGACCGAGCAGTATTCCAGTTTGGGTATTATCAGGGTTTTCAGTAGGGGGATCATTACATTCCTATCCCTTCGTTTAAAAGTTCTCAATATCAGACCCGTTATTCTCTTTGCTCTGTTTACTGCTATCTTATTTTGTTTCAAATTTCGCATCATCTGTCATTACAACCCCTAAATCTTTTGCTCTGGAATTTCTCTGGACTTCCTGTCCATTTGGGGTATAATATTCCATGGACTTTAGGTCCTCTCTTTTTCCGTACCGTAATAGCTGAAATTTCACGGTGTTAAACTTCATATTGTTGTCTTCCGTCCACTTGTAAATTTTGTTTATGTCGGTTTGTAGAGATCCTATGTCTTCTGGTTTTCGTATTTTTCTACTGATCTTTGTGTCATCTGCAAAGGATGTTACTGTGCTGTCTCTGGTAACGTCCTCATCTATGTCAGTTAGCATGATTATGAAGAGTAGTGGAGCTAATACCGTTCCTTGTGGTATATATATATATATATATATTTTTACTGTACTAATATGCAATTGATTATACGTTTCGTGTATTATTATTTTTAATTTAATATAACCAGTAGAACATAAAGGATGTATATTTATTTATTTAATTGTGTATATATATATAATTATATATTTCCTGTATTAATATGTATTTGATTATGTTTCGTATATTATTTTTCAATATATTTAATTATTTAATATAACTATTTTTCCTCCTAATATATTGATAATACGTTTTGTATATTTTTTATTATATATTTCCCGTTCGTGATGCTATTATTATTTTTTATCACGAGTCTTGATCAGTCTTTCCTTCAATGAGTCTTGATCAGTCTTTCTTTGTGAACAGACATGTTTTATCGAGTGTCCAGTGTTACCAATTGAATAAGTGGTTTTCGTTGAAGTGTCTTTAAAAAAATAGTGTTTGGTGCATTCTTAACTAAATTACTTCGTGTTACTAATCATTCATTAACGAATATATTTCATTTATTGACTTTATTCATTACTATATTATTTGATTACACCAAGGCTAGTGCACGTGGCTTGCCTTTTGTTTGTTTTTCAAATCTATCATAAAACGAGGTTTCATGAGGTTCATTTTCCCTTCCTTCGAGAGATCAGGTAGTGTGTGGTCACCCACCGTGGGAAAAAAAAGAGGAAAAAAGTCGGTCGAATAGCTGACAGAAGTTTCATTTAATACTTTTTCTTTTACAGATCTTTCGTCGGTAGCTTAATTATATATTCATTTAGTATAAAATTGTGCTACAAGAACCTGTTTCTGCGTTTCAAGAAAATTTTTGCGGGTTTGCGCAGGTGACGGCACAATAAGCACGCGGTAGACCTACGTCGTGATTTATTAATTTCCACACTTTTTGTTTGTTTTTTGATTTTTAACTAATTAAGAGCATGGCACCCCCGTCAAGTACTTGCAGTCGCTGTGAAGGGAAATTTGCCGCTTACGCGTTTACAATGGCTAATAATAATGAACAGTTAGTTTGCAGGTGGTGCTCAAGCATGGAAGTCTTGAGGAACGAGTTAGAACGTGAGAGGGAGGCTAGGGTGAGGCTTGAAGAAAGGGTGATGCTCCTGACGGCAAAACTAGAATCCCTTGAGACTCCAGTTACGACCCCTCCTGCCTCAGTTTCTACTAATAATATAAATAGTACTAATCGCCCTCTCTCCCCCACTAGTTCCCAACCCTTCGTTCGAGTGCGTAATGGAGCCCAATTGAGAAAACCTAAGACTTGTCTACCAGTAATAACAAAAGTTTTCTGTTTTAGGTTTCGAAGATGCTGATGAACCAGAAATACGACTCGTTGGCGATTCCATTGTTCGAGGGCAGCTCGAGGAATTCTGTGGGAGAAACCCTCGTCATAGGCGCCGTTACTGCTACCCTGGTGCAAGGGTGGAGGATATAACTAATAGTGTTGACCATTTTACAGACGGTACCTCTGAGGACACAACGTATGTTATTCATGTCGGTACTAATAACGTTTTAAATTCTAGATCGGAAGAACTGCTGGCTAGGTACAGGGACTTACTAGAGCGACTAAAGGAAAAACTAATAAGATTGTTTTAACAGGTATACTTCCTCGAATTATCCAACGTAGCGATTTCTACAGCAAGGCGACCTATATCAACAATAACCTAAAGTCTCATTGCCAACAGGGAGGAGTGCATTTCGTGAATTTTTGGAAGTTTCTATGGCAGGAGGGACGTGTTCCTCGGAGATGGACTTCATCTTAATGACGTTGGAGCTGCGCGTTTAGGAAGACTACTTCATAATACTGTCTCTTCTTTTCTGGCTGCCGTAACTCGACCGGTCCCAGCGTAATTTCCACAAATTTCTCCTGCGCTCGCGAAGGTGTCGCAATTACAAACAACTTGAAGGTTCTATCCTTAAATGCTCGTAGCCTACGAAATAAAATAAACGAATTTTTTTTTTCTTTACTGATTTAATTGCGATAAATGAATCGTGGCTTAGCACTGAAACACGTGACATTGTAGGGGAGTATCAAATTAGAGGTTATAGACTTTTGGTTAAAATAGAATAGGTAGGCGAGGAGGCGGTGTTATGTTGTATATCAAAGATAATATTGGGAACGTTATAGAAGTAAAGCACACATTCCAGAACCGATAGATTCGACTATAGCAGAACTTAAATTGAACGATTTCAAACTTCTTGTTGCGGTTATGCATAGGCCCCCCTAATCAAACAGCTGATACGGACGAAGCGTTATATCGTGAACTAAAGAGAATAGGTAGTGAGCAGACTTTAGTTATGGGATAGTATAGCTTTCTTATTCAAAAGGTTGGGGAACCTACGAGGTTGGACAGTATTTTAGATTTAGTAATAACTACGGATGATAGGCTAATCACTGATCTTAAAGTAATAGAACCGTTAAGCAATAGCGATCACAATATGGTAGAGTTTGTCCTCTCAGTAATACTGTCACTCGAAACCAGCTAACTCGACTAAAATTCCTAATTTCCAGCACGCAGACTTTTGTAAATTTCGAAATAAATTGTCACACGTCAATTGGGAAAACGTAATGGGGATCTCTAACGCAAAACTAATGTGGGAATCGTTTGAAACAGTATTTAGGACTATAAATGAGGAATGTGTACCGTACAAATTAAGCGTGCGAAAGTAAACAAGCCCTTGTGGTTTACTTCTAGAGTAGGAGACATTATAAAGAGTAGAGATAGGGCTTATAGGCTACATAAGTGCGATAAAGACAATTTGTGGTTACGAAACAACTACATATTTCTAAGGCGTGAAGCGAAAAGTAATAAAAAGTCCAAGCGCGAATTTGAAATCTCCATAGCTCGTGACAGTAAAGAAAACCCCAAGCGATTCTTTCAATACGTCAACAATAGAAATCCAGTAAAGTGTCTTGGGGCCGTTGAAAAATGTCAACGGAGATCTAGTTTCTGAAAACAAGGAAATGGCTACCTTGCTAAACGAATTTTTTTTCATCAGTTTTTACTATAGAAGATGTAACGAATATCCCTACGGTCATAGACATAATACCTTTTGATAATGGTAATATTTTGGATAATATTGTGGTTAGTGAAGGGGAGGTAATGCGCTATATTGATAAAATGAAAATGCGTAAATCACCGGGGCTGGATTTCATATATCCTATACAACTTAAAGAATTAAGAGATAGCATTGCTGTGCAGCTAACAAAGATTTTTAATGCGTCTATTTCTGAGGGGTGCGTACCAGATAATTTCAAGTTAGCAAACGTAACACCTATCTTAAAGAAAGGCGATAAAGGTGCGGCGGGAAATTATAGGCTAATCAGTTTAACGTCTGTTGTAGGTAAGCTACTGGAATCAATAATTAGGGATCGTATAGTCGAACACTTAGAAATACGCAGCACGGTTTTAGGCGAAACAAATCTTGCTTAACTAATCTTTTAGAATTTTTTCAAAGCGTGGTTGACGTTTACGATAGTCATCAGGCGGTTAATGTAGTGTATTTAGATTTTCAAAAAGCGTTTGACACCGTACCGCACAAGACTCTGAGAAAACTAAGGCGCATGGAAACAGGGTGTAGTAATAAATTGGATAGAAGAGTGGTTGCGAGGTAGGAAACAGAGGGTGGTCGTTGATGGAGCGGAGTCGTGTTGGGCTAATGTAGCGAGTGGCGTTCCTCAGGGTTCTGTATTGAGCCCCTTGCTTTTTCTTATATATATATTAACGATTTAGATGTCGGCCTAGTCAGTACAGTTTCAAAGTTTGCGGATGACACGAAGCTGGGTGGTAGGGCGATTAATGACGAAGATAGAGGTAAAATCCAGAATGATCTGAATAAAATCGTTGATTGGTCAGTCACATGGCAAATGAGATTTAACGTCCATAAGTGCAAAATTCTACATATAGGTTCGCGTAACGGTAATTTTTCATATAGTATGTCAGGGAAGGAGTTAACAAGCGTAGAGCAGGAAAAAGATTTAGGAGTTATAAGTCACTGGTGATTTAAAAGTAGCGAAACAAAGTACAGCAGCGGTCAACAAGGCGAACAAAGTGTTAGGTTTTATAGCTCGGAATTTTTAGTACAAATCGCGCGATATTATAGTTCCTCTTTATAAATCATTAGTTAGACCCCATTTAGAGTGCGCGATCCAATTTTGGAATCGGCATATGCGAAAAGTTATATAGACAAATTCGAGAGAGTTCAAAGACGAGCAACTAAGATGATTCCGTCGCTTAGGTCAAAGTCGTACGAGGATAGGCTTAAGTAGTTAAAATTGACTACACTCGAGACTAGGAGGCTAAGGGGTGATCTAATCCAGGTTTTCAAAATTATGAATGGGTTCGATAACGTAGATAGAGATAGCTTTTTCGAAATATCTCAATATAATAGGGCTAAAAATAACGGGTGTAAGTTGACAAGTAGAAGGTTCGAGACAGCAGTTGCCAAAAACTTTTTTACGCATAGAATAGTAAATAGGTGGAATAGTTTGCCGGTAGAAGTAATTAGTAACACGTCTATAAGCATGTTTAAAAATCGATTAGACGCATATGTTGATAGAGTGGGTATAGTTTAAGGTAGTAAAATTAAGGCTTTGTGGTTCGGAACCCACGTTAAATTGTAGGTCCCCTCCGCCACCACGGAGGACATGCACAATACACAATTACGAACACAGTTAGGTAGACAGCCATGAATGGATCCTAGGGTCTTTGTTGGTCTGAAACATTATATATATATTCCGTTGTATATTTATTATATATTCATCATCCGTATGCTATTATTATTTTTGATCATATATATTCCAATGTATATTTCTATATATTTCCATTAATTCGCCTAAATAAACAGAATGATGTATGGTGTTTTATTTAATCCTTTTTGTTTGTACACGCTATTTAATTATATCAATTGGCTTGCTTCTAAAGCGGATTTGTAAACCAGAATATATGCATTAAATATATAAATAGCGCTATCTGACAACTCAACCTTCTCAGCCAAATGGCGGATTATGTCAGAATATATGCTTTAAATAAATAGCGCAAACTGGCAACTCAGCCTTCTAAGCCAACTGGCTGGTTAGGGTTTTATAAGACAACGGCTGTTCGGCTGAAGTCTTAATATGCGCTTGGCTCCTGTCAAGCGAACACCTCTCCTCTCTCTTAGGTTAGGTATACCCCTTTGGGGGGTGAAGCCGTCCCACCTTATCCCTCAAAGGTCTCCCCCAGCGGGGGTCCACTGCAACTTGGGGGATAACTCCGCCTTCAAGTTGTAAAACCCCTTGTTGCTCATCCCCCTCCCCCATTTAGGGGGTGCCTTGCAACAAAGGGGGGTTGGCACTCATGCAACATTTTCATCGCACTCGTCTATTTTGCAGTCATCCTACTTGGCTTATCAACTTATAGAGCATTATAACAATATCCTAGATGCATGCACTTGAAGGCAATGAAAATTATGATGTCATATACACGGATTTTGCTGAAGCTTTCGACAAATGCGATCATGGTATAATGGCACATAAAATGAAACATATGGGAATTACAGGCGAAGTGGGAAAATGGATCTACAACTTCCCCAGAGAACGTCTACAGGTCGTCAAAATTCAAGGCGTATCATCATCAGAATCAGAAGTACGCAGCTCAGTACCACAAGGTACAGTACTGGCCCCACTCCTGTTCATTATCATACTAACAGACATAGACAGTTGAGTAAACAGCAACAGCATAGTAACATCCTTTGCAGACGATACAAAGAAGAGCAGAAAAATCAGCGATGGAAATGAAGTGGAGGCCTTGCAGAGGGACACGAACAAAATATACACATGGTCAAAAGACAACAATGACATTTAACACCGATAAATTTCAGCTCTTGAGATATGGTAGAAATGAGGAACTTAGACTGCATATTATGCTCCAGATAGACAGGAAATTCAGAGAAGCAGGAAAGCGGTCGACTTGGGGGTAATAATGACCGATGATTCCAAATTCGACACACAAAATCAGATAGCGATAAACAGAGCAAAAAGAGTCGCGGGCAGGTATTAAGAACGTTCAAAAGGAGTCACAAGACTAATGATTCCCCTGCTGAGAACACTGATCAGACCAAAACTTGAATACTGCTCAGTTTTGACGTCCCCGTATAAAAAGGAAGAAATTAATAAACTAGAAGAAACGCACACACATTTCACAGCAAAGATTGATGGCTGCAAGGAACTCAACTACTGGAGAAGACTACGTAAACTAAATCTGTACGCCCTGGAAAGAAGAGAGAGGTACAACACAATCTACATATGGAAAATGATCGAAAAATTGGTATAAAACCTGAAACTAATCCCAATTACCATTCAAACAACGCTGGAAAACAGGAAAGGCAGAATGTGTAGTTCCCAAATTAAAGGCCCGACAAGGGACCTCTTCAACACTGAAGGAAAATAGCTCGGTTGTCAGGGGGCCAAGACTTTTTAACCAGCTTCCGAAAGACCTCAGAAACGTTACAGGGGTCAAGGTTGAAGTCTTCAAGAGAAGACTAGATCCCTGGCTCAGGAGGTACCAGATGAGCTGAGTGTACCTGGCTATGTGCGGTGGAGAGCGCAAGAAAGCAATTCGCTCCTCCACTAAGCCAGGCCACCAGCTTGACCTTTGTGTGAAGAGAGACCAACACACGGAACATCAACGAGGTGTGTGTATATATATATTTTTTTTTTCACCCTCGTATGTGCAGACAGTCAATTACTGAGAAAAAATGCCTGAACATAGAGTGCCCGCATTTTCACATAAAGGGTACGCAAAGAAGAGAATGGGGAAGAAAAGATCATATTCGACATAGAAGAAATAGCAAGAGTAATGAAACATTTTTTTTAGAAGAAATGAGGATAATAAAAGCTCAGCTTGCTCTTCTAACAAGGAGAGAGAGAACGCCGCAAACATATGCACCACAACATTACGCACATCACCCACCAATAATACAACAACAACAGTGGTATCACAGGCTGCAACCCCAATACTCCCAAATGCAGCGGCCCAACCAATAACACCAAACAGGAACCGACATCGACCACGAAACGACCATCATTTAGGAGAATCCAACACAAAGATTAGAAACCCGGTAAATATATTATACACAAAAATACAAGGCCTCTATACGGACCATACAGACTGCGAATTACAATACTTGCAAAATTTAGCTACGGAAACCAGCATAGATATCATATGCCTAACGGAAAACACAAGTGCGAAAAAGGCTGCGAAAACTGCATCGAGAATACTGAAATAGCATTGCTGGACTACAACATATACAGAGCAGATAGAGTGGCTAGACGAGGAGGAGGGTGTTGTATCTACGTGAAAAACACTTACACATGTGAAGTGAGGGTAAAGAAATCAAACAGCACAGTTGAAGTTATTATATTAGAAGTAAAAGAACTGAACCTAACCATTATGAACATCTACAGACCACCAAACACCACAAAACGTGAATCCCAATTTGCTACAAATGAAATAGAAAACATATTAAAATTACTTGAAACTCGAGCAACAGATATTCTAATTTTCGGAGATTTTAATTTCCCATTCATATCATGGAAGAAAAATGACGAAGTTATATATGTTGAGAAGTTTCATGGCAACATTACTAAAGATGACAGAACCCAAGCAACAATGCTATTAGATATTATGGAACATTACGCCCTTACCCAGGAAATCGGTGAAGCCACGAGAAAGGAGAACGTTTTGGATTTAATCTGGACAAATAACGAGATAATAATAAATAAAAAAGTAACGCACACAAAGTTCTCCAACCATAAACTCATCGATATACAATTGAAGTTAGCACCCAGAGGTCCGAAAACGCATCCTAGTGAGGCAGATGGAATATTTGAAGGCTTAAACATAAATTCAAAGAAAGTAAATTGGGAAAACGTAAATAAAGATTTAAAGGAGGTAAATTGGGAATTGCTACTACACGAGAAGACTCCACAAGAAATACTATGTATAATAGAGACGGAAACCAAACCTATAATACTGAAACATATTCCAGAGAGACAGGAAAGAAAACGTAGCAAGCTCGAGAAGAAAATCAGGACTCTATTCAGGCAACGAAGACAAACCGTAAAACATCTCCACAGATGCAGAGAGACTCAAACTAGAGGAAACTTGGCGAAATAGAAATGGACCTAAAGCAAACATTCATACATAAGACAAACGAAGAGGAAAACAAGGTAGCAGAAAACATAAAAAATAACCCAAATACTTCCACACTTTTGCGAAAAGGAAAATGCAGAGTAAGGAGTGTATTGGACCGTTGATAGACGGGGAGGCCGAATACACAAATCACCCGGAAGAAATAAATGAACTACTTAGGGAACAATTTAAAACTGTGTTTAGCACCCCTAAGTCCGAGATGGAAGTGGAAAACCCAGACCAGTTTTTCGACAGTGATACAGATCAGCCAAGAACAAATCCCGGCACAAACCTAGTAATGGACTTCGAGTTCACGGAAGGAGATGTAATTACGGCCTTATCACAGATGCGAGACAATTCAGCGCCAGGGCCAGACACATGGAGTGCCACATTTCTGAAGAAATGCAAAGAGAGTATTGCAAAACCGCTATACTTACTATGGAGGAAATCACTCGACGCAGGACAAATTCCACTCCTCTTAAAGAACGCGAACATTGCCCCCCTTATTTAAAGGTGGTAACAGAGCAATGCCCAAAAATTATCGGCCAGTGGCTCTCACCTCACACCTTGTAAAGTGTTTTGAACATATAATTAGGGGCAAAACTACCTACAAGAAAAAAAAAGACTTGTACAACCCAAATCAACATGGCTTCAGGGCGGGTAGATCATGCCTGTCACAGCTACTAGACCACCAGGAGAAAATATTAGGAACACTGTGTCGAGGACAAAACATTGATGTAATATATACTGACTTTGCTAAAGCCTTCGATAAATGTGACTATGGAATCATAGCACACAAACTTAAGGATACAGGAATTACTGGAAAGCTCGGAAGGTGGATATTTAATTTCTTGACGCAAAGAACGCAAAGAATGGTGGTAAACGGAGTTAAATCGGAAGTCTCGGAAGTCGTGAGCTCTGTCCCACAAGGGACAGTATTAGCTCCCTTGCTGTTCATAATAATGATTGCAGATATTGATGCAGATATTAAGGACAGTATTGTATCATGCTTCGCAGATGACACAAAGATATGTAAGGAAATATTGAACGAAGATTACATAATAAAACTACAAAACGACATTGAAACATTATTCCAGTGGGCAGAAGACAACAATATGAAGTTCAACGAAGAAAAATTCCAACTTCTAAGATATGGTAATAACAAAGAGCTACAGAAAAAAGGGGTACAAAACTCCGCAAGCCAGAGAGATAACACCAAATCCACAAGTCAGAGATCTTGGAGTAATAATGTCGTCGGATACAGAATTCAGCGAGCACTATAAAATCAAAATCACAACGGCTAGAAAAATAATGGGAATCATCTGGAGGAGCTTCCGCAGCGGAAAAGCAAACATCATGCTCAAATTATGGAAGAGTCTAGTCCTACCAATAATTGAGTATTGCTCAGTACTCACAAGCCCACACAGAAAGACATTGCGAGCATTGAAGCTATACAAAGGACTTTTACGTCTAAGATAGAGGAAACGGAAGGTGAAGACTACTGGTCTCGACTACAATCCCTGGAACTCTACTCTCTTGAAAGAAGGCGCGAGCGGTACACAATAATATACATATGGAAAATACTTTAGGGCTCTGTCCCTAACCTCAGAAATGAAAAACAAACTGGAATGAGAGAAGAGGCAGATTTTGTACGGTCCCAGCTGCGGTGGGACAAGGAGCCATGAAAACGAGGATGGAAAATACCCTCAGAATACGGGGCCCAAAGCTTTTCAATGTCCTTCCAAAAGAAGTGAGGAATCTCCAGCACACCGACCTGAATAACTTCAAGAACTAGCTGGGCAGATTCTTGTGCAAAATCCTTGACCAGCCATGCGTGGCTGGCTACGAGGGCAGCAGGAGATCAGAGAACAATTCCCTCCCTCACCAAGTCCCGCAAATGAGGCGAGATGTTGCAGAGGGGTCGACCGCAGGTCGATCCTGAACCGTCATTCAAACAACAAAAGTAAGTAACAGGGTGTTTCAGGAGGAAAGGTCAATACTTCGGGAGGTGATAGTATCGGTCAATGTGAGAAAAAAGTTCATATGAACATGTCTAATTCTGAATGGCTACGGAGATAGAGCTGTTTGAATCTGATGCGCACGCAGCTCTTCCTCCCCCTTCCCTCTCCTATAACCTTGAACCATGAAAGCTGTAATGTAAGCATGTAACATAAGCCAATCGACAGCCGACTGTTGTGAGTGACATTGTTTGGTGTTTGAAGCAGTGTTAAGAATGCCACACACCTTCACACATGCCGAATACGCAGATATGGTGTATGTCTACGGCTTTTGCGATGGAAGTGCAACAGCTGCTGTTGCACAATACTGTCGACGGTTTCATTTCTGTATCTGATACCATTCAAAATGCCAATGTTTAAACATTAAATGTTAGAAACAGTAATTGGTTTCTCTATCTTGATTATCATTAACAATGCTTTTGTATTTGTAGATTCAAACAGCTCTATCTCCGTAACCATTCAGAATTAGACATGTTCATATGAACTTTTTTCTCACAATGACCGATACTATCACCTCTCGAAGTATTGACCTTTCCTCCTGAAACACCATGTGTGTGTGTGTATATATATATATATACAGTGGTGTAGTGCTAAATAAAGAAGTGAGGGAACGCATTTTGAAAGTGTTACTCAGATGCGGGGGGGGACAATGGCGAGCGCGGCGAGCCCATACAGCTGGGGGTCCGGGGGCACTGTAAGCCCCCGGGAAATCTTTTGAAATCTGACCAATTTCAGGGATATTTTGAGGTCATATGCACTGGATATTAGAATATATTCCAAGGTTGAAGATGCAGTATTTCCAGTGTCATTAGATATACGACATCCAGTACGATCATTAAAAATAGCTAACAACTGGAATGATTAACTAAAAAAAAAGTTAACAACTGGTACGCCGTGGTGACTCATCAGATCTTTATAGGCTAGCATTGCCTCAGTCGAAGCTAAAAGAAATGAAACAGTTTATGATTCTTTCTCATATTTCTTCTAGGGGTGGGAATTAAAATTTCATGACGTTAGAGATTTGTAAGTTCGGATTTATTTGAAATAGTGAGGGAACGCCGTTCCGTCTACCAAAAAAAGTAAGGGAACGCCGTTCCCACAGCACTACACCACTGTATATATATATATATATATCGCCTAACAGTTTTTATATATTTTTAAAAAAGTTGCTGATTAGCTCGTAAATTGAGGGTGGACACTGGAAATTTGCACTAGTCCAAATAAATATTGCATTTAATAAATAACAAAAAAAAAATTCCAAATTTACAATATCGAACTTTTCGGAGTAATAACTAAAACCTTTAATTTAAAGTCGATTTAGAGTTCCAAAATATAAAAAATATAAAAAAATAATTTATTGCTTCTACATCAACAATTTTTAGTTTCGACTCCCAATTTAGTGGGTTGATTAAAAAAAAAAAAAAAAAATTACAATATATTTGTGAGAATAATGTCTATTTTAATGAACAAAACTTCACGTGTGTGTGTGTGTGTGTGGTGTGTGTGTGTGTGTGTGTATCAAATTTAACGCGAGGATAACTAAACAACGAATTTAAATACCAAGCGAGGATGAACTGACGATATTAAATTAGGACAGTCATTATCTCAGTCTTCTGAGCTCATTTACTATATAGCCAACGATGAACAAAAAGTAAATCCAAAGCAGTCGTCAGGTCTTGTTTTTGCGAGTGGGACTTTATTGAATTAACATTCAAGTATGTTGGGATCTCTCTCACAATTATATATATATATATATATAATATATATATAATTGGAAAAATTGGCTTTACGGAAACAAAGGAATCTCAATCCTTCGAAAGAAAAAATCGTCTGAACACCAAATTACTGAAACCTAACTTGATCTAGCTTAACCAGACAGTCTAAATTGACCTAACTTGCCTAATTTAAGCCAAATTAGATTTCGATAATATGGTCTCTGCACCGTTCTTCATTTCGAACAAATGGTATTTTCACGGTTTCGTTAACTTTTTGAGACTGTAAATAAACAACTGAACAGTAAAACTAAGTTTCAAAATCCAAAAACCAAACAATTTTCCTTTTACATATACATTTATATATATATATATATATATTGGTGGACACATTGTTTATAGATGATGAAGTGAATATAAAACCAAAGCTTCTCCGTTTTTACAACACAGCTCCACCCACACACTCATTCTGAGTACCAGCAGCTCGCATCATCATTGCTAAGTACACTAACGAGGCCTCCTTACGTCGTTCATTACGAATGGAATGAACAATGAATGCTTTGTATAACGTACGCATAATAATTCCAAATAAAGTATCTATTTCCATATTTACGAACAACTTCATATTTCTTACGATCATCCGACTATTTCCAACTACAAACTATTCCATATCCATTGATAATAAAAATACGACATCCATTTATGACCCAAAAATAAGAAAGTGGGAAGGACCCAAAATCCCTGGCCATAAAAAACTCAATGACTCTCTCTCATCGCTATTATGATCTAAGCTTCTACGATCATTTTAAGACGATTGCGCGAATACATTCGTTTTAAGAGAAAAGCGTCGTCTCGAAGCTAAAAGCGACGATAAATAAAGATTACGCGTGCGAAGATGAATAAAGAGGAGGAGGAGGAGGAAAGGTGAGGTAGTGTTCCTTCCTTTGTGCTTAATGTGGAGGATTGCTCTCATACGATTTAAATACAGTATTTAAAATATTACGCAGTCACACCCATACATACGATTCAATCACAATTGATTGGTGTTGTAAAGAGGCCTCGTCGTCGGCGTTCTCGTCGTGAATGGTCGTTTCAAACCTCTTAATCCGCGACTATCAAATTGAACAACCTTCGGGAAAAGCCTGACGCTCAATAAATCCGACAATGAACACGACTAATTCAAATACAGAACATAAATTTAATAAACAGGGAAGAACAGGTACGATATATAGATATAGATATAGATATAGATATAGATATAGATATATATATATATATAATATATATATATATATATATATAACCTTTGGTTAGCTTCCGCCCGAATTGTTCATTCTGACGAAGGTCAAGCTTTTCACTCCACCTTAGACCTACAGTTTAACGTGGAATCCGAACCACGCCCCATCAGCAGGCCAGCGTCTTAACCACGAGGCTACTTAGGGTACCCATTTATCTACCAACCACTTTCTTTATTGTGTGGGAGGATGAACAGCTGGGTTTTGCTGCGCGCAGGCTGCCGTCGGGTCTCGAACCCGGGGCCGATGGATTCGTAGTCAGCGACGCTAACCACTACACCATCTTTCACCACTAATTCGTTGAATACCACTTTGATAGAGTGAAAGATATACTTTCAAACAAGATGGAGCCCCTGCTCACAGAACACGACAAAATGTCACATTCCTTGAGAACGAAACACCAGATTTTATCGAACTCAATATGTGGCCGGCTAGTAGCCCCGATCTTTCACCACTAGATTATGGTGTTTCGGAAGCCCTGAAGTCCAAAGAATTCTGCTCGGATGGGAGAAGGTGTCTCAACGATATGGAAACAGGTGTATTGATCAGTGGCGTCCGTTTGGAGGCCTGCGTTGAGCAGGAAGGCGGACACATCGAGCAACTTCTCAATTAAGACGAACAACATGCTAAGGTAACCATCTATAAAATTTGGGAGCTCTAGTCCCTACTTTTTTTAATATGACAGTTTACCTTTAAGGGGTCACTTTTTCTTTACCCACCATATATATATATATATATATAGTGCGCGCGTCTGTGGAGGTGGTTTAGCTTCCTCCGTAACAGCAGAGGTTATGTAACGGAGGGGACCTACAGCGCTTTACGAGGACCCGAACCACGCGTCGCCGCATCATCTGAATGCAGAGGGTGGTCATCCATCCAACTACTACCCAGACCCAACATCACTTAACTTCCATAATCTATTTACAGGAAGTGTTGTGACACGGCCCCAAGGTAACTAACGGGTTATCTAGGCCATCTCTCTCTCTCTCTCTCTCTCTCCACACACACACATATATATATATATACATATACATATATATATATATATATATACACACACACACACACTTATTACACCCTGTACCTACAACAATTATAGAGGACACTGAAAATAAACACAGTATTAGGAACAAAAATACCTTAAAGAAACAATACGGTACTTGTACGAAAGAGAGCGTGAATAAAAGCGGCGAAAAAAAAAAAAAAAAAAAAAAGCTTAACCCATATACCGATAATAATTAATCGGGACTGCATTATACCAAATTTAGACTTCTGCCAGGCATCAGAATGGGGGGAAGGAGGGAGAAAGAGGGGAGGAGGAGAGGGAGGAGCCTCGTACGGATGCATCTGCAACACAAAAGCCATTCCTCGTGCAGACCCACTTTATCCTTGTAATTACTTAACGAGATTGAAGCCGTAAATTTCGACTAATCTTGACTAGGATAAGGGGGGACGAAGAGTAGGGAGAGGGGGTGAGCTTTGCAATGAGGCGGGGAGGGTGGGTAAGAATGCGATAAAACGACGCACTAACTGTAGCCTTATACTCGATTAATAGGATCAAAGGTCCCCCTAAGACCGATTCATTATGGGACCCCGTATACGAGCCGTCCGGATTTGTATACTAAATTAAGACATCGTCTTCCTTTTATGACTTTTAATTTATCCGTACACACGTCTTCATTAGGAGGGAAAATGGGGCGAGGCGAAGAAGGGGGTACGAACAGTGGTAGTTTCGTGTCAATTGCCATTTCATTAACAGCGATTGACCCAATCTCTCTCTCTCTCTCTCTCTCCTCTAAGGATTTAAAATACTGATTTTGTTCCGGCTAGCGCCAGACGATTTTATTCAGTTTCGGGAAGACTTTCGCGCAGTAAAGGGTTGAGAGACGTTTTTCCTTAATCATTTACCGCACAGAGGTATTTACGAGAATGAATAAAATCGTCTGGCGTTAGCCAGAACAAATCAGTAAAGTAACTGCCCGATAGAGGGTTAAATACGTTCCCAATCCAGAGCAAATTCCAATTCGAATATTCATCCGTTGACCTTCCTGACCCGCCTGATAGTATCATCATTATTATTATTATTAAAAACCAATTTTGGGTAGATACTAGCTTCTTTCCTCCTTCACTATTCTCCCCATATCTTATTCCTTCATTTTTGTTGAAACCTTCAAAGAAAAATAATTTTCACGTATATTTATTCATATTACACTCGTATTACCGTTCTCTTTAAATAAAAAAAATATGGATTAGACGAACAACATTGAACTTCACATAATGCCGGCGTTCGACCTTACGCAAACTGGCCTTATTCCAGATCGACCTTACGCCAGTATTTGGATTTCAAATTATGAAAATGAAGTTTGTTCGATATTTTATTCGAAAGTGACCAACCCAAACGTACATTTCAGTTTCACTGAAAATTACTAACCTAACCTAATTTAAACTATTAACTATTTTAACACGATTTTAAATGATACGCGCGAGGTCGATATTTTTCGAAATTACGCGGGTTCCGAAATTTTGGGGTCGACACTGGGTAGATCGGCATTGTTCCGTTCTCCAAAAATATGTACCTCATTTAAGTTCATACGAATAGGTATGAAACAATATATACTCTACCGAATTAGCGTCTATAAAGTGAGGAATCGACGTATTTGGATTATGTATAAAGTAATTTTTATCACGAGTCACTTTCATTGCTTATTTCCTATTTTCTAAGATATACTACTTAAAACGCTTTATCTTTTATACTGAATTTGTGTGTGTGTGTGTGTGTGTTACTGAATTTATATATACATATATAGCATATGGAATTTTATGCATAATCACGCGAGATTGTTTGCATAATGCAAAATAGCCCCACCAGGATTCGAACCAAAGGCCTCTTAAGTAAAAGGCCCTGGCGGTACTACTACGTGATCATATATATATATATATATATATATATATATATATATATATATATATATATATATATATTGCGCACTAAATTTATTATGCAGTTACTTTCAAGCAATTTTTTTTTCAGAAAAAACGTATAAAAGCGTAATCCTCAGCACTTATTCCTATGGATTGTGTTGGAATTTAAAACACTGTCATTCATATTTAAAATAGGTTAAAAAAACGAAAAAGTGGAGTGTCTCGATATTTATGCAAATAATATACTTCAAATTTTGAATTACAAATACCTCACCAATTGCAGTACTTTCTTATTTCCAGAGCACTGTCAATAATAATAATCATGGGTAATCAGATCTGACAGTAGCCGAGAAAAAAAATAGTGTTAAGAACGAACTTCGGTGAAGGTCAAATAACCCTTGAAATATCAAAACAGTTATCCAGAGACCGTCGAACAGTCGAGAATTTCGTAAATAACATTAATAAAGAGACTAAGGACGGAAGGTAAAGGGTTTAACTGCCTAACACTAAGGGAAATCCGCAGTACGAAAAGAGTGGTTTAGAAACCCTCTGTTAAATAGCAAGCAAATATTTCAAATAGCTGGAACTCTAGATTTATCCAAAAGCACGCGTTGTCGGGTCCTTCGTCAAGTAGCTAGCTAGGAATGTGAAAACTATCTCCAAGCTTCCTTTAACTGCAAAACAAGAACCAGCGCCTGAAATGGGCCCAGCAATACGTGAAAAAACATTTCTCAATTGCAATATTCACGGATGAATGTAGGGCAACTATGGCTGGTCAAGAGGCTGGGTTTTCATAAATAAAAACACATGCGGCTTCGGCGACAGCAAGGAGGCGGAGGTATTACGTTCTGGGCTGGCATTGTAATGACAAAATTATTGGACCTTTTAAAGTAGATGAAGGTGTCAAACTTACTGGAGGTAATTATCGCACATTTTTAGATTACAACTTTTTCCAGTGGTATAAGAGCCAGCTTCGAAGTTTCAAGCGAAAAACCATCATCTTTACGCGTGACAAGGCCCCTTCCCACGCATCCCGCGTCACTATCAGCCATCTGGCGAAGAAGAGACTCGAGGATAATAGATTGATCAAGTGGCCACCAGCATCTCCAGATATGAATCCTACAGAGAACCTATGGTCGATCGTGAAACGGAGTGTATATGATGGTGGCAAGCAATACACGAGCAAAGAGGCATTATAGGAGGCAATAGAAACAGTTATTATGAACATTACATCAGCGGAAATTAGAAATGTTGTAGGGTCTTTGGTAAAAGGGTTTGTGATGTGATTAAGAATAAAGGTGGTCACATAAACAATTATTATATTTTAATTTTGTTCTAGATTTAATTAAATAATGCATATTAAACTGTTCTGTATCTTTTTCCTCGTATATCACTAGCATACAAGATACTGAAGGACATTTTATACAGATTCTAGAATACCTGCATAATATAGACGCAAGGCTTTTTTTTTTTTTACTATTTTAATTATGAATGAATAAGGTTTTAAATTACAACACAATCTACTCTCTTGTATAGGAATTAAGTGCTTAGGATTACACCTTCACATATCTTTTCCATAAAAAAGTTATGTCAGAAAATAATAAGTGCATAATAACTGTGGCACGCAGTGTGTGTGTGTTATATAAATTTAGGGGCTTCTAATATATGTTCACAATTCTGACGGGGGTTCGTGGTCCTACAAATATAAAAATACAATAAAAACCATTCTTTTTAGACCTACATTACCTTTGTCAGTTATAAATACTGCTATTACCGCCATCCATAAAGCTCTTTAATGCAGTCTTTACGAGACGACAGACATTAAGAAGAACATGTCTTAAAAACTAAGAACGAAATACGTCCCTATATTGGATATGGAGATCTCTGGACACTGGAATAATAACGAGTATCCGGAAAAGGAGCAGATGTCATATATATATATATATATATTATATATATATATATATATATATATATATATATATATACATATAAATAAATATAAGGGGAGAGAGTTCTCAAGCAAAGAACTATAGACCCGTGTCACTAACATCCCATCTCACCAAAATACTTCAAAGAATAGTTAGAGAGAAAATACAGGAAAGATTCAACGAGAACCAACATGGATTCCGATCTGGAAGATCGTGCCCACCACAATTCGCAGATCATCATCATCATATACTGTGGGTGCACTCGAAAATTATAACTACGACGTAATATGCACGGGTTTTGCTGAAGCATTCGACAAGCGTGATCATGGTATAATAGCACATATGAAACATATATGGGAATAACGCGCAAAGTGGAAAAATGGATCTAGAGCAGGGGTGGGGAAACCCTCGCCCGCGGGCGAAATTTCGCCCACGAGCTAATTTCAATTCGCCCGCTTAGGTATTTATTATTTACTAAAAATTATTTATTTACAGCCCAGCAAATAGCTTTTTAAAATACATCTTATATACAGCGTGTCCCAAAGAAATGTATACCCACTTTGTTCGATAATACCAGCTATGAGGATAATAAATATATTACTTTTTATGTTTTTTAATAAAGAATTTTCTCCTGAATCTAAATATGTAATTATTTTTATTAAAAATTGAAAAACGAAAAAGTTACAGATGTTTAAATTATAATTATTATTTTCGAGACTTCATGTGCGATATTTTCTAATATTTTTGCACGTACACGAGATAAGTTTGAAACCGACGGCACTGTGCAAAACTTACAAAAACAACGTTCTGGAAGACGTCGAACATCTTAGATAAAGTGTCATTTAACCATGGAATTTGTAAATTTTTGAATTAACTAATAATTACAACATTTATGCTTCAATATCAACACTAAACATAAGTATCTCAAAACAGTCGGTTAAAATATTAGAAAATATCGCACATGAAGTCTCGAAAATAATAATTATAATTTAAACATCTGTAACTTTTTTGTTCTTCAATTTTTAATAAAAATAATTACATATTTAGATTCAGGAGAAAATTCTTTATTAAAAAACATAAAAAGTAATATATTTATTATCCTCATAGCTGGTATTATCGAACAAAGTGGGTATACATTTCTTTGGGACACGCTGTATATAAGCTTAAAATTTGCCAGACGCCCGCGGAGGTGTTTATGTTATCGATTTTCGCCCTTGGTACTGAAAAGTTTCCCCACCCCTGATCTAGAGCAATGGCCAAAAAGTTGAGACATCTTAATTTTTTTGGAGAAAGACTGGAAAGAGATGTATTTTGAATTTTGAATACTGATAATGAATTTAGTAACACTCGTCAAGCTCTGTGAACTTCCTTGGAAATATTTGGTTTAATTATCTTTTGGTATATTAGATTTAATACTGTACATCATACTTTTTCATTTTTTCTAGTTTCTTGGTAAGAATATTTAAACTACAAAGTGGTATGGAATTCACTACAGCAACAGCGCATCATTACTCATAGTTGGTTGCACGGGGTGGGAACCCTGCATTGTTTGTTATAAAGCAAATCTTGACATATTTTGAAAGCTTATACCACCCCATTCAAGAATCCATCGGGTGTACACCTGACCCCCGCTTGGCTTTTTCAATATGGCCGGCAAACTGAAAAATCCCATATCCTGGTCAATACTTGATGGATTTTGATGATCTTGGTGTCATTTCTAGGGGTTTTTAGGATGATGAGTCGATCTGGAGGGGTTGCAGATACTTTGGGAGTCGTTTTGACCCACATTCGTCAATACTCAAGGTTATTGGAGGTCAAACGCCCCCCAGGTGTACACCCGATGGATTTTTGAATGGGGTGGTATAAGCTTTCAAAATATGTAAAAATTTGCTTTATAACAAACAATGCAGGGTTCCAGTAAAATCAGGGTCTGTGCTACCGGACTATCAGAAGTAACACGCGGGTTTCGTTTCATTTGATCAGCCAAACTTTAATGTTTTATGGCGATGCAGAACTTTTGACCAGATCTGGATATACCGTAATTAGTTTCCGGCTTTTTCTTTTAAAGTCTGTGCGGGAAATAAAAGAAACAATATACACTCGGATCTCGCTAATTCGACAGTCGGTATTTCGGATATCGCGATAATTCGGCTATTTTTCAGTGTCGAAATAACGGGCAAATTTCGGAAGATTTGGTGAAATTTGTCTGATATTTCGACACGCAGAAAAATAGCTGAATTATCGCGATATCCGAAATACTAAGTGTCGAATTAGCGAGGTCCGAGTGTGTGTGTGTGTGTGTGTGTGTGTGTAAACCTTCTGACAACGACCTAAGTTAACCCTTAATAAAAATAAAATAACACAATGTACATTTTTTGGCGTGTGTGCCTCAAAGGGTTAACTTAGGTCACTGTCAGAGAGGTTTTATATATATACGGGGCTCCAATAAACCTTAGCCCTCCCGCCCATGGCCTAAAGCCCTAAACCATTAGAGGTACAGTAAAATTAACCATACCTTACAAAAGAGAATTTAATCCTGCATTTAATGAGAAACAATTAAAACTTGGTGTTCCCGCCATTGGCTTCCAAGACAGCCTGAATTCGCTTTGGGTAGCTTGCCAAAAGTGACGTGAATAGATCTTGATCGTTACGCAAATTTGCTAAAACAGTTTCAATGTGTTACGTCATTGTATCCTTCGAAAATCGATTTGCTGCAGGCTCTTGAAACGAGACACATTCAACCTTGTCCTTTATAACTGATCCAATGTGTTCACAGACGTTCAGGTCAGGAGAATTTCCTGGCCATTCTTCATTTCCAAAGAAATCGATCGCATGCTTCCGCAACAACTGTTGAGTGGCTAATGCCTTTGCCTTAAAGCAGGGGGCCTTATCGTGCAGAAGTGTGACCTGATCGACATCCATAACATTGTTTGGGTTTCTTAGAAAAGGAATGACATGCTGGGATAGAATAATATCACGAAAATACTGTCCATCCCAACTCTGACCATTTGGCTTCAGCACCCACATGAGCTTCTTTGCAGTGAACAAAACAAACACACCAACACAGTCTGGACTTTTTAATAATTCGCGATAATGTTCATTGTCATCGATTTCATCTGGTGTTGTGGCCCACACTCGATCATTTTGGTAGTTAGGCCGACGTGTTACGTAAACAAAAAATTCATCGGAGACAGCTAAATGCATGAAATCATCCACATCAAGATCTTCAAGATAATGGGCAAACCACATTCTGTCATCGATGTTAAGTTGAGTTTTTCTTGGCTTTGGAAGTTCATGCCAAGGCTTTAAACCTTGCCTATGACGGTACAGTCGAATGATCTCACCACTAACGATCTTTCCTCTCAACACTTCGATCTCTCTAGAAAGTTTAGAACAGCTGTTTTACCGCTTACAATGATGTCTTTTGTTTCCTGAGAGAGTGGCAAATTTGAGCGCCCAGATTTGGTTATATCCATTTCACATTCATCCAAAGTTTTATTCCAATTTCTTTTGACGAAGTCCTCACTTCTTCGCAATTTTTGGCAAACCCATGAACGTGTTATAAAGGTGGCTCCAGCATCACGAGCTTCCCGAAATGTTATTGCTCGTATGCGATCTATCACACGTTGCCTCTCCGAATCACCAATTAATTGAGAAGCCATTATATTATCACTATCAGCTAGAGTAATTTTAATACCTGCAATAAATAAAGAATTTTATATATTTTTACAATCACTAAAAACTATTTCGATATAAGTAAACATGTAAGCTGCAAATGGGGGGGGGGGGGGGCTAAGGTTTTTTGGAACCCCTTATATGGGAATGAACTCATAATGGTTCCTTGAGGTTTTTTATGATGCACACAAACCGTGCATGGAACAAGGAACTGTTCTAGGAAAATTAAATCCACTATAGTCCGAATAAGTAATGGTAAATGACAAATACTATAGTTTTTCTTTTTCATGATGCTAGCCCGACGTGGGCAACGGGTCACTCGCAAAGAGGTCCCAAAAATATAGCTTCCCTCACCAGCTATCTGCAAAGCAGATACGATCCAACTTTGGGACAGGATTTAGGGTTTAAAGCAGCCTAGCCCAGCTACATTTAGAACCTCAATATAAGCAAAAGACTCGCTGCCTTCACGTCAGATTGAATACATCAAAGAAAAAGGGGTAACTATTATATTTTTAGCCAAAAACCAAAACTTAAACCTCAACTGGCAGAATTGAGCGTCCACTTTTCAAGGCACATAACATGTCCGTTTCATGATGGGAATAACTCAGAAGCCTTACAAGCGGACACAAACAATATAGATACAGAAAATGACAAAATTTACCACCGAAAACTTTCATCTTTTAAGATACGAAAGAAATGAGGAGTTATAACGAACGAATATAACGCGCCAAATACACAGAGAATTAAGAGAAACGAAAGCAAAAGATTTTACGAAATAAGACAGCAATAAACAAGGCAAAAAGGATTACGGGCCAGATACTGAGCCTTTAAAAGAAGGGACAAGAAAGTAATGACTCTCCCGCTGAAAACACTGATCATGCCAAACCTTGAATGCTGCTCAGTCTTGACGTCCCCATATAAAAAAGAAATTAATAAGCTAAAAGAAATTCAATGACATTTCAGGGCCAAGTTCAGTGGCTGTAAAGAACTAAATTAATGGGAAAGACTGCGTGCATTATATCTATAGTGGCTGGAAAGAAGAATAATAATAAATACAACATACATTAATATTCGTATGGAAAAAAATAAAAGATACCCAACCTCAAACTGACCCCGATAACTATCCAATCAACATTAGAAAATAGTACAAATAGAATGGGTAGTGTTCCCAAACCTCAGATCAGACAACTCTGAAGGAAAATAGCTTTGTTGTCAGAGGGCAAAGATTAAATTATTACCAGTTACCAAAGGACATTACGAACTCAAGTGGTGTTACTGGGGATATCAAAAAGACTAGACAACCAACTCAAGACAATCCCTGATGAGCCGGTGTACTTGGCTATGCGAGATGAAGAGCCCAGAAGATCAATTCTCCAACATCAGGTCAAGTCTAGAGGTGGCTCCATCATGCTGACCTCTACGGGAAAGGAAACCCACGAACGGAACACCTTTGACAGGTTGACAGGCGTATGTATGTATATTTCTGCGCTGATTTTCATCCGTGCTCATTTTATGCAAAATAACTCCTACGAGTTATATTGTTCCATTAAAGTGTCTTTTTTTTTTTTTACCTTAAACAATGATTACTTTCTCGAATTTAACCCGTTACGATTTTAATTAAAACCTCGAAATCAAATTACGCCCACCTTTAATACACCTCGGGTTCTTGCACACCCACTTATTTGTTTTAGGTTAGGTTGGGGTAACCTAACCTTAAGTCCAGAATCATAGGAAATATTTTTGAGAGAGAGAGAGAGAGAGAGAGAGAGAGAGAGAGAGAGAGAGAGAGAGAGAGAGAGAGAGAGAGGGAAAAGTACCTCAAAAGGCTTTGCGGCCCATACCGAGGTGGTGCCAATGGCAACGGGTGCCAGGGAAAATTTTCTACACCCTCAAATAGTGTGCAAGATTTGGTCTAACCTTTTCTTGAAGTGATCCAGAGGAACTTCACAACTTCTGAAGGTAACCTGTTCCACGTGTCACAGATCTTATACGTAAAGTAATTCCCACACACACTAGTCCTAAACCGTTTCAAATCCAACTTCCAACCATTGTTGCGAGTTGGGTTATCATTTAAACTAAACATACTTCTAAAATCGACATCGTTGAACCCGCGTAAGAACTTGAAAACCTCGATGAGTTGATCGCGCAGCGCCGGAAGGGATTAACTTTGTGGCCCTCGCCTACACTGCTCCAGCCTCTCAATATCTTTCCTGAGGGTGGGCGACCAGAACTGCACAGCATACTCCAAGTGCCGCCGAACAAGAGAATTGTACAGAGAGCAAAATCTCCTTGTTCCGAAATCGACTCCTGATATAACCCAACAGCTTCTGGGCTTTCTTTTCCACCTCTACGCACTGTTTGGTAAACATAAGGTCGCTGCTAATTAGCACATCCAAGTCCTTTTCCAAATCAGTCGCCTCGATATTACACCCCAACATCGAGTAGTCCGACTTGGGATTGGCGTAGCCAATGTGCATCACCTTGCATTTACCCAAGTTAAACGGCATTTGCCATTTTTCGCACCACTCTCCTATCCTACCTAGTTCCGCACGAAGTTCCTCGATCGCTTCGGGCGTCCCAACATTGGCCCCAAGCTTGGTGTCATCAGCGAATTTGGTGATCCTACTGACCATGCCAGCGTCGATATCATTATGTAAATGACAAATAACAGTGGCCCCAAGACGGAACCCTGAGGAACCCCGCTAGTGACCGAGGCCCAACCCGAACTAGCCCCTTTAATTACAACCCTCTGCCGCCTATTCTTCAGCCAGTTTTCAATCCACCTACCTACTTCCCCACCAATACCCAGCGCGCGCACTTTGGCCATTAGCCGACGGAGAGGTACCTTATCAAAGGCTTTCTGGAAGTCGAGATAAAGTATATCAATCGCCCTACTCTTATCATACTCACTCAACATGACGTGGAAAAACTCGAGCAAGTTGGTGAGACACGATCTATGCCGTCTAAACCCATGTTGGGAGTCCCCAAGCAGCTTGTAGGAATCCAAATGATCAACGATCCTATCCGCTATTATCCCCTCTAATAATATAATTTACCTACAACCGAAGTGAGACTAATGGGACGATAGTTCCCTAGACTTCCGTGATCCCCTTTCTTAAAGATAGGGGTCACGTTGGCTTCCCTCCAGTCACCAGGCACCTGGCCCGACTCCAACGATTTGTTGAAGACTAGCCAGGTGGGGAGCCAGTTGGTTGCGCACTTCCCGCAAGACTCTAGGGAGGAACTGGTCTGGCACAGGAGCCTTAAACCGGTTTGTCTATTCTATCGGCAACGACTGTCGCGGTACACCGAACACTATCCAGGACAGCACGGTCTTGCCTCACGCCTGGCTCGGGGATCACGCGGGTGTCCTCCCTGGTGAACACTCCCGCAAAGTACTCATTCAGCACAGCTATGTCTGCGTCGTTAGTCCGCAGCGCACAGCTGGGGTCCTTTAACGGGCCTATCATGCTTCTAGTGGGCTTTCTACTATTAACATAACTGAAGAACTCTTCTGGGTTTTCCTTGCAGAGGCTTGCCACGCGGAGTTCTTCGTTACGTTTGGCTTGCCTAACTTTCGCCTTCACTTCCCTGCAGACAGGCGGACATACGCCTCAGTTTTCTCATGGGAACGATTGGCCTTCACCCTTCAACACACAGCTTTCCTATTTCGGATAACCAAAGCAATGTCACGACTGAACCACTTCGGCTGCGTTGAAGCTGGGGTAACCGGTTTTGAGGGTATGGCAGCAGACTGCAGCACCATAAACTCGTCCCGGAATGTACTCCACACTCCTTCAACATCGCCACCCACCTCTAACCCCATCTCACCTATGCTATCCCGGAAGCCAACAAAGTCCGCCCGCCGTAGATCGAGCTTATTGCCTCTCCAGTTACTACGCTTCACCCAAGGGACGCGCACACGGAACCTAATCAGACCCAGATCACTCTCGCCCAACGATTCGTCAACGGTGAGGCCAGTGACGAGGTTGTAGTGATGTGAGTCGTTTTTTATTGTGTCGTTTTTTTTTTTTTTTTTTTGTCGTTTTTTTTGTTTAAAACGAAGGTAGTCTGTTTTTTTTTGTTTTTTTTTGTTTTTTATTTTAAACTTATTCCATATTTTTCTTCCTTTAATCTAATAAGTATATAGTATTACCTATAATTTACTATACTACCATGCTTATACAGTTATACCTAGTATATATAGTCATCATTTAGAAAAACTGAACACAAAAAGTATATAATAGAAATAAAAAGTGAGGTTTGTTTTCCTATGTATATATATTTTTTAACTAGAACATGAAACATTCTTCCTCATTTCAAACAATATACATAATTGTGATTGGCAAGAGTACCAGTATATATAATCCAGATAGAAAAAAAAATATTCACCTTTTTGTTAACCTAATGTTGTTTAACCTTCATTTCCATAAAAGAATCATCACTAGATTGGGTAGAGCATATATGCTAGTTTCAATATCACAGGTACTGGTATAATATAATAAAAAATACATAATACTGGTATAAAACAATATATATAATTGTGATTGGCAAGAATACCAGTGTATATATATATATATATATATATATATATATATATATATATATATATATATATATATATATATATATATATATATATTCCAAATAGAAAAATAAAAAAAATAAAAATATTCATCTCTTTCTTTAACCTTTTGTTAACCTAATGCTGTTTAACTTTCATTATCTGATTCTATTTCCATTGAAGAATCATTATCACTAGATTGATTAGAGCATATAGTTTCAATATCACAGGTACTGGTACTTATTGCAGATTTGGATGTTGACGAAGCCAATGTAGCACCATGTTTTACTTCACTTTCTTGGAATTTTGCATTTTGGGATATAAATACAAGCTTTGCTGCTCGTCTGTGCTTAATCAGTTTCTTTGGCTGTATGGATATTACTGTATGTGCTAAATGATCTCGGAGGTAATGAAAGGGCGAAATAGAGGTGTATGAGTTTGGTGTAGGTATATATGTGAGTATGCGTGCGTATGTATCTGGAATTCTGGATGTATGCGTATGTATGGGGTATATAATAGATATAAATATGGTATATAAGTATTTATGTATATATGGTATATATGTATATGGGTGTATGTGTATGTAATATATATATATGGATGGTCTCGGGGGGGAAAATATGTCATCGCAGGTCTAAAGGATAGTTAAGTGGGAGATTCAAAATCCGAGGCATGGATGGGAGAGTCCTGGAAAGGTGGACAATGGGCAGTCAGCTCCCAGCCAGTGTTCTCGCAAGTTTAACGGATCTCAAGATACAAGATTTTCAGTGCAAGAAAGAGGCCAGTTTTTTCTGTAAATAGGCTGAAAAGGGCATTCTATACTGGTACCATATGGCCTATTTTTATTATTTATATTTATTTTATAATATATATCATTGCAAAAGTATACCTTATAATTAAATTGGTAATATCTATATTAATTATTAAAAAAAACGAAAAAAACAAAAAAAACAATAAAAAACAAATAAAAAACAAATAAAACGACAAAAAAAACAAAAAAAACAACATGGACATAAAAAAAACGGTTTTTTAACATCACTACGAGGTTGTTTTCGGTCGTGAATACTAAGTCTAGAACGCTTTCGCCTCGTGTAGGCCCACTGACCGACTGAGTGAGGAAGTTCTCATCAGCAAAGTCAACTAGCCTCCTCCCTTCGGCATCAGCAATCCTGTCTTCCCACCTTATGCCGCGACAGTTGAAGTCTCCTAAAACTACACACACCCTGTCTCCTAGCAGGATAAGGAGTTCGGTATACAGGGCTGTATCCTCCTCGAGGCGGAGATGCGGAGGTTTGTACACCAAGATTAACCTATAGTTCATCCCTCCCACGTTCAGATCGACGCCAAGCAGCTCCCGTTCCGATCGGAACTGGCAGTCAACCGGACGCAATGTGTGCCCCCTGACGTATATTAGTACCACTCCCCCCTCCCCACGGGTGCGGTCCTTGTGAAACATTCTATACTCGGGAGTCTCTAACTCCCCAACGTAGTCCCTACAATCAGTATGAATCCAGGACTCGGTGATAGCAACGATATCCTGGTATTCTGATGCTAAGAGCGCTCGTAGCTCGCAAAACTTATTCCTAATCGACCTAGCATTAAAAAAGCACTGCACGGAGAGAGCTTTCCCTATTCTGACCGCCCCCTAGCACGACCCGTTTCCGAACAGCAAGGGTTGTCGGGAGTTGAAGAGCCCCTCACTAACGAGGGGTCAACTTCCGCAGAGTCTGAGCCCCCTCCAACGGGGAAGGAGGGTCACCCACCTGTACATGGATGCACCCTTCTGTTGAAGGTACGTCCGCCAGCGCAGCGGCTCATCATCATCTCTCCCCGGTGGGGGCCCGTCATTAATCCCCGGGCTTGACCTCGCCATACGGTATAGGTGCCGGTCGAGCAGCGCGCCTAGCACACATTTATCCTTGACATTGAGGTGGACACACAATCTCTCTGATAAAGGTCCCACCTACTCGAAAACGCGTCGAAGGAAACGACAAACCTCACGCTCAGTGGGACGCATGTCCTGCACCCTCTCGTTGATGCCAATGACCTTACTGAGCGCGTGGTCACTGGCATTCATCCGCGATAAAATACCCATCAACATTCCCCTGTCTGTCTTAAGTTTTAGATCATCCGCAAGAGACATGATCTCGGTGATGATCCCTTCGGTCGAACCTACCCTACCGCTACCGCCTTTGAGGAACAGGTCGTTGCCACCAGCGTGGACAACGATCGCAGTCCTCCGACTAGCCAAGTGCAGCTTCTCTAACTCCTTCCTTAAGTGCGCCGTTCCCCGCCCGGGTAAGTACCTTACCTTCCTCCTGTCCCGGTTTGCAGAAGCAAAGTACTTCTCCTGGCCCCTGATCTGTGAGTCCCCAATCAAAACGGTGTCTTCCTCCTTCGCTCACAGGAGAATAAAGTGGTTGGAGGTCCTGACAGCGGCAACCGGGGTCTCCGGCTTCGCAGCCTTCTTGCCCGATACCTTTCGATACCCGTTGCCACCCATAGAGACAGCCGCACTTACACCACCCGACCCACCCCGACCGGCAGCTACATTCTTCGTTTTTTTTGGGCCATCAGTTGGCCCCTCCCTTTCCACCCTCTATCGAGAGAGAGAGAGAGAGAGAGAGAGAGAGAGAGAGAGAGAGAGAGAGAGAGAGAGAGAGGAGAGAGAGAGAGAGAGAGAGAGAGAGAGAGAGAGAGAGAGAGAGAGAGAGAGAGAGAGAGAGAGAGAGAGAGAGAGAGAGAGAGAGATTTCATGATTCTGGACTTTTGAAACACCACACACACATATATAATATACACACACACGAGTGCCTAACGCATTTTATACATGAAAACAATACTGATGGTTGATTAAC
The DNA here is from genome assembly GCA_023014485.1 of Bathynomus jamesi. Taxonomy (NCBI): domain Eukaryota; kingdom Metazoa; phylum Arthropoda; class Malacostraca; order Isopoda; family Cirolanidae; genus Bathynomus; species Bathynomus jamesi. The sequence goes on along the minus strand of JAJOZX010001403.1, from coordinate 187,593 downwards.
AAACCTCCCAAAAAGGGGTTCCAAAATAAAAAATTTAAACTGCCAAAATTCCTCTCCAGCAAACAAAGCCATAAAAAATCACAAGTGCGCATCAATCAGTCTGTCTCCCCGTCAAAATTCTCTTAGCATATCGAAGACTGGACAAAAACAAATTCAAATATTTATGATTTTTCTCCCTGTGGCCATGGCTGAAATTCCTTCTCCTCAAAAATAAAGAATTCTCTTTTTTAGAGAGAGAGACCTAAAGGGGAAAAGGGAAAATGAACGCGACCCGTACAGAATTACGTTAATAACGTTATATTAAAAGAACGAATGGCCGCTGTAAGTATAGTAATAATTATTACATTCAGACTTTGGGGTCATCGAGCAGCCTCTAGCTTACGCTTCTGTAGCACGCGACTACACCTTATCTTACATTTCGATATTCCTGCCTGCTATAAAGGCGTAAAAACGGGACATTATAATAAGGGAAAAGCCAAAGAATAAACGCTTCAAATCAGAAATATTTAAAGCAATTCACTTAAGAACAACGATAGTTAAACTGAAGATAATTACGCGAGTGTCAACTGTAACCAGAATTTGATAAGGGATTACCCGAGTCTCGTAATGAGTTCTCCATGACGAAAGAGCGAAGGGAGAAAACCAAAATCGATTTACTTATTCTATTTATTCTCTCATATACGTACACGCGAGCGTACGCGCATACGCGAGATCCCTACGTACGTATACACATTCTCTTCACGCGAGTGCATCCGCACTACATTTCGACCTAACTGTCAGCTCTTCAAGAGCGCAAGAACAAAACTTCTCTGAAGACTTCGGTCCGAGTGATACGAACGGTTCACAGTCGATTAAGCTTCGTTCACGCAACGAAATTGGTCTCAAATCGGTTAATTATTATTTCCAATCGGTAAGTAACCAACCGTTCTCTTTTCTCCTCCTCCTCCTCCTCCTCCCTCCTCCTCCTCCTCCAATGAATTTCGGTTCCATCTAGCTCGCCGCCCCAACCTTCAAATCAATTTACACCGTTCGAGACTAGTGGTGTTCCCGAGGAACACCCCTCCCTCTCTCTCACGGACGACGCAACGTACAGTATATGCTTAGATTCGAGAGTCACGCGCTCGTCGCGCTCACCATCCCCAAAGTATAAGTATAGCAATAAATGAAGTTCCTCAACGCAACACCTTTCGTCCTTCCACGCAAATCCTCGATGTCAGCGCCACGCGACTTCCCTGCGGTATATTAGCGCTTCTTGAGAATTCCTTGAACGCGTGACCAGGCTTCTCACTTTTAGGGCGAGAGCTTTCACTAGTGCAACTAATAGATCCGCTCACCCGCTCTTTTCAACTTCAATTACTATAAAAAAAACATAGTTAAAAAGTACATTATCTATCAACCAATATTGCTAATATACATCTCCATACTTTCACTTAAACTATTATATATAATTCATCGATGCATTCATAGTTTAAGTGGTAGTATGAAAAGTTTAACAGTTTCACAGAGCACCATTCCGCCCATAAACCCAATTTAGGGTACGAGCAGCTCGTAGCACCATTGCCAACGAAATAGGCGGGGGCGAGTACTGGCGAAACTCCCGTATGTGACTCATCACTACTGGAAGTAACGATGTTCTGTGTTAGTGATGTTAAAAGAACATCCATAAAGTGTGTGTGTGTGTGTGTGTGTGTGTGTGTGTGTGTAAATGCGAAACTAATTATTACTCGTAAATTAGTACGAAGACTATTCACGCGTTGTCAGCATAAAAAAAAGGGGGCATGAATGAATGTGAATTTAGAAAGTCACTTTGCTAAATCTAGTCAGTGCCAAAACATCGGCGGGGTTTCCGACAGGAATTTCAATCACAGTGCAGCATGATCGGCACCAGCTAGCGGACTTAGCTCGCCGCACAACGACCCAACACAACTTTACCTACCGGGTTTCCCATAATACGATTCGGTGAGCGTATCAAAATGGATTAAATTTTAAGCCACGAAATCGACCTATTCCTCATCTGAATCTCATTATTACAACGAATGGTCTCATGCAACGCGTAAAAATGCAATCCTCAACATAGATTAGTAGAAAATTTTATAATTTATTGAAATTTACTCGATAACCAGCGAATATCTCTCATTATATTATTAAATATACTTAAATAACCAACCTACATAGACTGACAGCCCGTAGCGTAGCGTGGTCATTTTCAATACGCATACATACATACGTATGTATGTATATATATATATATATATATATTAGGGTGCATCAAAATCACCAATGACAAAGTTTCACTTTGTCCCTAAGTTAGAAATGTTCCAATGGTTAAGAAAACCTACTATGTGAATTATTTTTGGATTTGAATGCCATTTATGGGGTCCACACAGACTTCCTATATGCACACCAACCCCACAGTCATTCTGTGATTTGAGATCCAAATAGTAGAAGTTTAAAGATTTTGTTCACTACAAAAATCAGCCCAAGAACATGTAAGTGATATTTCTAAAGGTCATATATATACTTCTAAAAAGTGATAGAAACTTCTATAAAGTGATAGTACCTCTAGAAAGTGATAGAAACCTCTAGAAAGTGCTAGGAAGTGGTGGAAAGTTATAGAATATTCTAAAAGGAACTGCAATGTATAATCTGATATGCAAGTGTTTATGATAAATGTGATTTTGTGTGTTTATGTTAAATGTTTATGTGCAAGTGTTTACGTTAATAAATTTTGTGTTCTCTTTACACCTGTCGTGCATTATGGCCAGTTCAGGTAGCACAAATGATAAATATGCTGTTAAAACTCGTCAAACTGCTGCCATTTATGGTCTTGGTGCTGGAATCAGCGATGCAGATGCAGAGATAACAGGATCTAGGCTGCCAACATGTGAGCAAGTGTTGCGATGCTACATGTTTCATCAGCAAGAAGGTCTACCGTTTAACCGTACAAAATGGAACAATGCTAAATTTGTCTTGCAAAAAGTTATTCCATTTTATCAGAAAGGCAACATTTCCATGATTACCGAGAAGAAAGCTGTTGAAAAAATTATAGCACTATCTGCAAAAAATGCAAAACTTAGGGAACTTCCAGTGGATTGGCGTTCTTCGCCTGGTGCAGTTGCGAAGCTTAATGGGATCGAAAAGGAGTTACAAGAAACATTTCAGTTTGGCCAAGGAATGCTGAGCAAACTCATAAAAGATCCTGAAGATCTGGAGTTCTTGCGGTCAATGAAATCAGGCAGAGTCGCATCGTTTGGAAGCCATGACAAGAAGCTCGCATCAAAAGTCCAAAGAAAGCAGGAAAAGGAAATGATGCAAGCAGAACAACAGCTTAAAGCTCATAAAGCCCAAGCATCTACAAGCAAAGTTCAGATTGAGAACAGTGAGGAAAGCAACAGTGATATTGAGGATGAAGAGGGTGATATAGAGGATTACAAACCAAAAACACAAAAAACTCGCCAAGCAACTCGTTCAGGAACAACTGCTTTTATAAGTCATGACATACTCAAATCCCATAGGATGGTTTCCCTGTCTACACGCACGAAGATCACACTGGCCCAACAGGCAGCATTTACCAAAGCCATCATTAAGGAATTAGGAGGTGACACAAAAAATGTTTCACACTCATATTCTACCGCCGACAGAGCAAGACGTAAGGTTGGTGAAGAGCTTGCATCATCGGTCAAAGAGTCCTGGGTTCCACCACAGTTCCTGTCTCTTCACTGGGATTCTAAACTGATGTCAACTCTGTCATACCAAACTAAAGCTGAAGAGAGGCTCACTGTAGCAGTTGGCAATTCCTATGACATCAAACTTCTTGGTGTGCCTTCCTACAAGCCAAATACAGATCAGCCAGCTGGTCAAAGCATTGCTAATCTCACCATGGAGCTTCTCCGATCATGGAATTGTGTTGACTCAGTAGTGAACATGACTTTTGACACAACAGCTAGTAACACTGGTCATGTGTGCTGCCTGTGTAGCCTGCACCAGGACATAGGTCGAGCTTTACTGTGGTCAGCTTGCCGGCATCACGTTGGCGAGGTAATCCTTACACAAGTCTTCAATGATCTGAAAATAGAACCACCAATGTCACTAGAAGTTACCATATTCTGTCAGTTCCGAAAGCATTTAGACACAGTTCAACACAACAATAATCAGGCACTTAATTTTTTGGATGGTACCTCTTATTCAGATGATGTACAAACCATAATCCATGACTATAGGGCCAGAGCGATTTCATGCGCGCAGTCTGTTGTGAAGCATCAATATCAATGTGATGACTACAAAGAATTTTCTGATCTTTGTTTGCTCTACTTGGATGGGACAAGTAGAGAGTTTTCATTTCGACGTCCTGGTGCTGTACACAAGGCTAGGTGGATGGCCAAGTTTCTCTACTCCATTAAGATGGTGCTGCTGGAGGAGCAGATCAGCTCTCTTCCCTCTGGAACCATTACCACGGAAGCACAACAACCCAAACTGCGAGAGTTTGTCAACTTTGTTTGCTTGCTGTACAGCTGGTGGTGGATCACCTGTTCAAGCGCGGTCGAGGCTCCATGGAATGATCTGTCTTTACCAAGACATCCTCAGATATGAAAAACTCAGCCCCAGCATATCATCTAGTGCGATAAAAACTCTCAAGCATCACCTATGGTACCTGACTGCTGAGATGGTACCTCTTGCGCTCTTTAATGATGCAGTCCCTGAAGCTGAACGCCGCTATCTGGCTGAGAGACTTATAGCAGTAAAGCCAGCACAAGATCAGGCATCTTTACCACAACATCGATTTGGTACGGGATTTGGGAAACCCAAATTTCCAAACTCCATTTCCAGCACGACAAAGCTTGGCGACTTAATCAACAAAGATTCATGGTACATTTTCTCTGTTCTGGAACTTGACAGTTCTTTCCTGACTCATAATATCGAAAATTGGCCAGAATTAGCTTCCTTTCAAACATCCAGAGAACACATCTCGGCAGTTAACGTCGTAAATGATTGTGCTGAGCGTGGGGTGAAGCTAAGTTCTAATTTCCTCATGGCTGCCAGATCAGAACAACATTACCAAAATGTCCTACAAGTTGTTGAATCCGACAGAAAGAAGCTTCCTAATCTTCGAAAGAGAAAAACTGGAGACTAAACTAATTGTTCATGTTCATTTACAGCTCTTGAACATTTTTTATTAAAGTAGTTCTTTTGACTTTGACTTGCTTGTATCACCAATAATGTATATAGTATCAATAATATAATGTATAAACCAGACTGTAATGTCAGACGTCAGAAAGTAATGTAGAAATCAATGCAATGTATCCCTGTTTTGATTATTTAATACATTTTTTGGTTCTGATACTTTTGCAAACACGGAAACCGGGATATAAAATGTTTAATTTTTTGGTCAATTTAACTCCAATACTAATATTGCATCAATGATGTGGACCCCCTAGATGACCACATAAATCTTTGAAATTTGGCCATATGTGCTATTTCAGGCATTGGAACACAGTAATCATAGGGACAGATTGAATAAAACTTTTTGAAAAATCATGGGAAATTTGATGCACCCTAATATATATATATACAACAATTTTTTTAAGAATTTATCGTAAAAAAATTAGGAGAAACTCTTCTCAAATTTTCAAAGTAAAATAAATAGCTAATAAATATGTACAGTGTTTCATATTTATTTATTATAACAATGAGCCTAACGAAAATTGGCATCTGGCAACTGGTACTTGAAAGGAACACAGAGAAACATTGTCACACAATAAGGCTAATTTTGGAACGCTTTATGTCAATGTAAGTACGTACGCCTTTCTGTAACGTTTTGCATGCAGCCAAAAATCTGCATTCGTTCGAACTGATAGAGCAAGATTTCTAGCAATTTTCACCCACATTAGAGAGATACATACGGGTTGAATGTATATTTTGTGGTTAGGAATGGAATAAGTAAGACGCAGGGTAATATTAATGAACACAATAAAAAATTATTACTACTAGGATAATTAATTATAAATTAAAGAAAATTAATAAATTTTAATATATAATATATATATATATATATATACACACACACACACACACACACACTGTGTGTGCAAGTTCGAACGATGGTTTAAGATCGACCTGCGGTTGACCTCTCTGCAGCATCACCCCTCATTTGCAGGATTTGGTGAAGGAGGGAATTGCTGTCTGATCTCCTCCTGCCCTCGTAGCCAGCCACGCATGGCTGGTCAGGGACTTTGCACAGAAATCTGTCCAGCTGGTTCTTGAAGTTATTATTCAGGTCGGTGTGCTGGAGATTCCTTACTTCTTTCGGTAGGGCAGTGAAAAGCTTTGGGCCTCGTATTCTGAGAGTATTTCCCATCCTCGTTTTCAAGGCCCCCTGTCCCACAGCAGCTGGAACTGTACAAAATCTGCCTCTTCTCTCATTCCAGTTTATTTCTATTTCATTTGTAAGGTTAGGAACAAAGCCCTCAAGTATTTTCCACATTATATATATATAAAAAAAATTATATATATATATATATATTTTTATTGGTGCGTGTTTGTAACACATCTATCATGTTTTTTTTTTTTAACTAAAAGAAAGCATGCACCGCATGCCTTTCATTCATGGAAAATACGCCACTGCTGAGCTGACAACATTTCGCGACTGACTTCGTATAGTTAATCTCAACAGTCTAACATAATTACTATGTAAATTTAGTTAAAAATTTACCTGAAAACCCTAAGTAACTTGCAAAGCACAAAATATCAATTTACTCTAATTTGGCAGAACCCCTGAAAAATACTTGCATCACTAAAAGTTGTATTCTACATTCGAGTAAACCACCACAATTTTTGCTATATATATATATATATATATATATATATATATATATATATATATGAAACCAAGTCGTAAAAAATCTCCACAAGTGCAAAATTGGAGCAAGAAGAGTCAAACTAGAAAAAACTAAGCGAAACAAACCTTCATCCATGAAACAAGGTACCAGAAACTTAAAAAATAACCCAAAATATTTCCACACGTTTGCGGAAAGAAAAATGCAGTGTAAAGAGAGTATTGGTCCGTTGATAGATAGGGCGACCGAATACAGAAATGACCAGAAAATATGAGCGAACTGCTTAAGGACAATTTAACTCTGTGTTTAGCAGCCCTAAGTCCGAGAAGAAATTAGAAAATCCAGATGAATTTTTTGACAGTGATACAAATCAGCCAAGAACAAGTTCAGCACAAACCTATCAATAGACTTAACTGAAAAGTTGTGAAGATGGACTGTAGATACTGATTCAGATATTAATGGCAGTGTTGTATCATGTTTCGCAGATGACAAAGATATGCAAGGAAATATCCAACATTATTCAAATGGGCAGAAGACACCAATATGAAGTTCAACAAAGAAAAATTCCAACTTCCAAGATATGGCAATAACAAGGTGCTACAGAATAGGGGGTACAAAACTCTGCAAACCAAACAGATAACACCAAACCCACAAGTCAGGGATCTTGGAGTAATAATATCGTCAGGTACAGAATTTAGAAAGCACTACACCATTAAAACTACAACAGCTAGAAAAATAATGGAAGCCATCTGGAGGAGCTTCCACATCAGAAAAGCAACAATCATGCTAAAATTATGGAAGAGAGTAGCCCTACCAATAATTAAATATTGCACAGTACTCAAGACCATACATATAACGAGACATTGCAATTGCAAACACAGAAGCCATACAAAGGAATTTTGTCTAAGATAGAGGAAACGAAAGGTGAACACTACTGGTCTCGACTACAATCCCTGAAACTCTACTCTCAGTAAAGAAGACGTGAGCCGTACGCAATATTATACATATAGAAAGTACTTGAGGGTTTTGTCCCTAACCTTAAAAACGAAATAGAAAAGCACAACAATGAAAGAGGCAGATTTTGTACTGTCCAGCTGAGGCGGGACATGGAGCCACGAAAACGAGGGTGAAAAATACCCTCAGAATACGAGGTCCATAACTTTTTAATGTCCAGCTGAAAGAACTGAGGATATTGTCAAGTCCCTGAGCAACCATGCGTGGCTGGCTACGAGAGCAGGAAGACATCGGAAAGCGATTCCCTTCTCCACGAAATCTCGCGAATGAGGCGGGATGCTGCAGAGAGGTCGACCACAGATCGATCCTGAACCGTCGTTCAATCCCTCAAAATATAATATATATATATATAATCCGACTTAACACACTAAAGAGAAGGAACTATTTGCGAATCAATACAACATAATACCATATTCGGCACTTCGTCAAAGGGTCAACGTGCTAGATACGAGAAAAAAAATACTGCACGATGAAAAAATAATCAAACCAGACGTAACCTAACCTGTTAAGTTATACTAGGTTTCTACAACTAGGGTCTTTTAATCATTCTCAGAGAATCGACCTTACCTCCATCAAATGAATGTAGGGTTCAGCCTTTATAATTGAAAATGAAAGAGGGACGCGGTAAAGTATATCATTAGAAGCATTATTCGGCTATTATAGAGACCCATAATGGCTAAGAGCTATCATGGTTAGAGGCATCAATGTATGGAAAATCTAACCATGAACGCAGTTAACTTATCTAAGCATTTGTGTGTGTGTGTGTGTGTGTGTGTGTGTGTGTGTGTGTTTAAAAAGTTTTTAAAACTAAAAATGAGCCACATCGGAGCAACAAAGCTCTTAAATACATATTGTAATGCAATTTTTCCGTAAACAATCGAGGGAAATGTGCCTGTCATAACTAATTAAAACGTTCGTTCTTGTTTTTGTTAGTGGAAAAATGAAACTGCGATTTAGCCAAATGTTACGTTAGCCACACAAACAACAAATAAATAAGAGAAATAACCAAAAAAGATAATAACGAAATTTCCGACTAAAAAACAGACTTAAAAAAACGGGGGGGGGGGGGGGGGGGGGGGGGGGGGTAGTTTTTTTCTTCGTGGACATTATAAATATTATCTGATCTGCCGACACCCTTCTCTCCTCTGGGAACGAAATTAATGAATAATAAATAACCCTTCATTGTACTTGGCAATTCCCATTCCAAGTTCAAATTCCCACTTCCGTCCGCCGCTATAAAAAATTCCGAACTGTACGACAACAGTATCTCACGGAGGAATGGTATTACCGTGGCGCATCGCGCGTCTGGCACCGCGAACGTATCGACCAACGTGCTGTTGCCAACTCAAGCCGACATTCTCGCTCAAATCCATTGAGCGGACGACCACGGATAACGAACCAGGTACGATAATAAAGATAATTGGATAAAAGCAATGAACCTCTTTTACCCGAAGACCGCGCTCGCTCTCTCTCTCGTTACTTTACATTTTCAATTTAACCTATCCTACGGCGACACCGTTAATATCGCAATGTTGTGTGTTTGTGTGTGTGTCCTGAAAACTGTCGCGATTTCGCAAGGTCACAAAGAACACGAACACAAGAAAGGAAATAAATAAGGAATGGTATAGTTTCAGCAAATAATTTTGTGAATCAATAAATAAAAACACGAGTTAAAATTTGGCAATGGCAATATATTAAAACTTTTGTTGACACTCAATTCAATATTGGCAAACTGCCAACCACGAGTTACCATAAGTTAAACAATGGTTTTAATATTACAATAATATTAGGTTATAGTATATTATAAGAGGTAAAAAGTTTGAATTGGAACCAACTTTTTCCTACTTAAAAAAAAAAGTTCTAAAAATGGTAAATTTTTTTCCTCCTCCAAGAAATAAAATAATAGTATACGTCGACGTTCTTTCTCTGACCGGGTAACCTACGTACAGTTCGAGCGTATATATTATATTATATTTTGGAAAGAAATGCAAACTCGCGATGCGCCTTGCTCCTGATGAAATCATGCACCGGGACGTATAAAAACTGCTCTCTCTGAAGCAAACTAACGACACGAGCGAGAAAATGATGAATTTTACCATTAACTGGATTACGATAACGCGCATCATTGTTGCTTTCATTGGTGAAGAACCACAATTAGTGCGCTGACCCTCCATCGTACTTGGCAATGATGCTGCGAGCTGTTCGTACGCCGAATGAGTGTATGGGTGGAGACGCTTTGTGAAAAGGAAAACCTTCCTCCATCTTGTATTTAATGTAGAAATATACCGTGTACCGTGCCATAAACATTGATATATATATATATATATATATATATTAGGGTGGTCCACAGAATGGGGTAAAAAATCGAAGTTCAATTTTCTTTCCTCCCAGGCTATAATCTGGTTCCTTTTAGCTAAAGATATTTCATCTAATATTTAAGGCAAATCGAATAACTTTTAGGGTGGCTCAAAGCTGTTTTTTGTATACCATTATGCCCTTTATTAATAGTGAATAATTAAAAGAAACATTATTTACAGATACATTAACTAATGATTATTTTCTTTCAGATAGATTTATTAAATTTACAGGAGGTTTGCAATGTCAAATAAACGTACATTTTACTTAATGAAAAAGTCAGAGGAAACAATCACTGGAGCCAAGCTGCCTTCCCGTGGCCAGGTCCTCCGCATGTTCCTCCACCATCATCAAGTCTTGAAGAAGGAGATCAAACCTAGTTCAGAAGCTGTTTTGAAGAATTGCGTCTCTTCTGGGAGAGAGCCCGAATCCCTACTCAAAGGAAAGACCACATTCTTCACAAAATTCAGGCTCTACACTTGGAGTGGAAAGCGATTAAGAAGAATGCTGGGAGGAAAAGCAACTCTCAGTTAGAAAAAGAGAAAACTTTCAGGGAGAAATGGAGACCCTATTGATGTCGCCCATGCTGATGCCTTTACCTTAATCAAAAATGAAGAAGACCGGCAGTTCTTGATCCAACAAAGGAAAGCGGGACGAGTGGGATCAATGGTCTCTGCAGATATGGTGACTGACAAGGCAAAAGAGAGCTGCTCAGAAGCAAATGAAATTGGTAATAGGAAGCGGAAAGCTGAAGAAGAAAAATATGCTGCTTCACAGGAAGTTATGCTAGATCAGGGAAGTTCTTCTTCTGAGTCTTTATGTGAGTCAGAAAGAGAAGATGAAGATTACCTTATTAATCCCCCATCTACCAGCGGACCAACTTCACCAAAGAAAAAGGCAGCAAAGAATATCATATCTCCTGAATTGGCTGCTGCTCTGGACAGGACTGGCATCAGTGATAGGAGGGCCACCTTTGTATTAGCTGAAACTGCATCTAGCCTTGGTCAAGATCCTTCAGAGGTGAACATCTCTCGTTCTTCAATCAAAGGCACCGAGAGAGGCATCGAAGGCAAAAACCATGCCATTAAAGCTAGCTTTAGTCCAAGTATTTCGATTGTCCACTGGGATGGGAAGTTGATCCCTAATCTACTTGCCAAGAATGAAAAGGTAGACAGACTCCCAGTCCTTGTCTCTTCAGTTGAATCAGGTGATTCAAAACTGCTTGGTGTTCCCAAACTACCAAGTGGAACAGGGAAGCTCAATCAGCTGCAGTGTATAATCTTCTTTCCGAATGGAACATAGATAAGTCAATAATCGGAATGTTATCAGATACTACAGCATCAAATACAGGAACAAACAGGGGAGCATGCGTTCTTCTGGAACAGAAACTTGGTCGACCACTCTTCTGCCTGTAGGCATCATTGCATGGAAGTCATGTATGGAGGAGTGTTTGAAGCAGTCCATGGTTCATCTTCTGCCCCTGAGCCACTTTTGTTCAAAAGGTTCCAATCTATGTGGGACTACATTGATTTAAAAAACCTTCTCTACATCACAGGATGATGATGAGATGAAGGAGCAAGTTGATCCTTTCAGAAATGAAATAATTGCCTTTGCCAAAGAACATCTGGCCACTGGAAATTTTCGAGATGACTATAAAGAGTTTTTGGAACTTTCTTGATCTTTCTTGGTGAAAAAATTGAAAGTTACACATTCAAACGTCCTGCTGGCACGCACTATGCAAGGTGGATGGCTAAAGTTATCTATGCCTCGAAAATGTGGCTTTTTCGAAATCAAATCACCCTGACTCCTCGAGAGAAGAAGGACCTGAAAACCCTTACCCTTTTTGGAGTCCTAATCTACTTAAAAAGCTGGATCACTGCTCCTTCCATCACAAGCTCCGAAGAATGATCTGGATCTTATCCAAAAGTTAAAGGACTATCATGACCAGAAAGTGGCCAAAGCAGCTCTCAAGAAATTTGAAAACCACCTATGGTACTTATCAGAAGAGCTGGTGGCCCTTGCTCTCTTCGATCAAACTGTTGCACCTGACACCAAGGGAATCATGGTCCAGTGTATGAGGGAAAAGGAGGGGTCATTAGACTTCTCAAAGAGAAGAAGACTCAAGGAATGCAAAGCAACACTGAAATTAGAAACTCTTGCCACAAAGAACTCATTAAAGCTTCTTAAGGCCCTACCGATCAATATTAGTTTTCTTGATGATGACCCCAGCACCTGGGAGGAGAATGAAAACTTCCAAGAAGCAAAAAGAATCATAGGAAACATCAAAGTAGTTAATGATCATGCTGAAAGGGCAGTAGCTCTCATTCAGACCTTCAGCCGAACTCTGACGAAAGGAGAAGATCAACTCCAGTTTCTCTTAAGTGTGGTGGATGAGCACCGAAAGAGGTTTCCTGATTCTAACAAGTCCACAATCTAGCTGCGCAACAATGAGTGGCCTGGTCAGCCATTATACTCCCGCCAACAAGCGGATAATACCCATATATATGGGGGGACACAGAAGCCAAATGTGGACTTCTGGGGTAGTTGAGCCCCTCTAAATATTAACCGATTGACCCAAATTTTGCTCAGAGAAGCTTTTTGGGAAAAGGAACTTAATGAAACCCTGGGAGGAAGAATTTAAAATACTTCCATTTGTGGACCACCCTAAATATATATATATATATATAATATTATATATATATATATATATATATATATGCTGCAAACTCATCCAAAAGAAAAATGATCCAAGGCCTTTCGTGTATTCAGAGCTACAGTGTAGCTCTGAATACACGAAAGGCCTTGGAATCGTTTTTCTTTTCCTTGTGGGTTTGCAGCATTGATTCATTCACGGTTTAATTGTGAAATTTATCCCATATATATATATATATATATATATATATATATATATATATATATATACACAGAAGTGTCGAAACTATTTTTCGAGTGTACATTTTTAATAAAATGCATTAATATGGTGATGACAAAACGCTTCGAAAATGGAGTTTCACTTCACCAAACTTCATCGACGATGTCGAGAAGATTGCACGAAGAACCGAAGAACCGAAGAACCGAAGAACCAACCAAACCAGCAAACCAACAAACTTCACCTGGAACGCACTCTTCGCTCGCCCTAACTTCTGTATTCCCTGCTCTCCGATTCATTTGTCCATCAGTAATTGGAAATCCATTAAGACTCCGATCGAATGCTAAACGCTGAACAACTTCGCTCGGACCCCCCCCCCTTCCTACTCCGCCCCCGGGAAGAAGCCCCTTCGCATCAACTGAAGGAGTGATGAGATGCTGGGATCAGCTCCACCGCTGAAGGAACGGAAGGGGAAAGTAAATAAGAGGGAGGTTCACATACAGCAAAGACTTTTAATAGCAAGTGCTAAAAATACAAAGCAAACGAGCTTATATATATATATATATATATATATATATATATATATATTATATATATAATATATATATATATATATATATATATATATATAATGCAACTGGATCGGTTCGAACTCCCATGAAAAAAAAAATCTGGACCGGCCGAAACGGCAATTTTTCAATATTTGAAAGTATACCAAATATCGTGATTTTTAACCAGACTCCTTACTCTCTTTTAATATGCAATACAACATTCGAATAACGCGTTTCACCTATGTGAAATAAGTATATTCAGATTCTGGTCCGGTGGCACCGGGTGGCATCACTAATATTATAAATACATCAGACACACTCGCACGTCTATTACTGAACTCTCCGACCACTTATTTTAACAAGAATACCTTTCAAAATGAAGCTCAGAATGAAAGCAACAAGTAGTGCACGTATAGGCACGCGTTGCGCCCTTAACAATTTAATCAGTTCGTGAGCGCATCAAATAACCATTTTTCCCAAAAAGTACGATATACTACTGGGTGCAGGATATTAAACCTTCATATAGACGGTTAAAAAAAAAAAAGCCCCTCGTAAAACTCGATGTTACGTTTCTTACTAAAAAATATCGGTAAGGATCATCGCGTTTCACCTCAACCTTTTTGAAACCGATTGTATAATTTCGGAAAAAAAGTTCCCCTTGATAACAAATTGCAAAAATCATAAGAAATTACAATTATAATAAGCGGGGTTTGTTTTTTAAATTTTATTACTGTCACCAAAAAAAGAAGAAACTACCCACACACAAATCGAATATTACCAATTAGTAACTTTTTTACGATTTAAGAAACTTTGTAGGACTTTTTTTTTCCAAACTCTCTACGAAAAAATGTGGCGAAATTTAACATTATAGTAAGTATTACCGCCCAAGATGAAAAGAATGGTCGGCGCATTGTAACAAAATCTGTATCCAAAAATACTGTAGATCATGACAGACATCAATCAAACGGACTTTTTACCCATTCCACACTCTGATGACATAGTTTTACATCACAATAGCGCGTCATACGACTTATTTCATAAGACTTTTTTCGAGCTATAGTGCGCAAAGTTAGTTTGTATATTACTTGTACAAGATCGAAAAGGTTAATTCAAACCTAATTCAAGTGTTTATACACACACATCACACACGTATACGAGGGTTGTTCAAAACGTATCCGGACTGATGCGATGATAGGCAGAATGGTACTTTACGGGGTTTGGGGGCTTAATCTCCCTCAAAGTATGCTCCTTTTGAAGCCACACACTGCCCAACGATTGTGCCACTGTACTCTGTACTCTCCGACATCTAAGAAATCGCCGCGAAACAAAACATGTTCAACTTTATCGACTCACCACAGTGGATTGACGCTACACAATGAAGTGCAACCCTATCAGTCAACTTGTCTCGACATGCAGACACGTTTAGCAAAGTCAACTCCAAACGTGATCGTATTCTAAAAATAAACACCCTGTACGGATACTTTTTGAACAGACAGCGCGCGCGCGAGCGTGTGTGTGTGTGTGTGTGTGTGTGTGTGTGTGTGTGTGTGTGTGTGTGTGTGTACATAATTTAGTGGTGGACCGGATATCCGCATCATTTTTAACATCCGCATCCGCACTTTTGACTGCGGATATTACCTCTAATAAATTATGCAAGTTACAATTAAATTAGCTTATAAAGTAGCTTTTAGGCCCAGTCATGCACATTTCATGTAAAGTATTAATTACACTGGTATGCATCAATTTTGCTGTCAAGGGTTTTGTAAGTGATTCTTATAGAGGTTTTCCTGCTGATTTCGAATCTGCAATCCGTTTTTCTCAATCAGCTCAGGTTATCCGGCTATGGCCTCATAAGTAAAATAGAATTTTTCGTGATTTTGTCAAAGCGGAATTGGAACAGTAACATCTATCATCACTTGTTTCACTTGTATATCTTTTTTTACTTTTCAGGCATATAGATAAAATATTTCATAATGAATAGAGCGTGTAAAAATGATCCCAATAGATTCTGCTACATATGTGGGACGGTTACCATGCCAAATAACCAGTCCCAAATCACTAAATTTGAAGACAATGTATAGAGCATACTTTGGAATTAAGCTAGGGGACCAGGACAAAAATTTCGCCCCTCATATGTGCTGCAAGACATGCATTGAAAATTTGAGAAGATGGAGCAAAGGCAGAGCGAAATCTTTGCCTTTTGGAATTCCCATGATTTGGAGAGAAGGAAAGGATCACGTGACAGATTGCTATTTCTGCATGACAAACCTCCAAGGTGGGCTTATAAATTTATTTCTCTTAAATATTTTGAAATCCTCGTATGAAACTTGACATAATATTCACCATAATGTAATATTCACCATAATGGTAATCATACATTTACATATACATATTGTTATAGAAAATACATTTACACATACATATTGTTATACAAGTTACATTTACAATGATTGTATATTTCCTTTCTTTTTCATTCATATTGTCCCCGAAGGGACAATATGAATGAAAAAGAAAGAAAATATACAGACTCCATCGACCTATTTCATATCTTACAGACCGCAACCTTCCCTCACGAGCCGCCACTGTCTGAATGCTTCTTCTATTTCATATGCAAGTTTTATATCCATGTTTCTGTGTTTCTATTTTCAGGAGTTAACAAGAAGAATAAACACATTGTTGTATACCCTGACATTCCTTGCTATGAGACCTGTACCCCATGGTCCTGGAATTCCAATACCCGACCCACCTCAAACCCTGGACTTCGATGATTCTGATGATGAATCAATGACCAATGCCAATGACCAGTCCCAGTCGTATATACCTCAAAATACCGCTTCAAATGAGCAGAGGCCTCTCAACCAGGCCAAACTTAATGATCTTACCAGGGATTTAGGACTTTCCAAATTAGCTGCCGAGATCTTGGGCTCACGACTTCGAGAGGACAACTTGCTGGCTCCGGGAACAACATTCTCCTGGTATAGGAAACGAGAGGAAGAATTCCGCAAGTTTTTTGCAGTGCACGAAAATACCTCTTCCTTAGTGTACTGCTGCAATGTTTAGGGGCTAATCGAATCCTTGGGCCTGCCATATAACGCATCAGAATGGAGGCTATTTTAGACTCGTCTAAACGAAGTTTGAAAGCAGTACTTCTCAACATTGGGAATAGGGTTGCATCAGTCCCTGTAGCACATTCCGTACAACTTACTGAGAGCTACGATAACATGAAAATTTTACTGGATGCTCTCGTATACGACCAACATAACTGGAGGATCTGTGGAGATTTGAAAGGTAATACTAATATCATAAGTAAAACTATTGCTATTGACTATGTTGTTTTTCCAAAGGTTATTTGAGAGCGTATAAGAACACTTAACTTCCCCACAGAAGTGATACAGTCCAATGCATAGATTTTTTTATCTGATAGAACAAATTCTCTAAATTCTTTAAATATTTTCATTTTTTTTCAGATTGTGGCATTTGTATTGGGAATGCAAGGGGGATACACGAAATACCCATGTTTCCTCTGCAAATGGGATAGCCGAGCGGATGAGAACCACTATGCACAGCGTGAATGGGCATCAGAGAGAATTTTGAACCTGGGTCGCATAATGTCGTTTCAGTGCCCTTTGTACCACCAACAAAAATTTTGCTCCCACCACTTCATATTAAGCTGGGCTTGATGAAAAATTTCATCAAATCAATGAATAAGGAGGGTTCAGCATTCCGATATCTCGAGAGTAAATTTCCTCATATATCTGATGCTAAACTAAATGCTGGGGTTTTTGATGGTCCTCAAATTCGAACTTTGATCAAGGATACTCAGTTCGAAAACGCAATGACTCCAACTGAGAAGAATGCCTGGCAGGCATTCAAATCAGTTGTCACTGATTTTCTTGGCAAGCGTAGAAGTCCAGAATACGAGTCCGTTGTCGAAAACTTGATGGAAGCTTTCAAAGCTCATGGGTCGCGCATGTCCATAAAAATGCACTTTTTGTGGTCCCACTTGGACTATTTTCCTGAAAATTGCGGGGATTATAGTGAGGAACAGGGTGAACGATTTCACCAAGATATCAAAATAATGGAAGAGAGGTACCAGGGAAACTGGGATATCAATATGCTGGCGGACTATTGCTGGTGTTTGAAGCGAGACGTGCCCGAAGAAAAACACAGACGGAAAGCCAACAAAACTTCCTTCCTTCCTCAATAAACTTTTTTCCATATTCATTGTCTGAATAAAAGTATTTATTCACACAATGTTTTCATTTTTCACGAGTGTTCTTATAATATTACTCGTATCTACAGTGTTTAAGCTAAAAAAATCAATAAATTTGGGGATAAAATTGGACTTATAATAAATGGCCAATAGAGAAAAAACCTGACCTGATTGAGGAAAACCAATGTCATTTTCGAATTCAGCATGGTCGAATTATATGAGTTGAAAAAACCCTCACAGCAGACAAAAAAATTTCATATGCATACCAGTTATTAATGAACAAACAAATATATAAACCTCAAAATATAAATACCTGGTAACACAGAAAATTGAATGAAACTTGTTTCAGTGAATTTTCTGTGGCTGAAACTCTTGAGAAAGTTATTATTTTTATCATAATGAAAACATTAATATTAATTTTAATTCTTATGCATTGCCTGCCATAATAGTAATATCACGAAATTTGAAAAAATATGTCGTATATTCATAATTCTATATTATATTGATAGATTAACTAAAGATCCGCATCCGCGGATATTGAAATTAAAGATCCGCATCCGCAGATGTTGAAAAACTGACATTCGGTCCACCACTAAATATGTATATATGGGAAATGGGCGGATGGTGCTCTACACTATCTGTTTAACTCTTCATACTTCCATTTAAACTATGAATGCATTTATGATTATATATAATATTTATTTATTTGAGATCTTTCATTTTCACTCCGAGGCTAAAAATTGGGAAGGTATTACATCCAGCATGGAAGCGATAGACTGGCTAACTACTTTTAAAGATAAAACAACGTTAGTGATGCTAATAACTCTCAAGGAGAAGACTAGAAATTGTGGAAAACCATGTCCAACAAAAAAACCCAAAAAAAACAGCAGGTTAGATGCAAAAGAGGTCAATGTTCCGCAAGAGAAAGAGAGGGACTAGAGGGACTAAAAAATTAAGAAACTGCAAAGACAATAATATCCAGATAAATGACAAACTGGATATCATAGATTACTTCATACAAGGTTTAATTGAGAACCATAGAAAAAGACGATGACGACGATGACGCCGTAGAAATGATAACGGTTAATTCAAAATACTACTATAATTTGAAAAAAAATAAAAAATAAAAAATAAAAAATAAATGCGACTGTCGGACCTTTGAAGAACGAAAACAATGCATCAAACGATGAACTAAAAGTAGGCCATGTAAAATATTAGAACTTGGTGTAAAAAAACTACAGGATTGTTGTGATTGCCTATTGTATAAACAATTCGCTGAAATTTTCCAAGAGTTAATGCTTAGATGACGGACAAAAGGGCTACGTGTTTTCGTTGTAACTAAGTGTATGCCCTCAAAAGACCTTAAGTTATTTTTTTAGCCTTTGGTTTAAGGGGAACCCAGCCTATGGGTTAAATTACCATACATATCTTCTGCTCTGTTGATTTCGACGTACCAGTTAGGCTTCGCGGAGTTCCGTTGTTATCAGTAGGCTCGTGCCTACTCCATCGTCTGTTGATGTGGTAGGCTAATTAATCTTCAGCCAAACGCGAGTCGCGTTCGTTCTTATGGTTATTCAGTTGATTTAGGCCATCGCACCCACAGTTTTGGGGTTTTGTTTTTTTCACTAATTTAAACAAAACTTGAAGGGAAGTTTAAACGCATCCCTGTCGCCTTCGAACGTTGCTTCCATCTAAAGGCGAGCTCCGCCTATTCCTGCTTTGATTCTGTCGCATTTGTTGATTTCGGTAAATGGGAAATTTCATACGTATTATTTATATCTTTCATTGTTTTCTTACTGTAATGTTTTCGGTAAAATCAGTAAAAGGAAAGTTTTTAATTTTTTTTTTTAGGTACTTTCGTTGCTGACATTAGCGCGTGGAAACTTTTATGCGCATTTCGTTCATTTTCCCGTTATCATTGTAGGCCTAACAGCCTAGTCTTTGTGATAGTAGGCACAATACCTACATAACCTTTTGTTCTTTATATTTCATATGGTAATTTTTCCACCTCCGTTGGGCTTTACCCCAAAAGCTCGGGCAATTCGTAGTTATACACTATAATAAAAATTACGATGATGTATTGAAATATGACTTCGAGTTAAACTATATTTAGGCGTGTTTAAGCTTGGGGTTAATGTAGGACTAACTCTAAACTGTAATGTAAACTATAAATAGGCGTGTATAGTTTTTTCATACTTGGTATGAATCAGCGTTGCGTATCCCCAGAACTGGTAAATGTGATAGCAAGGCGTTCTTTGAAGAAGAATTACGAGGCGAAAGAATAACGGATTTTGTCTTCACAACGGAAAACACACTTGGCACTAGACTCCGACAAATGGAACGTTACACTGATTAAAAACTGAAAGAATGAAATCGCTAAGCCATTATATTGGATATGGAGACGATCACTAGACAAGGGGGAATTATCGAACATCCTGAAGAGAGCGAACGTAGTTTCAATTTATAAAAGAAGGAATCGATCCGAGGCCGCCACTGTCCTTGATATCTCATCTCGTCAAAATATTTGGAAGAATAGTCAGAGAAAAACTGATTTTTTCGGGACTCGGAAAAAATTAAAAGATAACCAGCATAGATTCCGGTCAGGTCAGGAAGATTGTGCCTGTCACAACTAATGGAATACGATAACAAAAACATTTGCACTCGAAAACAATGATGCGATATACACAGACGTTGCCAAGGCGTTCGACGAGTGTGACCATGGAGTCATAGCGTATAAACTGAAATATATGGGAATAACGGGAAAAGTAGGAAAATGGATATATAATTTCCTAATTGAGCGGCAGCAAGTTATTACAGTGTAAGGAATATATTCATCGGAGTCGGAGGATCCGTGGCCTATTATTTGCTTCATTACTATTCATAATCATGCTAATTGATATAGATGAAGTCACCAATGATAGCGCAGTAACATCCCTTGCTTACGACGCAAAAGTTAGAAGAAAAATAAGAAACTCGGATGGTACAGAATCTACAAGCAGACATGCCCAACGGCAGCCCAAGGAACTACGGGACACGACTGGTTTAGTAGTGTAAATCTTCAAAAGAAGCCAGGGTGCCCGGCTCAGAATACTACCAGATGAGCCGAGAGTACCTGGCCATATGGAGAGCGCAAGAAACCAACTCTCTACCTCACCACGCCAAATCGAAAGGAGTGGCAACAAGCCTAACCTCCTCAAAATGAGGAATTATCACGCTGAAAGCCAGGAAGGTGTGTATATATATATATATATATATATTATATATATATATATATATATGCACCTCGGTGGTAGTGGTTAGCGTCGCTGACTACGAATCCATCGGCCCCGGGTTCGAGACCCGGCGGCGACAGCAAAATCCAGCTGTTCATCCTTCCATACAATAAAGAAATTGGTTGGTAGATAAATGGATACCGTGGGTCGTCTAGTGGTTAAGACGCTGGACTGCTGGTGGGGCCTGGTTCGGATTCCACGTTAAACTGTAGGTCTGAGGTGGAGTGAAAAGCTTGACCTTCGTCAGAATGGAACAGTTCGGGCGGACGCTAACCAAAGGATACATACAGTATATATAATATATATTAGTGGTGGACCGGATGTCAGTTTTTCAACATATACGGATGCGGATTTTTAATTTAAATATCCGCGGATGCGGATATTTAGTTAATCTATCAATATAATATAGAATTATGAATATATGACAATTTTTCAAATTTCGTGATATTACTATTATGGCAGGCAATGCATAAGCATTAAAATTAATATTAATGTTTCCATTATGATAAAAATAATAACTTTCTCAAGAGTTTCAGCCACAGAAAATTCAATGAAACAAGTTTCATTCAAATTTCTGTGTTACCAGCTATTTATATATTTGTTTGTTCATTAATAATTAATACTTTACATGAAATGTGCATGACTGGGCCTAAAAGCTACTTTATAAGCTAATTTAATTGTAAATTGCATAATTTATTAGAGGTAATATCCGCAGTCAGAAGTGCGGATGCGGATGCTAAAAATGATGCGGATATCCGGCCCACCACTATTATATATATATATATATATATATATATAGATTATATAATATTATATATATATATATATATTTGTGAATGTAAATCTTTAAGTGGTTGTTTGGGAAGCGAGTTCTTTCGGTGGATCCTGTCGAAAAGTTAAGTATATTCAGAAGGATATAAATTATTCATCAGAATATCATCGTCGAATTCGGTGCACCTATTTTAGAATGCAATAATCCCCGCAAAAAAAAAAAAAGGGAGAAAAGGGGAACGAGGGGAGAATGGCCCTCTCCCCACAACATCGATCAAGTGATTTCTCTCCCTCCCCCTTCTCCACCTACTTCGTAATCATCACTCATTTAATAATGAAATGAATTTTTTGCACCTGGTCGATCGACTGAAACAATTCACTTTTATTACGTGTGAAAAATTGGCCCACACGAAGAAAATACCCTACGTACGACCGACTCGAAGGACTACAAATACGTCGAATGTTAATAATCTAACACCACACACACACATTATATATATATATATATATATATATATATATATATATACACACACACACACACACCAATATATATATATACACATACATACTTGTATATCAATGTCACTGACATCCCACATCACCAAAATTTTTCAAACGGAGTAAATCTGACTTTTTGACAGGAAAGATTCAATGAGAACGGATTTCGATCTAGATCATCTGCCTACCACAACAAACAGAACATTATAACAGTATCATAGATGCACTTGAATGCAATGAAAGTTACGAGATAATATACACAGTTTTTGCTCGAGCATTCGACAAATGTGATCATAGTGCAATTGCACATTAAATGAAACATATGGGAATAACGGGCAAAGTGGGGAAATGGATCTATAACTTTCTCAGAGAATGTCAGCAAGTGGCAAAAACCCATGATAACAGACACAGACAGACAACGAAGTAATTAATCAATATTAGTACAGTAACATCCTTCGCTGATGATACAAAAATTAGCAGAAGAATTAGAAACGCGGATGATATAGAAGCCTTACAAACGGACGCAAACAGGATAGCTATACTGAAGGCACTCAATATATTTTGCCCCCCTCTTTTTTTCTTAGCTAAATAATAATAAGCCATGGGGTTGAAATGTCTTTTGAGCCGTAAGTTTGACCTTCCTGCGCTTCACATAACCGGAATTTTTCACTTTGAACCTCCCCTCGTTGTATAAAACCGCTTTTAAACGCCCTTCTATACAACCGATGGTTAACGGAGTTTCAAAAATGGCGACTGACAGTGATGTGCGTCGTAAACAGAGAGCTGTTATCGAGTTACTAACCGCGGAGAAGGAAACAGTTGGAAATATTCACAAACGTCTACAAAACGTTCACGGAGATGCTGTTGTTGATCGAAGCACAGTTGGACGCTGGTCTAAACGTGAGAGATCATCGGAGAGAGGAAGAGCCAGACTCGATGATGAGCCACGCAGCGGTCGCCCGGCATCGGCTGTCACACCTTACACTGTGCAACGTGCTAACAGCATCATTCGATCAAATCGGCGCGTCACGTACAAGGAACTATCACTGAAGCTAGGAATTACTGAAGGAAGTGTGAATACGATAATTCAGCAACTGGGATACTCAAAAGTGTGCTAGCGGTTTGTTCCTCACGAACTGACTCAAGATCACAAAGCCCAAAGAAAAGAAACTGATTCCGAGTCGTTGGTTCGATACGAGACAGAAGGGGATGACTTCCTTTCACGAATTGTGACTGGGGATGAGACTTGGGTACACCATCTTGAACCTGAAACAAAACGCCAATCCATGGAGTGGCATCATGCAGACTCCCCACGAAACAAAAAGTTCAAAATGGCTCCCTTTGCACGAAAGGTTATGGCCACCATCTTCTGGGACATGAAAGGGGTGATTCTGGTGGACATTATGAAGAAAGGACAAACAATCAACTCAGAGGCATCTATTGCTACCCTAAAGAGACTCCACAGACGTATAAAGAGAGTTCGACCGGAGAGAAAACTGGAACACGTCCTTCTTTCGCACAATAACGCAAGCCCACACAACAGTTTGTAAACAAGAGAGGCCATCACAAAAATGCGCTTCACTGCGTTACCCCACCCTCCATACAGCCCGGATCTGGCACCTTCAGACTTCCATTTGTTTGGGCCAATGAAGGATGCTATTCGTGAAAGTAAGTTTCAGAATGACGACGAGGTTGTTGAGGAGGTTAAGCGGTGGCTCCAGCGGAACCCTGCGGACTTTTACCAGCAAGGAATAAAGGCCCTCGTTTCGAGGTGGAGGAAAGTCGTAGAAAAAGATGGAGACTACGTGGAAAAATAAAAACTTTAAAAAAAGTACGTAACTACTTGTGTACAAAATTTCTGGAACTTACGAGGAAACTTGGAAAGAAAAAAAAAAAAAAAAAGGTGGGGCAAAATATATTAAGTGGCCCTCGTATTTGTCGGAAAACAGTAACGTGAAATGTACCACTAAAAATATTCAGCTCTTGAGATATGGAAAAATTAGGAACTAAAGCAGATAAAATATTATGTCTCAGATAGGCTGGAAATTCAGAGAAGCACGAATGCGAAATATATATACACAGTAGCAGTTGTAATAACCGATGATGCGAAATTTGGGACAAAATAAGATAACGATAAACAAGCAAAATTAATTACGGAACAGTTATTGAGAACCTTTAGAAGGGACAAGAAAGTAACGATTCCCCTGCTGAAAACACTGATCGCAACGAAACTTAAACACTGCTAAGTCTTGACGTCTCCATATACAAAAGAAGAAATTAATAAACTAGACGAAATTCAAAGAAATTTCACAACCAAGATTGATGGCTGCAAAGAACTGTCACTGGGAAAGATTTCATAAACTAAATCTATATTTGTTGGAAAGAGAGAGAGAGAGAGAGAGAGAGAGATACACATGCCACAATATACAAAGAATAAATAACAAACAACTAGTGCCTAACCTCAAACTGAATCCGGTAACCATCCAAACAACACTGGAAAAGTAGAATGTGAAGCGATCCCAAACTAAAGTACAGGCAAGGGACATCATAAACTTTGAAGGAAAATAGCTTTGTTGTCAGAAGGCCAAGACAATTTAACCAGTTATCCAAAGAAATAAGAAACACCACTGATGTCAAGCAGGAGTCTTCAAAAAAGGATCAGACGTCTGGCTCAAAACGGTCCCGGATGAGCCGGGTGTCATTGGCTATGTGAAATGGCGAGCTCAAGACAGTAACTCTCTCCTACATCAGGCCAGGTCTAGAGGTGGAGCTACCAGCTTGACGTCTGTGTGAAGAGACCGACGCACGGAACATCTACACACAATATATATATATATATATATATATATATATATATATATATATATTATAATATATATATATATAACTCCAGATTCCTGGGATCTTGGGAGCATTGCTCCAGTAAATTTGACCATGAGAAAAAGTAAATTTGGGTTTGGGTTTTGTTCATCCGCTAGACGTTATGCAATTTTTTTGCGTATACGTTCTTGTACAAACCAATTTTTTTAAATTACAAATTTAGTTATTTTAAGTTTAGTTGGTAATTCCATATTTAACAATTATTTTTATTTTTGTTAAGCTTCAATGTTTTGATAATTAAAATTTTATTAAAACGTATATTTTTTTAATATAAAATTATCAGGATTGGACTATGTTCCATTGATCTCGGCCAGGTTTGATAAATTGGCCAGATAATTACTTGTGCGGTTTTAAGTAATCCACCATGACTCTAGAATTGAAAAGTTTAGTTAAGTTTAAACTTACTTTTACTTACTCTTCCTTACTTTTACTAAGTTTAAAGCACTTACTTTTACTTACTTTCATTGTACTATATTTACTTACTTTTACTCACTTTTACCATACTATATTTACTAACTTTTACTTATTTTGTATTTTTTCAGGTAGTCAATAATCAATAATGGATCCTAATATTGATGAAGTTGGAGAGAAAAGTGAGGGTGTTAAAAGGGGTTACTTTTGTGGTCAATGCAAGAACAAATATTCAAAGAAGCAAAACTGGGAGGAACATTTTAATTCCAAAAAAATATTTGTTACAATACAAGAGGTCCCAGAGTTTGGGCCCACAGCTTAGATATTGCAGTAAAGAAATACCAGGATGAAGTGCAGCAAAGAGATACGGCAAAGCAGTCATTTAGTTTGTTCACAAAATGTGCTAGTGCTAGACCTCAGAAAAATGAACCAACTTCATCAACTGCTAATCTAGAAAATGAAACTTTTTCACTAGATGTTTCACAGACTGAAGAAAGTGCTTCTCCTCCACCTAAGAAACAAAAGGTAAGTGAGGAATCTGCGCATCAGACTAACAAAACTGCTTTAGAGGAATTTGAAAATTCCCAAATCCAGAAGACATTGAATGCAATTTTGCGCCTAGCAAAAGAAACTCACCAAGCTGTTGTGGTTAATAAAGAGAAGAGTCAAAATATGCCTTCAAGTTCAAGTGTTGCATCCAAATCTAATAAAGCAAAAAGCAACAAATTTGACATTTCCATAGCCCATTTAAGCAAGTGTAAATCAATACATTGCTGCTGCAATGAATAAATAAACTTAAGGTGAGTTATAAACTGTACATTATTGTATTATTATGTTTAGCTAAAACAATTTGTAATTGGTATGTCGTCAATTCAAGAGTTTACTATCATTAACCTATCTAGTGGTGTAAGGGGAAAAAAAGTAAATTCAAAGCTGTGCTCCTGAGGATGTCATTAGACGAAAGCGCTTGAGCACCATTTTGTGTTTCCTTTCCTTCGTGGTTTTATTCATCATAAATATTTTTCACGTGTTACTTTCGTGAAATAATTTTCATGTATATATATATATACATGTACAGGGTGGGCGGAAAGTAGCTCCCTATTTTGGATTGGTAAAAAAATACGTATATTATCCATTTATTTCAGAAGAAATAATATGAAAAGGTAGGCATACATGGTAGGTTTTCTCTGAAATTCAATGTGGGCTCCAACTCTTTCCACCAGCTTCTGGAGCTGCCCAGGAATGGCGTCCACTGACTTTAGCAGGAACTCCGGCGGGATGGAGGACATGACTTCCCGAATTCGGTCCTCCAGTTCTTCCAATGTCCTCGGTTTGGTGCGGTAGACTTCTTCCTTTACCCACCCCCAAAGAAAGAAGTCGCACGGTGTCAAGTCGGGGCTCCTGGCTGGCCATTGATGTGGACCACGACGACCCATCCAACGCCCAGGGAAGTGGGCATCCAGCCACTCACGGACAACAAGAGCGAAGTGCGGAGGGGCGCCATCTTGCATAAATATCAGATCGTCGATGTTCTCCCATGTGCTGACAACTGGCCAGACCTCGTTTCGCAACATAGCAAGGTACCACTCAGCATTCATGGTGTTGCGCAGAAGGAACGGGCCCACAACCTGATCTGAGGTCATACCACACACACCGTTACACTGAACCGATTCTGCCGTTTTTCAGTGGTAACCGTGCGACTTCTTTCTTTGGGGTGGGTAAAGGAAGAAGTCTACTGTACCAAACCGAGGACATTGGAAGAACTGGAGGACCGAATTCGGGAAGTCATGTCCTCCATCCCGCCGGAGTTCCTGCTAAAGTCAGTGGACGCCATTCCTGGGCGGCTCCAGAAGCTGGTGGAAAGAGTTGGAGCCCACATTGAATTTTAGAGAAAACCTACCATGTATGCCTACCTTTTCATATTATTTCTTCTGAAATAAATGGATAATATACGTATTTTTTTACCAATCCAAAATAGGGAGCTACTTTCCGCCCACCCTGTATATATATATATATATATATATAGGGTGTCCCGTAAGACTGGAACCACAGGGCAAAATGATAAAAACGGCAATAAAAACGCCGAACAGACTTTTGGGGACTTTGTGAAATGAGCGAGGATGGTAGCGGCTGTGTCATCGTCGGTGGATGTCCTCGGATGTCCACTGCGTGGTTTATCTCCTATAGATTCCGTTTCCCTGAACTTTGCAACAAGTTTGCCGACACAGCTGTGTGTTATCGGCGCGCGGTCCGGATGCAATCTGTTAAATTCCTCAGCAACCTCCCTCTGACTCCGATTTCCTACGAGCAGAATTACCTAGATGCGTTCTTCCTTACTCAAAGACATCATGGGCATTTGTATAAACGGAAAAACGTGAATTACTCATTTTACCCTATGGTTCCAGACTTATGGGACACCCTGTGTGTATATATATATGTCCAAGTTGATCGAACATATTTGTAAATTTTCGTCCGTGACTATTTTTTACCTAGTTGGTCAAACAGGTCATATATTTTATATTTTAAAATTTGTAATCACTTTCACTTGTATTAAAGTAGGGGGGAGGGTTCCTTAAGAAAGTTTAGAGAAAACGTTGTTTTTGCCATATACAAATATTTTTTTCGAATTTCACTCCTTTAGGATTTTAATTAAAAAATCTCGAAGTGAAATTAGTCGTCCTTTATGCTCAAACTAAATTTATATACACGCTCTCTGATTTGTTTTAGGTTAGGTGAGGTTAACCTAACCAAAACATAGTTCGTACAAGAAAATCCGAATTAATTGGTAAAAACGGTGGCTTACTATTGGAGCTACTTGTGTGTGTGTGTGTGTGTGTGTGTGTGTGTGTGTGTGTGTGTGTGTGTGTACTGGAAGCATTGTATCGAAGTCAAAAGAGAGAGTAATTTTGTTAAAGTCTTCAATTATAGCACACAAATTTAATTCAGAAGACGGGCATTACTAGAAAACTGGGACTATAAGTATTTAGTTTTCTAACCGAAAGAACGCAGAGAGTTTGTGAATGGAGTTGAATCTGGAGTCTTGGAAGTTATCAGCTCCGTCCCACAGGGTACAGTAGTAGCTCCCTCACTGTTTATAATGACTGCGGACATACTGTAGATTCTGATATCGAGGACATTATCGTTTCGTGCTTCGCGGACGACACGAAGATATGCGAGGAAATATGAAATGAAGGCGACACAGAAAAACTACAAAATGACAGTGAAACACTATTTCAGGAGGGCGGAAGACGACAATATGAAGTTCAACGAAGAAAAATTTCAACTCTCAAACTATGGTAACAAGAAGGAGCTACAGAATAATTGCTGAAAGAGACTGTAGACAAACAAACGGGTAACACCAAACCCAGGAGTCAGGGAGCTAGAAGTATTAATGTCATCGAAATTATGACAACTAGAAAAATAGTAGGAATTAGTTGGAGAAGCTTCAGCAGCAGGAAGAATTTAGTCCTGCCTATAAATGAGTACTGCTCAATACTAACAAGCCCATACACAAGACCCCGAAATATTGCAAACATACAAACCATACAAATGACTTTTACGTTTAACAAAGGAAACGGAAATTGGTGATTAGGGTGGTCATAATTACAATCCCCGAAACTCTACTTTTTAGGGGAAAAAAAAAGTACATAATACTATACAAATGGACACTACTTCAAGGATATATCCCAAACTTTAGAAATGAAATAGAAACAAACTGGAATAAGAGAACAACTGGATTCTGTACTATTCCAGCTATGGTGGGACAGGGACCATATACTCTCAGAATACGAGACCCCAAAACCCTTTTTAAAAACGTACTGCCAAAAGAAATGACAAACCTCCAACACAACAACCAAGCTAGGTTCGAGAATAATCTCAACATGTTCCTGTGTGAACTTCCTGGATCAGCCATGCGTAACTGACCATGAGGCAAGATGAGAGTAGAAAGCAACTCTCTCCTACATCAAATCCCTCAAATGGGGCGGGATTAGGGCATGGTTCTTATTAATCAGTTAATCATTTTTTTCGAATTTAATCATTAATTAATCAAAAAATATTTTTATAAAATGATGGGAAGTAATTAATTTTCCTCAGAATTTCAACACCATTTTACCTCAAATTTTCTAATGTATCATTTGAATTTGGCACCTTTTTGCATGCATAAACTGTCTAATCCGCCCATGCCTAATTTCTTGAACTAAAGCAAACAATGTTTGAGCAAAATGTTTTCTTCGGTCTTATATCACGCAACAGAAATAATAAAGCTCTTTTTACTCTTTTCGGAAGTATTTAATGTTCAATAATTTTTAATCAGTTAATCATTGATTAAGTAGAAAAGTCATCATTTATCACTTTCTCCTAAAAATGATTAACCATGCCCAGGCGGGATGCTGCAGAACTTAGTGCAGAAGGGTGAAATGCAGGTCGATCCTCATCAGTTGCTCGAAAACATACGCGCACACACACATTATATATATATATATATATATACACACATGAGTATACATGAATATGTGTAGAAGTCGGGGTCAGTATAAGGCGATGTAAACAGGAAGAAGAGTCTATTCGAGCATCAAAAGCCTGTGAAGCTAGCATAAATAACGATAACAACAAATTTTGGAAATTTGTTAAGAATCAAACGGGTGTCAAAAATGTCCTCCCTCCGACAATCGATGGGGTGTCGGGGGAGGATGAAATTGTAAAGCTGTGGAAAAACCACTATTCTAACATTCTTAACAGTGTGAGTAGGGATAATCTTAAGATAGATTGCAGCGAAACGATTGTGGGAGGGACAAGGGAAAATATTTTGATATCATTTTCTGAAGTAAAGAGGTTAATTAAAGAGTTAAAGACTGGTTCTGCGTCAGGGGTAGATGACTTATCGAATGAGCACCTAATATACGCAAATGACGTAGTATGTCGGCATATATCATTGCTCCCATCAGCCATGCTTGCTCATAGCGATATCCCTGCAGAGTTCATGAGTGTATATATCTTGCCCCTGGTCAAAAATAAGTACGGA
The DNA here is from genome assembly GCA_023014485.1 of Bathynomus jamesi. NCBI lineage: Eukaryota > Metazoa > Arthropoda > Malacostraca > Isopoda > Cirolanidae > Bathynomus > Bathynomus jamesi. The sequence continues at coordinate 156,900 of JAJOZX010001403.1, read as the reverse complement.
GACATTCTGTCCAGCAATAATTACAGGCCTATTGCTGTCGCTTCCTGCTTCTCGAAACTACTAGAAAAACTCTTGTTACTCCGATTAAGTGATTTCCTATGGACATCATCTAATCAGTTTAGCTTTAAAAGGTCCCACTCAACTGACCTGTGTATCTATGTACTTAAAGAAACAATATCTAAATACATTGACAGTAATTCAACCATTTATAGCTGTTTCCTTGATATAAGTAAGGCATATGATAGGGTGAACCACAATATTTTATTTGCAAAAGTAGAAGACAAGAAGGTTCCCATGTACATATTAAATTTATTGAAATTTTGGTATTCCCACCAATCTTTCACTGTTAGGTGGGGTAATGTACTATCCGAGTGTTTTGGCTCCTCTTGCGGGGTGAGACAAGGCTCCTTGCTCTCCCCTATGCTGTTTAATGTGTATATTGACGGATTAATTGCTTCACTTAACGAGGCAACAGTGGGATGTTGTGTAGATAACACAAGGATAAACAACTTAGTTTATGCCGATGATATGGTGTTAATAAGTCACTCTGTTAAAGGTCTGGATCCGCTACTAAATGTCTGCGAAGTGTATTTGCAGAAACAAGATATTCTTTTTAATGTTACAAAAACTAAAGTTATGCAATTTCATCCTAAAAGCTGTAATCAGCCAGCTGATATAAGGTTTAAAATGAACGGTCAAGTAATTGAGGAAGTACAAGAGTTTAAGTATTTGGGTCAAACTATTACCAGCTCCTTGAGTGATGACTCGGATATAAGAAAATCTCGAAGCCTGTGTGCTAAAGCGAATATGACCATACGGAACTTTCGTTTCTGGACAAGTGAAGCTAAAGACACTCTTTCGTACTTTCTGCAGTAATATATACGGTCAGCAACTCTGGGTGAATTATAAAAAAGGTTCTGGCAAAACCCTAAATTTGTTGTACAACAGGTCTTTTAGACTCTTACATAAATTACCCCCGAGATGCTCAACTTCGCAAATGTTTGCTACCCGCAATGTCCCGAGCTTCCCGGAGATAACAAGACGTGCTCAATACAGTCTAATCACTAATGCAAAGAATTAAAAAATCAACCAACCCGATCATCCAAGCTATCCATGAGTCCTGCCATTTATCCTCTAAGCTATGGACTTCTTGGTACGAAAACGTCTGTCTGTAGCTCCACTTAACTTCGACAGTGCAGTATTATTTCTAATCAATTGTATATATTTCTATCCGTAGTATATGAACTGTCATTGTATTAATAATATTTGTCATATGGACTATAGTCTGCCAATAAACCTTTTCATTTTCATATATATATATATACTTTTCAAATGTTCCGTGCGATGATACCTCATTTCACGAAGGCCAAGCTTGTCGCCCCCCTCCTTTCGAGTTGGCCTGGTGAAGTAATGAGTTCGTTTCTTGTACTCTCCACTTCACATAGCCAAGTACGCCCGGCTCATTGGGAATTGTTCCGAGCCAGGCGTCTAATCTTTTGAAGATGTCCACCGCAACACCACTCGTGTTCCTTAGTTCTTTGGGCAGCTGATTAAACAGTTTTGGTCCTCTCACAAAAAACTATTTTCTTTCATGGTTAAGGATGTTCCCTGTCTAGTCTTTAGTTTGGGAACACGATATAGTCTTCCTTTTCTACTTTCCACTGTTGTTTTGGGGGTTATAGGGTTCAGAGTAAGATTTGGAGATAGTTTCTGCATTATTTTCCCAAGTGTAGATAATGGTGTCTCTCTCTCTTCTCCTTTCCAGTGAATATACAGTAGGTTTAATTCGCGTAACCTTTCCCAGTAATTTAGTTCTTTGCACCCACTGATCTTTCTTTGAACCTCTTCTAGCTGTCTAATGTCTTCTTTTTTTATATGGGCATGTTAGGACCAAGCAGTATTTCAACTTGGGTACGATCAGTGTTTTTAATAGAGGAATCATTATATTCCTATCCCTTAGTCTAAAGGTTCTCAGTATCTGCCCAGTTATCCTCTTTCCTCTGTTTACTGCTATCTTATTTTGGGTTTCAAATTTCGCATCATCAGTCATTACAACCCCTAATTCTTTAGCTTTAGAATTTCTTTGAATTTCCTGTCCATTTGGGGTATAGTATTCCATGGATTTTAGGTCCTCTCTTTTTCCGTATCATAACAGTTGAAATTTCTCAGTGTTAAACTTCATATTGTTGTCTTCCGTCCACTTGTAGATTCTGTTCATGTCGGTTTGTAGAGATCCTATATCTTCTGGGTTTCTTATTTTTCTTATTGTGTCATCGGCAAAGGATGTTGCTGTGCTCTCTCTGAGAACGTCCTCATCTATGTCAGTTAGCATGATTAGGAAGAGTAGTGGAGCTAATAGTGTTCCTTGTGGTTCGGAGCTGAGGACCTCTGATTCTGATGAAGATATTCCTTGAACTGTAACGATTTGCCGCCGCTCACTAAGGATATTATATATCCATTTCCCTACTTTTCCTGTTATCTATACTAATATTTGCGAAGGTCGAACTGCCTGCGAACTTACTCACTTACTTACTTACTTTGTTTCTTATGGCCGGCCAAACCACTGGCCAGATTTGGACGAGACTTGGGGGATAGGGGTAACTGAGGCCGGGGAAGAACATAGGCTAGTGGCGTCGGCCTCCGAGGTCATCTGAGCAGGGCTGCCACAAGATTTTAGGTGAAGGTAACAAAATTGACAAACAAAAGGTAACAAATCAGCCAAAAAGGTAACAAAATATAAAAAAATTTAAAATTGATTATAAAATAAAGTTCATTATATTTATTTGTGCTTCAATTATATTCGCATTCAAAAATGACCACAAAATAAGAGCAAGCGCGTTCACAAACACAATCTATGACAAATGTTGTTACAAGTTTGCAACTGGAACACTGACAGACTGCTGACTGACTCTGACTGAGACAGCGTGGGGGAGTCACTGAGTCAGTAAGCCGAGAACCGAAAACGTTTTCAAACGTATGGTCGTGACTCGTGAGATTTATACGCGAACGAACGATGTACGGAATATACAGGGTGGGCCGTAAGTTTCCATACATAGGAAAAATAAACATTTTTTTATGGACAACCATTTTTATTTATATAATATGCTCTACATGGTTGCCATTGTTTTGAAAACACATTTCAATACGTGTTCCCCACTGTTGATGAACAGGCATTAGCACAGTTGACGTTATGCTTGTAATGGCGTTGGTGATACGTTCCTTTAGATGATTTATGTCTCGTATCTTTTCCTGATACACCATGGCCTTCAAGTGCCCCCAAAGATAGAAATCAAGGGGGGTGAGATCTGGGGATCTGGGAGGCCACTCCACAGGACCACGCCGACCAATCCAAGCATCCGGAAACTGCTGATCCAAATACCGACGCACGTGAAGACCATACAGTAATGAGGTGGAGCTCCATCTTGCTGGAAGTAAACTGGGAAGTTACCTTCCTCGTTTAGCAGGGATGGGAAAATCTCTTCTTGCAACATGTTAAGATACCTTTCGGCATTAAGATTTCCACTGACAAAAATTGGTCCAATAATTCTGTCACCCCATATCCCGGCCCACACCATCACTTTACCGGCACCTTGCATCTTCGTCGGACTCAGCCAGTTAGGGTTAGCATTACTCCAATAACGTATGTTTTGCCGATTAACCTCTCCATTGACGTAAAAATTTGCTTCATCAGTAAACAAGATCTTACGTCAAACGCATATTCTTAGGGTATCTGAAACATAAAAACACGTTTAATTTTTCCTATGTATGGAAACTTACGGCCCACCCTGTATAATCAGAAATATACAGTATATGCCATCTAAATTATTTAGCACTTTTTCCATCTGTAATTTAATGGTTTTAAATATGCTAATTTCTTTATAAAACTAATAATTTTAAATATTTTTAGGTAAACCGATAAAGCATATAAAAAACTCTAAAACGTAACAAATTTTTTGAACGTCGTACCAAAAGTATGAAAAAGATAGAAAGTAACACATTTGTTACGAACGTAACAAATGTGGCAGCCCTGCATCTGAGGCCGCTGGAGGCTTCTGTATTTCGGATTGGTTGAAAGATAGTGACATCATAAACACGTCATAAAAGACAGTGACAAACTGGGCGGAGGTATATATATATATAATATATATATATATATATATAATATTATATATATATATATATATATATATATATAAACCTACGGTAAAATTATTGGTCAACTGTACGTCCTTGACGATTGGTTAAGTGGTGATATTTTCATTAAAACTAACGAACATATCACCGTTGGTTACCGAACCCTTGCGGTGACTATTTTAGACGGTGATGACGAACGACGAGAATATAGTCAAAAGTTTGGGATGTAGTGATCACCAAATTATTAGGTTTAAGCTATTGATAGAAAACAGTAAGGATAGTAACGTAATAGAAGTCCCTGATTTTCGTAGGGCTAATTTTTATAGTTTTGCGGACAGGATGAGAGTAGTGGACTGGGATAATTTATTTATGAGTAATGCACATTTTCATTGGGAGGCATTTAAACAAAGTTTTTTTCAACATCGAAAGGGAGTTTATTCAGCGTAGGCCCAAGCGCGCTAGAAATCATGGTAGGCCCAAGTGGCAGACTAGGGAAATAGGTGAGTTCACAAACGAGCATAACAGAGCGTATAGACTTAATGAGCGCAATGGCACGGTAAGCTAACTTTAATAGATATATCGAGCTTCGACATCAGGTTGAGAGATCTGTTAGGAATGCTAAGCGTAATTTAGAGATACTTATAGCTGCGGATAGTAAACATAATCCGAAAAAGTTTTTTGAATATGTCAAGAATCGTAAGCCGATAAAAGATAACATAGGCCTTCTAGTGCAGCGGTTCTCAACAGGGGGTCCGTGAGTTGACTAGATTATATTCAGTAAAACAATTTTTTTCCTTTTTTTTGTGGTGGCTAATTTTGACCCCTAACCATAACATTTTTGGTTATTTGAAACTTTAAAATTTCTATAAATGTTTTTTTTATGACCATCTTGTGTTTCCAATTCATGAACTGCGAGTTTATGGCACAAATGAGCCCCTTCCCTGTTTTTACGCTGTTTTTTTTCATGTACACAGAACAGCGGTGTTTTATGCATTTTTATTACATTTTTACCCCGACTTCGAAGTATAAAGCAAGACTAAAAAAGTATACTAATCTGGATACCTCAATTTGTCTATATGCTACTTAATCATAATGCAAAATATAATTTTGGGGAGGGAGCCCCAAAAATACCAAGATTTTGGATAAGGGGTCCGCAGTACAAAAAAGGTTGAGGAACGCTGCTCTAGTGGACGCTAACGGCGCTTTGGCGGGTATTTTTAACAACTTTTTTGCGACAGTTTTTACCATAGAAGACGTAAATAATGTCCCCGACGTGGACGATATCGTTCCATTTAGTAGCGAGACTATTTTGAAAGAAATAACTGTTTACGAGGGTGAGATTGCGCATTATATCGATAAGCTAAAAGTCAGCAAGGCTCCAGGCCCTGACGCGCTTTATCCTAGACATTTGAAAGATCTGAAAGTTATCGTAGGCCCCTTAACAAAAATTTTTAATAAGTCATTGGAAGTGGGGATTATTCCTGAAGACTTCAAATTAGCTAACGTTACGCCCATTTTTAAAAAAGACGACCGCACAGTAGCTAGCAATTATAGGCCTATTAGCTTAACGTCAATTGTCGGTAAATTTTTGGAATCCTTAGTTAGGGATCGTATCGTCGATCACTTAGGAAGTCGCGATTTGATTAATAGTATTCAGCATGGGTTTCGACGCCACAAATCTTGTTTAACTAATTTGTGAGTTTTATAACAAAATAGTGCGCGAATACGATAGGCATAGAGCGGATGACGTTATTTATTTAGACTTTAAAAAAGTGTTCGATACAGTTCCGCATAGAATATTAATTGCGAAGGTTAAAGCGCACGGTATACGCGGTCAGGTAGCTAACTGGTTAGAGGAATGGCTTCGTGCCAGGAAACAGAAGGTCGTTGTTAATGGTAGGGAATCGGGGTGGCTGGATGTAGGTAGCGTGGACGATAGAAATAGGCTCCAAGACGATGTAAATAGGATTATGGAGTGGACGGATAAGTGGCATATGCAATTAACTTAGACAAATGTAAAGTTTTGCATATAGGTTCTCGTAACAATAATTACACGTACACGATGGACGATAGACAGTTAGCGAGCGTTGACGAGGAAGTAGATTTAGGTGTACGCGTATCTAAGGATTTAAAAGTTAGGAACAAGTGCCTGGAGTCTTGCGCAAAAGCTAATAGAATGTTAGGCTTCATAGCGCGTAATTTCGAATTTAAACCGAAGAATATTATACTGCCCCTTTACAAGTCCCTAGTCAGGCCTCACTTAGAATATCCCGTTCAGGTTTGGTGCCTGTATTTGCGAGAGAATATCACTGGTATGCATCAATTTTGCTGTCATGGGTTTTGTAAGTGATTCTTATACAGTTTTTCCTGCTGATTTCGAATCTGCAATCCGTTTTTCTCAATTAGCTCAGGTTATCCGGCTATGGCCTCATAAGTAAAATAGAATTTTTCGTGATTTTGTCAAAGCGGAATTGGAACAGTAACATCTATCATCACTTGTTTCACTTGTATAATATCTTTTTTTACTTTTCAGGCATATAGATAAAATATTTCATAATGAATAGAGCGTGTAAAAATGATCCCAATAGATTCTGCTACATATGTGGGACGGTTACCATGCCAAATAACCAGTCCCAAATCACTAAATTTGTGAAGACAATGTATAGAGCATACTTTGGAATTAAGCTAGGGGACCAGGACAAAAATTTCGCCCCTCATATGTGCTGCAAGACGTGCATTGAAAATTTGAGAAGATGGAGCAAAGGCAGAGCGAAATCTTTGCCTTTTGGAATTCCCATGATTTGGAGAAAGGAAAGGATCACGTGACAGATTGCTATTTCTGCATGACAAACCTCCAAGGTGGGCTTATAAATTTATTTCTCTTAAATATTTTGAAATCCTCGTATGAAACTTGACATAATATTCACCATAATGTAATATTCACCATAATGGTAATCATACATTTACATATTGTTATAGAAAATACATTTACACATACATATTGTTATACAAGTTACATTTACAATGATTGTATATTTCCTTTCTTTTTCATTCATATTGTCCCCGAAGGGACAATATGAATGAAAAAGAAAGAAAATATACAGACTCCATCGACCTATTTCATATCTTACAGACCGCAGCCTTCCCTCACGAGCCGCCACTGTCTGAATGCTTCTTCTATTTCATATGCAAGTTTTATATCCATGTTTCTGTGTTTCTATTTTCAGGAGTTAACAAGAAGAATAAACACATTGTTGTATACCCTGACATTCCTTCTGCTATGAGACCTGTACCCCATGGTCCTGGAATTCCAATACCCGACCCACCTCAAACCCTGGACTTCGATGATTCTGATGATGAATCAATGACCAATGCCAATGACCAGTCCCAGTCGTATATACCTCAAAATACCGCTTCAAATGAGCAGAGGCCTCTCAACCAGGCCAAACTTAATGATCTTACCAGGGATTTAGGACTTTCCAAATTAGCTGCCGAGATCTTGGGCTCACGACTTCGAGAGGACAACTTGCTGGCTCCGGGAACAACATTCTCCTGGTATAGGAAACGAGAGGAAGAATTCCGCAAGTTTTTTGCAGTGCACGAAAATACCTCTTCCTTAGTGTACTGCTGCAATGTTGAGGGGCTAATCGAATCCTTGGGCCTGCCATATAACGCATCAGAATGGAGGCTATTTATAGACTCGTCTAAACGAAGTTTGAAAGCAGTACTTCTCAACATTGGGAATAGGGTTGCATCAGTCCCTGTAGCACATTCCGTACAACTTACTGAGAGCTACGATAACATGAAAATTTTACTGGATGCTCTCGTATACGACCAACATAACGAGGATCTGTGGAGATTTGAAGGTAATACTAATATCATAAGTAAACTATTGCTATTGACTATGTTGTTTTTCCAAAGGTTATTTGAGAGCGTATAAGAACACTTAACTTCCCCACAGAAGTGATACAGTCCAATGCATAGATTTTTTTATCTGATAGAACAAATTCTCTAAATTCTTTAAATATTTTCATTTTTTTTCAGATTGTGACATTTGTATTGGGAATGCAAGGGGGATACACGAAATACCCATGTTTCCTCTGCAAATGGGATAGCCGAGCGGATGAGAAGCACTATGCACAGCGTGAATGGGCATCCAGAGAGAATTTTGAACCTGGGTCGCATAATGTCGTTTCAGTGCCCCTTGTACCACCAACAAAAATTTTGCTCCCACCACTTCATACTAAGCTGGGCTTGATGAAAAATTTCATCAAATCAATGAATAAGGAGGGTTCAGCATTCCGATATCTCGAGAGTAAATTTCCTCATATATCTGATGCTAAACTAAATGCTGGGGTTTTTGATGGTCCTCAAATTCGAACTTTGATCAAGGATACTCAGTTCGAAAACGCAATGACTCCAACTGAGAAGAATGCCTGGCAGGCATTCAAATCAGTTGTCACTGATTTTCTTGGCAAGCGTAGAAGTCCAGAATACGAGTCCGTTGTCGAAAACTTGATGGAAGCTTTCAAAGCTCATGGGTCGCGCATGTCCATAAAAATGCACTTTTTGTGGTCCCACTTGGACTATTTTCCTGAAAATTGCGGGGATTATAGTGAGGAACAGGGTGAACGATTTCACCAAGATATCAAAATAATGGAAAAGAGGTACCAGGGAAACTGGGATATCAATATGCTGGCGGACTATTGCTGGTGTTTGAAGCGAGACGTGCCCGAAGAAAAACAGACGGAAAGCCAAAAAAACTTCCTTCCTTCCTCAAACTTTTTTCCATATTCATTGTATGAATAAAAGTATTTATTCACACAATGTTTTCATTTTTCACGAGTGTTCTTATAATATTACTCGTATCTACAGTGTTTAAGGTAAAAAAATCAATAAATTTGGGGATAAAATTGGACTTATAATAAATGGCCAATAGAGAAAAAACCTGACCTGATTGAGGAAAACCAATGTCATTTTCGAATTCAGCATGGTCGAATTATATAATATGAGTTGAAAAAGCCTCACAGCAGACAAAAACATTTCATATGCATACCAGTGTATTGATAGGGTGGAAAAGGTTCAGCGACGCGCCACGAAACTAATTCCGTCACTACGCAACAAGTCTTACGACGATAGGATTAAAGAGTTAGACTCGCATTCACTCGAGACTAGGAGATTGAGGGGGATCTCACTGAAGTTTTCAAAATCGTTAATAAAATCGATAACGTAAATTTTTACAAATTGTTCATTTTCGATAATAGCAATACTCGTAATAACGGATTTAAATTACGTGGCGACGTTTCATTACTAACATCGCTAAAAACTTTACGTTTAAAGTAATTGATAAATGGAATAATCTTCCCGCGTCCGTCGTGAACTCTACCAGCGTTAATATGTTTAAAAACCATTTAGATAGGCATTTTCAAAATATTAAAGTAGTTTAAAATAATAAAACAATTAGCAACAGAAGCTCGGGGGTAATGTCGAGGTTTGAGTCTGTTGACGATTAATGCCAGCTTGTGACCAATGTTCCCTCTAATTTTTTTTAGTCCGTGTGCGCAAGAAATTTTCGTTGTGCATACATTTAGATTCATGGTGAAAAATTGTGCAAACTTTTCTGAGCGCTATTATCTTCAAAATGAAATATATATATAAATATTAAATACTTAATAAATACTATTTCCATAAAGTGATAGCTCGATCATTACGGTACTATTAAATGGATATTAAAAAACTTTACAATATTATATATTCTTAAAAAAGAAAACATTTTATCCATTCTAAAAATATGAATAAAATAAAAAATAGTAAAATAAAATTCAACAAAAAGAAATAAAATAAAAATAACTAATTGAAAATGACAATTTTTAGTCATCATTTTTCAAAACAATTTTTTGCATTTAGCAATTTAAAATAGACTATCAAGATTAATACATGATTTTATCCATTCACAAAATAGGAATAAAATAAAAAAATTATTTTTTATGAATTATCAGATAATTACTATTCGTTTTTATGCAAAAATAAGAAAGAGAAGGTTTATATTCAATGCGTTAATGTATAAAAGAAAAAAAATGCAAATACATAGAGTAAAAAAAATCCGTATTACGTAATTGCGCGGACGTCGGCGAAGTCGGGCGGAAGGGGTTAATACTTAAAAGAGCGACTATAGAGTATGTTGATGCAAATGGTCAGACCTTGTGTGACGGTATATTTTTGAAATTACTTCATTTACTGTCGTGACTCATGATACGCTTGAGCCTGTGCGCATTTTATTTTGCTGTGTGCGCGGGTTTCACAACGCGTGCGCGCGCGCACACGCGCACACCTTAGAGGGAACATTGCTTGTGACATGCCAGCAATAAAATTATATACAGGGTGGGCCGTAAGTTTCCATACATAGGAAAAATAAACATTTGTTATGGACAACCATTTTTATTTATATAATATGCTCTACATGGTTGCCATTGTTTTGAAAACACATTTCAATACGTGTTCCCCACTGTTGATGAACACGCATTAGCACAGTTGACGTTATGCTTGTAATGGCGTTGGTGATACGTTCCTTTAGATGATTTATGTCTCGTATCTTTTCCTGATACACCATGGCCTTCAAGTGCCCCCAAAGATAGAAATCAAGGGGGGTGAGATCTGGGGATCTGGGAGGCCACTCCACAGGACCACGCCGACCAATCCAAGCATCCGGAAACTGCTGATCCAAATACCGACGCACGTGAAGACCATACAGTAATGAGGTGGAGCTCCATCTTGCTGGAAGTAAACTGGGAAGTTACCTTCCTCGTTTAGCAGGGATGGGAAAATCTCTTCTTGCAACATGTTAAGATACCTTTCGGCATTAAGATTTCCACTGACAAAAATTGGTCCAATAATTCTGTCACCCCATATCCCGGCCCACACCATCACTTTACCGGCACCTTGCATCTTCGTCGGACTCAGCCAGTTAGGGTTAGCATTACTCCAATAACGTATGTTTTGCCGATTAACCTCTCCATTGACGTAAAAATTTGCTTCATCAGTAAACAAGATCTTACGTCAAACGCATATTCTTAGGGTATCTGAAACATAAAAACAAACGTTTAATTTTTCCTATGTACGGAAACTTACGGCCCACCCTGTATATAAAAAAAATTAGACTAACACGAACTTAGATGTAAGCTCGTAGCGTAAACTAACCCACTTTTTTGTTCTTTTCTCATCCTCTCTTTACTTGCATGTCTGTAGTTTGCATGATATGACAGTGTTTGAGTTAAGACTGTTTGCATGGTTTGTAAGCGTTCTTATTTTACTTCTTTTCATCTTTCACCCCTTTCCTATTCTCTTCGACTATTTTTCCGACTTGCCGGGTCTCTCTTTTTCTGAATGAATGTTAACCCACGAATGATAGGTTTTGCTATTTACTTAACCCCTTATTCTCTTCTTTTAACTCCCTATTCTCTTCTTTTAGCCCCCTATTCTCTTCTTTCTCTCGGGCTAACCTTAGAGTGGATCTTAGGGCTTTGTAAGCCTTAGCTTCTGTAGATCTGTGGATCACAATTTAACCTAACCAATCGTCAAGGGCGCACAATTAACTTAACCGGGCATTCAATTAACTTATCCAGGTATTCAATTAATCTAATCGGGCATTCAGTTGACCTAACCAGGCATATATTATATATATATATATGCATATATTTTATATATATATATATATATATATATATATATATATACATATATACACAGGGTGTTTCTAAAGTAACCATCTATTTTGGTGAAATAGGGGGATTTTAAACAATTGTTATATTGGCATAATGGTATGTGCATTGTTATACAAAATTCATGTATTTATAATATTTCAATTGCTTTACACGATTTTTTGTTAATTATTTTATTTTATTTTCAGACCCATATCATTGATGATGAATGTGCAAGAACGGGTTTATGTAGTAACATGCAGGATAAAAGGCATGAAGTGCAATGAAATTAGAGAAAAGTTTGAGAAGGTTTCGTAAAACAGGCCCTAGAGACCAGGCTATTCGCGAATTAGTAAACAAATTTATGAGGACTGGATCTGTGCATGACGAGCGTAGATCTGGACGGCCAAGATGATCTCACGAAAGAATCGAATCTGTTCAAGAAGCATTCGAAGAGGATCCACAATTATCGATTCGGAGGGCATCCCACAGATTAGAAATTCCACAAACAACGGTTTACAGAATTCTACGTTATGATTTAAAGAAAAAGCCATACCACATTCAAGTGTTCCACAACTTACAAGAAGAAGGTTATCCACGAAGAGCAACAATGTGTGCCGAGCTTATTAATCAAATTCAAAGTGCGAATCTATGAAATAGCATGTATTTTGTTTAAATATATATATATATATATTTTCATGTTTTAAAGGTGTTTTTTTTATAATTCATATTATTTCGCAAAATAGATGGTTACTTTAGAAACACCCTGCATATATATATATATATATATATATATATATATATATATCACACACACGAGGAATATTTACCCATTCACGATAAGGTATTATAAGCAACACGATCTAGGGCCACGTCCACAAAACGCTTCCTTTTTTTTTCATCGTCGTCAATATATATATATATATATATATATATATATATATTTTTAAATAAATTAAGGCATTTCCTATGCGATAAATTATCGCTATGGAAATTAATGCCTTAAATTTATAAAGAAAACGCTTAATTTCAGTGACAAGTAATCGTTAAAGGGGGTGAGGGAGGGGGGGGGGGGTGATTATCTTGTTGGGAACTCTTCTTTGAAGAATATTAGAACGCTTCCTCGCGCCGCCGCGTCAAACAAATATAAAGAACAAATTACAAAAGCATTATACTCCGTAACTAATTTATTACGCCTTAAGAAGATTACCATTAAGAGTGTCGTAATTCGAACAGAAAGCATATATGAAACTGGCCTATTATCATAAAATAATGGCTTTAATAAATAGTAAAAAAATACAAACTGAATAAAAATGTCCAACTCAAAACAAAAGACAACATTAAGTAGTCAAGTTCGTTTTAAGATATGAAGATGTTGAACAGTTTGGTTCCGTATTAAGGATCAAAATAGCTTAAGGGACGGTTCATCCCAGAATTAGAATCCAAACTGGGTACCGCAGAGTCAGAGACACTAACTGGGAACTTACTGGCTCTCATTCGACACTATATACCAGAAAGGGAATGCTAACATTAACATGGTTCCTAACATCGAAAGTTAGGAACGGTTTATTGCGTGGAATGTTAAAATTACAGAAATACCATTTGCGTAATCCCACTAGAACGTACGAAATCTTCCCGTTCACAATGTATTTATAAAAGGGACTACGGACGATCCCAATACAAAAACGAGCTTCTTTTTTTTTATCTCAAACAGCACCCAGTGTTCCATTATAAAGGCTTAAAACCTCAAAACATCCCTTCCGTTACAAGAAGCACGCATAAATCAACCAACACGTCAAGTCTAATACGCGTTAATGACGGACGAAAGGCGATTCCACGAACGGATTGACGGATCCAATGGCTTACGGGCTCTCTTACAGGCGAACTCACTAACTCACTCACTCACTCATTCTTAAAATGTTAATAGAGCAAACACGAATACATTATTGATTAAAGGAAAATGTTCAAAACAAATGTCAACGATGAACTGAAAAGAATCAAATTCTTACAAGTGCGTGTGTGTGTGTGTGTGTGTGTGTGTGTGTGTGTGTGTGATTATAATTGTTATTACTAAAATAAAGCCTTAATAAGCAGTTAAGAAGATAATTCGACAGAATCGCAATATGTTCAAGCCAGTGTATATGTAAAGCAATGAACTACAGTTAAACGTGTGTATGAAAGCCACTCGAGGGAAACGTTCATCATGGTGGCTTTTACAGACATGACCTTTCTATACGGGTTATGCGAAGACCATTATATTTTCTTTTAAATCGAATATACTGTATATTGTATCACTATACGTAAGCATCATTGAACGTCGCTTAATTCTTGTTCAAATTTTTCCCAAATCTTTTGTATTGGATTAAAGAGCGCTTTTATAAACAGGTTTCTGAAAGTTTGCGAGAAAAAAGGAGCAAGCTGAGACCGTCCAAGATGCCATTTTATCGAAATTGTGTGCTTTGGGGAAATAATGACTCGGGTACAGTAGCGATCGGGCCAAGGAGGGCATATTATACACGGGTTTTTCTTGAAAAAAGGGGGGGGGGGGGGGGTAGGTGCCATTAAGAGCGAGTGATCATTCTGAAGCAGGTTTAACTTTATTAATAAGGCAGGCAGGTAGGCCTACATAAAATCAACTTAATAGTTCATTTTCGTTCACTTTAATTTTACTTTATCCGATGAATTCATACCACTGATATACACCACCTGCATGGTATTAGACTCGAGGCCCTCGTTGGAAGAAGTGGCTAAGCGACAAAAGTGAAAAACTCCAGAAAACGCAGTAAAAGTTTTTACCAATTTGAAAGTGCCATTAACTTTCAAAGATATTTCGTCGAAATGTCTTTAAAAGTTCAAAAGTTATTCCACTTTCAAATTGGTAAAACTTTAACTGCGTTTCCTGGTGTTTTTCACTTTTGTCGCTTAGCCACTTCTTCCTACGAGGGCTTCAATTACCATGAAGGGAATTAAAATAAAACGCTAATTCCTGTAGGTACCAAACAAAAATCTTAACTTGCTTCTAACGGTAAGAGAGAATCTATTCTCGTCTTCCCTACGGAATCGCGACAATGTTGAGGATACACAGCTCATAGTGACACGAACGTGCGTATCAGGACATTAAGTGTCGCGATGGTTTATCTTTGTAGATGCTACCTTTTATCATGAAAAAAGTTGATATAATGAAGGTTAGGTTAAATTTATTTTCTCTTTGATTGGGTAAATGTTACGATTAGGGGGCATGGTTAATTAATCATTTTTAGGAAAAAGTGATGAATGATGAAATTTTCTAATTAATCAATGATTAACTGATTAAAAATTATTAAAAATTAAATACTTCCGAAAAGAGTAAGAAAGAGCCTCATTGTTTCTGTTGCGTGAGATAAGACCGAAGAAAACATTGCTCAATCATTTAGTTTGCTTTAGTTCAAGAAATTAGGCATGGGCGGATTAGACAGTTTATGCACGCAAAAAGATGCCAAATTCAAATGATACAATAGAAAATTTAAGGTAAAATGGTGTTGAAATTCTGAGGAAAACTAATCATTTCCCATCATTTTATAAAAATATTTTTTGATTAATTAAGGATTAAATTCGAAACAATGATTAAGTGATTAATCAGAACCATGCCCTAGTCACGATATAGGATTGAATGTGAAAATGTCGGGGTTTCGTAGGGTAGCCAAGTGTGTGTGTGTGTGTGTGTGTGTGTGTGTGTGTGTGTGTGTGTGTGTGTGTGTGCGCGCGCGCGCGCGTTTTCGCCAGCTAGGTTATAATATATGACACCATTCTGAACAAAAACCATACTCTCTCTCAGTACGCGCAAATATTAATTTTATTTATAGCTGAATCAATACCCACAACAGGGATTTATAGAGAAATGTACACTAATAATGTATGCAAATCACGCAAGATGCACACTTGTATACCGTTATCCACTCGCATTGACTAATAAAAAAAAAGTTATGCAAATGCAGGAATTACGTAATACGGGAGATGATGGATACCGCTTGTATAATGGGAGGAAAATTACATACCTCAATTTACACACACACACATACATACATACATATATATATATATATATATATGGGATTGAAGTCAGAATGGTTCCCTGAGGTTTTTTCATGATACACAGACCGTGCATGGAACAAGGAACTCTTCTGGGAAAATTAAATCCACTATAGTCCGAATAATTAATGGTAAATGCACGGTGTGTGTGTGTGTGTGTGTGTGTGTGTGTGTGTGTGTAGCATCCGATTACACAAGTGTTATATACATATATATAACATTTGTGTATCGGATGCTATGCATGAATGCTGCTGCCTCGAGCTTTACAGTGATAATATAATTAGTGCTTAAGTATAACACAATAAATCGCGAGATTTATACGCATGAAGGAAGAACAAAGAAAACTTCTCTCTTTCTCTACCCCTCGCCTAAAATATTCTAACCTGCTGCAGAGCTCGCGCTGGGGACGATACCAACCTGTCTCAGATGGCGACGAGGGTTGAACGCCAAACTGTCCCAGAGCCCGAGGGTGGTGAAACGCCGACCTATCGCGGAGCGCATGGGGATTAACCGATCTGTCACAAAGCGCGTGATGGGTGATTTCCGGCCCGCGCCCAGAAAGCGAACAGTAAGGCCTCGACAGGTTGTTTCGGATTCCCACAGCATTTGGTTAGAAAACGGATACGAGCCGCTTTCTGACCTTGCGGAAGGGGGGAGGGAGTCTATCCTCTTTGGGGAGTCCCCGGTCCGTGAAGAAGCTCACTATTTTGCGAAAGAAAATACCACGAAGAGGAAGGTCACCCGTTTGCCGGTAGCAAAAATCGATAAATTAAAACGGGAGTTACGGGAAATTAGACCTAAAGATAAAAATAGCGTAATAATCATAACTGAATTTGACGAATTAACGGACACTACAAAAATGGAAAACCAAGAAGTACGTTGACTGGGATCCCGCCCCGACTCGAAGCAAACAACGTGACTTTAAGCAGTCATCGCCATAAACGTCAGACTTAAAGCGTTACGTAAAGAGCAAAGGAATTCATTTCCTTGAGCTGTGGGATAGGTTCAACGGAACGGGGATTTTTTTTTTTTTTTTAGCGAACGGAATAAATTTAAATGCCAAATGCAATTCGAAATTAGGAAATTTAATCCATCTTAACGCGTACAATCCTTTAGATGACGTTGCTTTGGCCACAGTAATCGCTGGTAAGCGAATATACTGGGGCAGTGGCACCGACAAGGGAATTAGTTGGGGTACAGCCAACTGAAGTTGGGCCACTGGCAGACAAGACGAGTTCACTTAAGTGGACCATTCAAGTACGACACCGAGTTAGGCAGTATGGAAGGTGTCTTGAAAATTCAAAATTGGTCGACCACATAGCAAATGCCTTTCAATGTAATCAAATGCAAAGTAATGCGCACTGGGGATCCCCAAATCGATGCGCAAACTATTAACTGCACGGGGAGCATGTTGCAACGACCAACTTGGAAAAAGACTTAGGCCGGCCGCGCACAGGATCGTCTCGCAACTCATGACTGACGACTTGCTTCAGGGCCGTTCACAATTATCAACATTTTCACAAGTGTACAAAGAGTACCGTACACTTTTTCAAGACAGTGCAAGAAACAGATATAAAGTTTTCCAAACACTGTGTCGAAGCTGAAATGTAATAAAATACTAGCTTATATTAAGAGGCAGTTTGCGTACCGAAGCAGGTATGTTATTTTCCTCTATAACGCGTTGGTTAGCCCCCAGTTCGATTCGCTGTGCAATTCTGGTCCCCATCCTTGAGAAAAAAAAGAAAAGCTCGGGAATGTTCAAACCAGAGACGAAACTAATCCCGGCCGTCCGTCACAAATCACACAAATCATACGATCATAGGCTGCCCGACCTGAATTTATATTCCTCATAAGAACGTCTGAATAGGATCGACAACGTCGACCATTCTAAACATTTTACGCTAAACACGAACCCGACTCGAAGTAACGGTTGTAAACTTGAACCGAAACTGAACAACATATTTATGGTAACTTCACGTACAATATTGTCAATTATTGAAATAAGCTTCCTCCTAAAGTAGCTCTTCCATCAACGCGTTCAAACACAACCTTGATCTAGCATCAGACAATCTCCTCGAGTAGATAGATGCTCAAATGTATGAATGACGTTCGCGTGTATATTTTCCAATTTCAAACTGTCTTATGAAACTTCTCGATAACTTCTCTTTTTTCTTATTTCCCAACCTGCCCACCGTGGACTGTGGGAGGATGAGGAGTTGAAGAGAGGTTTTCACTTTTCTGAAACAATTATTTTCTTTGAGAGGTCTGCTTTGAACGCAATCTACGGGTGCCACAACGAGTCTGCTGTAAAACTGTTGTGGTTCCCTCATTTCCTCGTAAAACACACACACCCACACTAAAGAAATTTTTTATATAGAAGTAGTGAGATTCCTTTCTGCAATAAAAATGTAAATGTAGTACGAGGCGCTGGTCGGGTCTGGTTTCAGAGCGGAGGAAGTTCTCAGATGACGGTAAACTTGATGAGAACTCTCGGGAATCAAAACTTCCGAATGGACATATTCATCTTCAGTGAAGCTACTTAGCTAGAGTAGAATTTTAGCTTTTAATAATGTGTAATAGAATTCGAGGACCCCCTCCCCCCCGAAAAAAAACAACGCAAATGTACAGTGCCGGGGAAATTCTTAAGTTAGGGAGTGCTGGCCAACTGGACGTGCCTCTGGAGCAGTGCTCCCTTATCTAAGAAATTGAGTACAAAAGATGGCAATAAAATTAATTAATTTGTAAAAGTAAGTCTCAGCATGATGGACTTGGCATTTATCGGGGAATGATGATGACATATATATAAAATCCAAAAAAATGCAAGGTGTACATTACATTACCGTATGTAGTTTAGTGTTTCATACTATCCTTTATTTTCCAGTTCTCTAAAGTGTAATTGGGTACACGAGATAAGTGTACGCATGATCTAAATGAACACTGAAGCTATTCTTTTCATTATATCTTTTTCTACTTTCCTATAAGTCTTCTTTCACAACTGCGAGGGGCACTTAATATATTTTGCCCCCACCTTTTTTTCTTAGCTAAATAATAGGCAATGGACTGAAATGTCTTTTGGGTCGTAAGTTTGAACTTTCTGCGCTTCACATAACCGGAATTCTCGTTTCAACCTCCCCTCCTTGTATAAAACCGCTTTTAAACGCCCTTCTACAAAACGTTTACGGAGATGCAGTTGTTGATCGAAGCACAGTTGGACGCTGGTCTAAACGCGAGAGATCATCGGAGGGAGAGCCAGACTCGATGATGAGCCACGCAGCGGTCGCCCGGCATCGGCTGTCACATCTTACACTGTGCAATGAGCGAACAGCATCATTCGATCAAATCGGCGCGTCACATACAAGGAGCTATCACTGGAGCTAGGAATTAGTGAAGGAAGTGTGAATACGATAATTCAGCAACTTGGATACTCAAAAGTGTGTTCACGGTTTGTTTCTCGCGAACTGACTCAAGATCACAAAGCCCAAAGAAAAGAAAGTGATTCTGAGTCGTTGGTTCGATACGAGACAGAAGGGATGACTTCCTTTCACGAATTGTGACTGGGGATGAGACTTGGGTACACCATTTTGAACCCGAAACAAAACGCCAATCCATGGAGTGGCATCACGCAGACTCCCCACGCAAGAAAAAGTTCAAAATGGCTCCCTCTGCACGAAAGGTTATGGCCACCATCTTCTGGGACATGAAAGGGGTGATTCTGGTGGACATTATGAAGAAAGGACAAACAATCAACTCAGAGGCATATATTGTTACCCGACAGAGATTCCACAGACGTAGAGAGTTCGACCGGAGAGAAAACTGGAACACGTCCTTCTTTTGCACAATAACGCAAGCCCACACAACAGTTTGTAAACAAGAGAGGCCATCACAAAAATGCGCTTCACTGTGTTATCCCACCCTCCATACAGCCCGGATATGGCACCTTCAGACTTCCATTTGTTTGGGCCAATGAAGGATGCTATTCGACATTCGTGAAAGAAAGTTTCAGAGTGACGATGAGGTTGTTGAGGAGGTTAAGAGGTGGTTCCAGCGGAAGTTCGGAACTCAGCGGACTCTTACCAGCAAGGAATAAAGGCCCTCGTTTCGAGGTGGAGGAAAGTTGTAGAAAAGGATGGGGACTATGTGGAAAAATAAAAACTTGTAAAAAAGGTATGTAACTAGACTAACTACTTGTGTACAAAATTTTTGAACTTACTAGGAAACTTGGGAAAAAAAAAAAAAAAGGTGGAGCAAATTATATTGAGTGGCCCTCGTATTTTGTCAGTAATCGCTGACGGAGAAGTGAGAACTCTGCCTCTCCCATACTTTGCTACTGCTACTGCTGCTGCTGCTGCTACTAGTATTCATGTGTGAAAACTTTACATCTGTAAGTGTATGCATGGTGTGAGGTTTTAGTCTTTATTTTCATTTGCTTTTTTACCCCTAATTTCCTGGGCTAACCTAGAGTGGATCTTAGGGGGTCTCTCTTTCTCATATACTGTATATATATATGTATATTAGGGTGGTCCAAATCCATAGGGGGACATTTCAAAATTGTCTTAGATAGTCTCCACAAGTGTGTTTTTGTCCATTTAGTGTCCACATGGTCTGTGCAAAATTGCAGCGTGATTGGTGAATATTTAGAGCTCGCCCCACTCTGATATATATTATATAATGTACTTTTTCTTCCGTAGGTCCGATGGCTCAAACTCGATCAATTCCAAAAGTTTGGCTTCTAGGGATGGCAACTGGAACTTTATCCACGTCAAGGCTCCCTACATGCCTTGACGCCCTCCTCTTGGGGCAATACCACCACATCAATCAAAAGCAAACCACCTCCGACAGTCTGAACCAGGCATGCCAGAGGGTGATTGAAGTCTGGACCCGAGCGCGGATCCCAACTCAACGGATCGACTCCTGTGTCCGTAAGCTTTCAAAGCTTTTAGACCGCTACAAAACACTCAAGAAGCACAGGACCAGGCAACGTGCCAGCGATAGAATGAATGAAGACATCTTCAAAGCGGACATCCAGGAACTGTTTGACATCGCAACCAGTGATGCCATGAGCACAATCGTCAACGTTGAGGACCGAAATTTCCTGTCCATGCAGCGCAAGGACGTCAATTCTTGCAGCATGGCTGGCATTGATAAGGAAACGACTACACAAGAGGACAGAAAGCGATCCAGAATGGAGAAGGAAGCCAAGAGGAAGGCAAGGCATGAAGCAACACAGAAAGATTTGGAAGAAGCAGGAGTGTCATCAATTGATCTTTCCTCTTCTTCTTCTTCCCTTTTTTCGCAAGACGACGACGACTATAGACCATCGGTTCCGATTCCTTCTTCGTCTGAAGCTCCGGCACCAAAGCGTCCCAAGAACAAGGTTACGAACATTTTCCAATCTCCAGAAGTCATTGGAGCAATGGATCGCACCAATCTTTCTGACCGGAATGCTGTTTTCGTAACGAGCTGTATTACAGGCCGTGGGGCATGATCTGTCTGGGATGACGTGCTCTCGGAGCTCTATTCATCGCTACAGAGAAAGTGGGCGAGAACAGGCAGCTCGAGAAGACCTAGAATCATTCTCTCTAGAAGACCCTGTCCTTCTCCATTGGGACGGAAAGCGCTTCTCCCCGCATTGAAGGGAAGAAGACGAATGTGCATCGGATAGCAATCCTTATAACATTCAATGGACAGGAGAAGCTGCTTGGTGTCCCAAAGATGAAACAAGGAACTGGAGAAGCACAGGCCCAGGCATGCCTTCAAACTATGAAATTATGGAACGTGGAACAGCATGTGAGAGGTCTCGTCTTCGATACCACTGCGTCAAACACGGGTTTACATCGCGGAGCCTGTGTCAGGATTGAAGAAGCATTGGGTCACGAGCTAGTTTGGATCGGTTGTCGACATCATATACTTGAAGTCGTACTTGCTGATGTCTTTGCCTCAATATTTGGCTCAACAGGAAGTCCTGAAACAGGCCTTTTTAAGCGATTTCAAAAGGAATGGCCATCTCTCTCCCACGAAGCATTTGTCTCAGCATCGGACAGCTTGTTTGAGAACCCTCAACTCCAAGAGATGAGAAAGAGATGCTCACTTACTTACCTAACGCTCTTCAGGCAAGCCAACCTCGGGACGACTACAAGGAGTTCCTTGAACTATCTTTGCTCTTCCTGGGGGGGGGGGGGGGGAGACTGGTGGTCAACTCTTTATCCGAGCTCCGGGTCCCATGCACCACGCGAGATGGATGGCGAAGGCGATTTATGCGCTCAAAATCTACCTCTTTCACTATCAATTCAAGCTCACAGCACTCGAAGAACGAAACGTGACTCAGCTGGCTTTATTTGTCAGTCTGATTTACGTCAAGTACTGGCATGAAGCGCCAATGGGGACAAGCTCCTCTCAATGATCTCAAAATGCTGCATCTTCTGGAAAAATATCCACACGGAGGAGCTGCACAAGCGGCGAAGACAGCTCTAAGACGCCACCTGTGGTACTTGTCGGAGCATCTGATTGGACTGGCCTTCTTCGATAATAGGATCGATCCTGATACCAAAAGGAGAATGGTTCAACACCTCCAACATCCCCAAAAGAATGGCTGCCCCCGACGAATCGACATGGCGGAAGCTGGTGTTGAAAATGATGTGGCATCCTTCGTCACGAAAAGGACATTGACCTTCTTTGATGCCTTGAAAGTTGGAGGTAAGGAGGAAGCGCGCCAGTTACTTCAAAAAGATCCACGGGAATGGCCAAATGACAAGAACTACAGGGAACTTAGAGATCGCGCCTTAAAGATGAAAGTCGTCAATGATGCTGCCGAGCGAGGTATTGCTCTCGCACAACGCTACAATGACACTGACACGAAACGAGGACCAGAAGCAGTACCTCCTACAACTCGTAGCCGCCCACCGAAAACAGATACCAATACCATCCAAGGCGACTCTGATGCAGAAGAAATAATGAAGATACACCCATTATCATGTCCTATTGTCTTACTGTTTTCTTTCATATTCTTTGAGAACCAAAAAAAAAATGTAGTTATTCAGTTGTCTATATATTTTCCCAAATTTTCAAAAAGGGGGCAAGTGGGGCGACCCCTAAATATTAACCGAATAACGTGAAACTTTGCACAAATACTGTCCACACCAAGAGGCATAAAACCAACCTTGTGGAGAGAACTTAGTCGATGCTTTAACTTTTTGGACCACCCTAATGTGTATATATATATATATATATATATATATATATATATATATATATATATATATATATATATATAAGCACACCGGACAAAAAATTAGTCACCCTCTCAGAATGTACCTAATTACGTGTGACGGCGCCTCTGGCCTTGATAACCGCACGAATCCGGCGAGTTTAGTATGCAGAGGTATGCCTGCTGGTTCAAATTCATCGTCACTGGAACGAGAGGGCCCATTTCGTGGTACGAAAAACATCCCCAGAACATCACGGAACCACCTCCAGCCTGAACAACACCTTCGACGCATTCAGGATTAAAGGCTTCATTGGACCTGCGATGTACTCGTCGCCTCCCATCATTGGAGAACAAACAAAAACGGAACTCATCGGACCAAATTACACGTTTCCAATCTGCCGCAGTCCAGTTTTTGTGCCTCTGAGCCCATTTATAACGTGCCAAGTTGTGACTTGCTGTTAACAGCGGCCTCTTCCGTGGTACCCTGCTCCAGATGTCCATCGCATGCAGTTCTCGTCGCAATGTCCGTTCGGAAATTGGTCGCTGGAGAACCTCATTGGTTTCTTGGAGCAATTGTTCTCTGGTTTGAAAACGATTTGCAGTTACTAGACGAGAAACATGGCGGCGGCCCCTATTGTCGAGAATTGTTTTCCGGCCACAGTTACGCCGTCGATTTTCAGTTGATTGCGAACTACACCACTCTTTGTAAACTCGCTGGACAGTACGCGTTGACACACCAACAAATTGGGCTACTTCAGACATTTTGTGTCCGTGGGCTCTGCCAAACACGATGGCTCCTTTTTGCCACTGAGTAACGTCTGCCTCACGACCCATTTTGCAGACTATATCCAACACACACTTTGTTCTTCACCACCTCACGAAACAGATCTGATCCTGTGTGCTACGTCACCGCTACTTGTCACTTACCAATGCTACATCAGCGCCCTCTGTGTGACCTTGAACTTCCTACTATCGGTGCTAGTAGGGGTGACTAATTTTTTGTCCGGTGTGCTTATATATATATATTATATATATATAATCGTACAAAATATGAAATTACAATTTTTCCCCGCAACAGAACTATTTTTGAAAATTATCCTAAAGGAGATAACTTCGTTCCGGTCCTAAAAATAAAAACATTTACAACGAAAAGTCTTCTTTTGGGTCTTCGAATTTTAAGTGCTGGTTTCACTGTAAAGGAAAAAAATCAGTCTTCGAACTTATTTACGTTAAGATATAAAACGTATCCCCGAAAGACCTCTGAAGAAGCTATGTGTATATACTGCCTTGCCGCCGCCGAACAACAACAAAAAGGGAAAAGACACCAAAGACAACTTAACAAAAAATTACTGAAAGAAAACCCCCAAAAAAGAGAAGAGAAATCGGTTCAAACGGGGCCGATTGAGCGACCCTGTAGTAAAGAAGGAATAAAATACGTTATGAGACTACTCTCATTCAATCCAGAAAGTCTGGCATTAAGACAAGAGTTGAAACAACGAGTTAAAATGGAGTTGAATATTTCCCCCCCACCACCACCTCGCCTGATGATACGTGGGAAGCGGAGGGGGGGGGGGGGGAGTAGTTTGAGGGACAGAGGGGAAGGGGCCCTCAGCGGTAGCAGTAACAACGAGAGAGAGAGAGAGAGAGAGAGAGAGAGAGAGAGAGAGAGAATTCAGCCCGAGGAATTGTCTTTATTCGTCCGCTCTCGACGCAACATCAATCCAATTTCGTTTCGATTTGCTCTTCCGCGGAAATAAGACGAACGAAGAGAGAGCCTTTTATAATAAAAACTGAATTGAGGAAATTTTAACGTACTTAAAAATGCATTTAAAGGGAATTCCGGGGAAGCCTTCCGCTGTGCCCACGCCAAGTGGTTGCCCGACGATGATTGCGATTTAAATTGGATGAATTTTATGACTATTTTCGCTATTTTTCTCTATTTCGACGCAGTACAGGAACACTTCAATGCATACGAATATCGAAGAAATTAAACAACTTTTATTGAAGTAATTTTTGGAAACTTTAAGACGACATTTAAAAAAAAAAAAAATGTATCAACTAACTAAATTTTTACAAATCTACAAAATTTTAATCGACTTACCTTATAGGCCCTATTTGTTCGATCCAAAATAAAATCGTTACACGTACAATGGTTGAAAACAAAATTATTTCCTTTTCAGTATTTTCTCTAGCTTACAAATCTAATTTTCGTAGCCGTCGCAACACCCCTTCCCGCGAAATCAGCGAGGTGAAGCGACAATGAATCTGGGTGGTAGTAGTAGTAGTAGTTGAATGGGGGACCGTGCTCCGCGTTCGGATGGTATAGCGATAGATGGTTCGGATCCCGAGTGAAGCCGTAGTAGGTCCCCTCCGTGACGTGACCTTTGTCATTAGAGTAACGACTTTGACCAACCAAAAACATTATTAATTAACGAATTTTATGTCTAAACACTAATTCGTTACGCTATTATACATTAACAGTCGAAACCATTGCCTTTATACAGCACGTACATGGAAGCCTTTGAATGGATGGCAACAGGTGGAACAGACTTATACAAGGTCTATTAATTTGAGGGTTAACAGAAATAGTTCCGTTTGTCAACCATTCATTCATTCGCACGTTATCGAAGAGGGAGAAAAAATGTGGGTACGATTACTTACGGTACTTATACAAGGATTCGAAGGTGAAATGAAGTCCAGTCCTAAGTCCCCATTGCCTCGGAAACAATCCTGTATGTTGTTGATAAACATCCTTCTGATAGACTTCATCGAGTAGACGCAAAGGGCGCTTTCGGAAGCGGGTTTCGAAAGATCTTCTCCGAGGCGAGGGTCCGACGGCGAGAAGACCGCAAACAGGACGTCGTCATTGGTCTGGATACCCAGCTGCGTGGCGAGGTCTGTACCCGGTTTTCCGACAAAAGCTGCCTGAGCCAAATTGTATCTTTTCCCACT
Source organism: Bathynomus jamesi (assembly GCA_023014485.1). Lineage (NCBI taxonomy): Eukaryota > Metazoa > Arthropoda > Malacostraca > Isopoda > Cirolanidae > Bathynomus > Bathynomus jamesi. The sequence continues at coordinate 130,845 of JAJOZX010001403.1, read as the reverse complement.
GGCGTCTTTGCACTCAACGGGAATCTCGGTGTATGAATAGTAGGCCGAATCGTTCTGACAGACTCTAACCAGTTTGGAGATGTACGGAGTTCCTTGGTTCATGTCCTGCATCTGCCTCGTCAGAAAGTAACTAAATTTTTCCGAGCCGAAACCGTACACGTACGTGATGGGGTATCTTTCCCTGGAGAGCGAATTGACGACGATGCGGGTGCTCCGGATCATGTCGAAAACAGAGTAGTCGAAAAACCTGTCATCTTCCAGAGACCGTGACGTCACAGCAGGCACCTCGTCACGATACACCGATTTCACCGTATACGTGACACCGATGTAAAGGACGTGCGTCACGGGGGGATTGGTAGGACCGGGGGCGATGAAAGCCACTGTGGAAGCGGAGGCATTATTCGCTACGATCGCTTCCGATACGTTCCTCGTCAACGTAGATATGTTGCGAAGGTCTCTCACCTGACACGATCCTTGACGCACCGTGCCGCACACCAGAAGACGCGATCGCGTGTAATCGATGACGAGGACCTTATTGTAATTGTCGGTGGGTCGCATAGTTTTGACTACTTCGCCTTTGCACCCCGTAGGCGAACATTCTATCGAGTCATTCACGGGACCCGTTATGACCTCCTCTAAGAGCTGCAACTCGGGATCGAACTGATACAGCCTGTTGACGCCTCCGACATAAACAGTTCCCGTGTTCTTATCCACGGTGAGATGAGTAAACTGTTGCGTCTCCACATCCACGAAGGAACTGACGATGAAGAGCGAGTCCTGATCGCGAGGGGAGGCGGCATTAGTAACTGCCGTATTTAGCAGAAAGCAGGTGGTGATAAAGAGGGCAAGGAAAGAAACGGACGCACGAAGCGCGCTTCTACCGCAAAATGAACAACGGGGGTTGACACTGGGTTGGTTTGACGATGGGGAAGATCGCTCGCTGGATGTCCCTCCCCCACCTCCCCCACCCATTTCCTCTTTCATATTTCTCTCATGTCGAGCAACCTGAAAAGGAAAAAAACAAACAAATGAGTACTCATTAATTCCTCTTAACTCCCTTCTGTTAAAAATAAGAATTCCAGTCCCGCTCTTATTTACCCACTTTGCCTGATAACCAAGAACGAAAACACTATGTGAAAAGGAGTTTTAAAAAAAGTTTCAATTTAACGTTAGGTTATATAGCACCAATTTACTCTCAATACGTACAATAAATCGTACTGGAAAGCACGAAAAAATAAGGGCAGACAGTAATTAAACCCACAAAAAAAATCTTCAAACCCGACCGGCATGCACACGCTAAAGAGATAAATGGCTCGCTTAAAACAAACCTATACGTAAATGCGAGCGTATCCCAAACTGTGAAAACTAGAAAAAAGGAACTTGGCGTTGCGAAGTCACATACACGCAAAATACATCGGAAATGTTGAGCCATTCTTTTAACAGCTTGTCCATTTCCCATTTTGTCCTCTCGGCGAAAAGAAAAAAAAAAAAAAAATCCGGAGCGGACGGCGTCTGATGCAGCTAGTGCGATACAGCCGCTCTGAACCCATACATAATGGAGGTCTCACCGAGACTGGAGGACGAAAAGATTTACGAGGGGATCAATACGCACACCTCGGCCGCCCTCCGGACCTCCCTCCGATCGCACGAGTCGCGACAACGATCCAACAACTCGTGAAAACAAGCATGCCCATCCCTCCGCTCGTTACTGGGAGGAAGCCGTCTCTTTCCCCTTTAATGCTCGCATCCAACACGAGGGTAAAGGAGGCTCACGTATAACAAACAATAGCCCCAAGAACATCCCCTATGCCCTCCCCTCCGCCTAAAAGAGACCAATCCATCATACGAATAAATGAAACCAACAAATTACGACTGCCACATTATCTGTTGTCAACATTTTGCAACAAAGAATCCAAATGATATGAAAACGATATAATACAGAGTAAATTTACCCAACCCCTTAAGGGCTGGGTAATTAAACAAATCCACACACCCTTTGTCAGAACTCTTTCTACACGTAGAAAAAACTGAAAACATTTGCTAGCTAAGAATCAACATAACCATGTTTTATACTTGTTAAAATTATTCCCTAATATATATACACACACACACACACACACACTCTAGCACCAATAATTTTAATTTCTTTGATTACGGCATAGTACAAGAGTGAAATGAGGTTCCTGAATCCTCATCTTCCGACTTTCATCTCAAGAGGGAATGAACAACATGATCAAAGAGCAAAAATTCAAAACCAAAGATGCTGAGAATAATCAAAGGACTCCTTCTGCAATTATTCAATATTCTCATTATTAAGTGTCAATAGAAGGATAGACTGTACACACACACACACACACACACACACACACACACACAACGTGGATAAGTTCAACGATCATTCCATTGCCTTTATATAAGCAGATTTTCCTTTTATATTTCTATGTTTATTTTCAAATTTTCCATTTCTAAGAAGATATTTAATATAATTTCCTTAATTAAAACTTAATTATAATCACTTAATACGAATAATTATATTAAAAATTAAATTAAAAACTCAAATGTATCTACATAAAATTTCATTACCGGTATGAGAATCTCTCTCGAACACCCCCTCCTGAATTGCGCACGCGCGCACAGTATATATATATATATATATATAAAGGGTACATACTGGCCCAGTGAAGTAGAAAACAACTTCAAGAGATTTCCTACTTTCTAAACAAAGCCGCCTTCATATGAGGTTAAAGTGGCCAGTTAGAGAAAACTTTTTCTTAAAAAAAAAGGAGTTACCCCATATAAAATAATGAGAAACAAACTTTGTATTACGAAGATAAGAACAAAATGTGCACATACATACAAATTTTTACTTTATACTCAGAGAGAGAGAGAGAGAGAGAGAGAGAGAGAGAGTTACAAGGAAAAGAAGTACCTCAAAAGGCCTTGCGGCCCATACCGAGGAGGTACCAATGGCAACGGGTGCCAGGGAAAATTTTGTCTTTCAACTATCCTAGCAGTAGTAGAAAACTGGATAGAAAAGTAGAAGGCTCTCTCCCCACCCTCCGCTCCCTCCCTGCCAGAGGCAGGTACGGAAAAAGGTTGAAGAAAATACCTTGACCCTGGAAAAGTAGCCAAGGAAATTTTACAGGAAAGTGGAGAATATATAAATAGCTCTATATTTAGCTTGCTCACAGAGACCGAGCAAGTGACCTCCTGCAGAGTTTTCTGAGGTTTTAATCTTAAACTATGATTGTGTTCAGTACTTTGTCTAGCCTATTTTTAAACAGATTTACACTTTGACTGGAAACAACCCCTGAGGGAAGTTGGTTCCAGATATTAACTATTTTA
>JAJOZX010001403.1:117500-122500 GCA_023014485.1 Bathynomus jamesi | reverse complement strand
GCAATGCACGCACGAGCACACGCACAAACTCATTCATAATTAGTAGGAAATTGGGTTTAAGCGCGGGCGCACTGTGTGTGTGTGTGTGTGTGTGTAAAACGAATAAACATGGCTTTTAAGCGAACACAACACAACTCCAAATTATTTTTTTATTGCCCGATATTCGAGGAACGAGGTACATATTAACCAAATCATACAATGCTGCAACTGCTCCCTCTATATACAGGGTCTCCCATAAGTCCGGTCTCGGAAAAAATGTATTTTAAATTAAATTTACAAAAGTAGTACATAAGAACTAAAAAGTGTTGAAATTGGTCTTGTTTCGGGACTTTTTTTTGTTGCAGGTAGAACAAAACGCAATAGCTAATATGGAAGCGAGTTACACTCGTGAGGAAAAGGCGGTATGTATGTATGTATGTATACACCTCGTAGCAGTTCCGTGCGTTGGTCTCTCTTCACACGTGTGTGTGTGTGTGTGTGTGATAAAGTAAAGTTCGGTTCAATGGCGACGAGTTTGTTTGCAGAAAATAACGGAGAGAAGCATTTGTAAACAGAGGAGTGAAAACGAAAGTAAATTGTAGGTGGGTGCCTCGTTTGTCCAAAGGATAAGGAGGACGACGACGACCTGGCGGTGAAGAAGCCAGAAAAGCCGATGAAAAAGGTCTAGGGGCAGGGGTCTCCGAGTCTCGAGGACCTAGTTAGTGTCCTCGAGTGAACGCTGAATGCCGCCAACGGTCGCGTTCAAATTGACTCTCCTCCTCAATTCTCTCTTTCGAGAATCAAATATTTTCCTTCATTTTACCCCATATTTCGAGTATAGTCGTCCATTACTATAGACGAAGGCACGGCATTGCAATGAAAAGGCACTAATTTCATTCAAAACTACAATATAGCATAGTGTAGTACATTACATCGAAAAGAATGAGGCTAGGTTTCATACTGAAAATATTTTAACGAATGTAAATATTTTACAATTTTTCTGTACTTTGTTCTTGAGTAGCCAAACATCAAAAATAATTAAGTTCAAAAACTCTTCTCGCAGACATGAAATCCATGAGTAACACGAGTGAATTGACAAAATTAAATCACGAAGATAAAATACATAATCTTCCATTAGTGGAAAAACTGTCCAATGTTGCCGAGCGTTCCGTAATTTTGCGCACTTCACTTCGTAAAAGGTTAAAGACGACACGCTGCACGGTTTACTAAAATAAAGATGTTTGCATATTTTTCCTCATTGTGTTACCTTCATTTTTAACATTCAAAGCCTTCATCCGAGAGTCTCTCAGCATTTAAGCGGATTAAGGATGTACGAGTATTAACAATATCAAGCTTTTGTTAACCCACACGAGAAGGTAAACCTGGTAAAAGTTCCGTGCGTCGGTCTCTCTTCACACGAAGGTCAAACTGATGGCCCCGTCTCTCGGCCTGGCTTGATGGAGGAGCGAGTTGCTTCCGTGCGATCTCCATCGCGCATAGCCAGGCTCACCCGGCTCATCGGGTACCGTCCTGAGCCAGGCATATACTGTAGTCTTTTTTTGAAGATTTAAACTTAGACACCCGTGATGTTCTTGAGGTTATTTGGAAGCTGGTTAAAAAGTCTCGGGGCCCCGTGACATTGACAACCAAGCTGTTTTCATTCATTGTTGAGTGTGTCGGTTGTCGGGCCTTTAGTTTGAGAACACTACAGTGACTACACCTTTCCTATTTTCCAGTGCTGTTTGGATGTTAATTCGGTTTAGTTTGAGTTTTCGATTATTTTCCACGTGTAAATTATGGTGTATCTCATCCTCTTCTTTCAAGCAAATAGAGATTTAATTTATGTCGTCTTTCCCACTAGTTGAGTTCTTTGCAGCCATCAATCTTGGCAATGAAATTCCTCTGGACAACTACCACTTTATTAATTTCTTCTTTCGTATGGGGACGTCAAGACTGAGCAGTACTCAAGTTTTGGTATGATCAGTGTTTCCAGCAGTGCTTCCTTGTCCTTTCTTTTAAAGATTCTCAGTATTTGTCCCGCGACTCTTTTTGCTTTGTTTATCGCTATCGGATTCTGTGTTTAAAATTTTGCATCATCGGTCATTATTACCTCTAAATCTTTTGCTTTCGTGCTTCTTTGAATTTTCTGTCTATTTTGGGGCATAGTACGCTGTCTGTTTAAGTTATTCATTTCTTCCATATCTCAGGAGATGGGATTTCTCGGTGTTAAAATTCATGTTATTGCCTTCTGACCATTTGTATATTCCGTTTGTTTGTGTGCCTCCGTTGGGTTTCCACCTCTCCCGCATTGCCGGCTTGCTGTCGTTCCCTAAGGAAGTTCGAGATCCATTCGTTCACTTTGCCCGTTATTTCCAAGTTTCATTTTATGCACTATTATATCATGATCACATTTATCGAATGCTTTAGTAAAATCGGTAGTTATCATTGCTCTCAAGTGCGTCTGTGATATTGTTATAGTGCTGCATTAGTCGCGATAGGCACGATCTTCTGAGCGGAATCCGTGCTGGTTCTTATTGAATCTTTCTCGTCTCGAAAAACTCGAATTTTTCCTCCCTGACTATTCTTTCAAATATTTGGAGAGATGTGATGTCAGTGACACCTATCTAGTCTTTGCTCGAGACCTATCGCCCCATTTTAAATATAGGAACAATGTTCACTCCTTTTAGTATGCTCGGTATTTCCCAGTGTCCAGGGATCTTCTCCATATCCAATAAAAGGGTGCAACTATTTCGTTCTTACAGATTTTAATCAACAAGGCACTCCATTTGTCCGGGTTTGTAGCAGAATATTTCATTTGCCCTATAGCTTTCACTATACCTTCTCCAGAGACGTAGCTATAAAGAGAGTTCGACCGGAGAAAAAAAATGGAAGACGTCCTTCTTTTGCATGATAACGCGAGACCACACAACAGTTTGCAAACAAAACAAGAGAGGCCATCACAAAAATGCGGTTCACTGCGTTACCCCACCCTCCATACAGCCCGGATCTGGCACCTTCAGACTTCGATTTGTTTGGGGCCAATGAAGGATGCTATTCGTGGAAGAAAGTTTCAGAGTGACCATGAGGTTGTTGTTGAGGTTAAGAGGTGGCTCCAGCGGAACCCAGCGGATTTTTACCAGCAAGGAATAAAGGCCCTTATTTCGAGGTGGAGGAAAGCCGGAGAAAAGGATGGAGACAATGTGGAAAAATAAAAACTTGTAAAAAAGGTACGTAACTACTTGTGTACAAAATTTCTGGAACTTACGAGGAAACTTGGAAAGAAAAAAAAAAAGGTGGGGCAAAATATACTGAGTGGCCTCGTATATTCTCCATTTAATTCCGCTTCAAAAAAAGGTATTTATGTCAGGTATGCTCCGTCTTTATTTGGGGTACTGAAAGCCGATTCATATTCCGATGTTACCCGTTATCTCATTTGTTACAGCTATCAACATTTTTGCTTGTTCCTGGTCTTCTTTTGTGCCCCCTTTGCCCTGGTGTATATGTATACATTCCTTCCCATTCTTTATTAAATTTTAATTATTCACATCTTTTTTATTTTTCGTCGTATCCCCCAGTAATTAGGGGGCCTGCGGTCCCCCAATTACTGTCGGTTCAATTATTTGGTCAATAAAACTATAGAAAAGAATGCAGCCATGAAAATCTTAAGCTTCACAAATCTTGACAATGTGAAGCTCATGATTTTCATGGCTGCGTTCTTTTCTGTAGTTTTATTGTGGCGCTGGGGCCTTCAGGCCCAGTAATTACAACCAGTGGTGTAGTGCTGTGGGAACGCGTGGGAACGGCGTTCCCTTACTTTTTTTGGTAGACGGAACGGCGTTCCCTCACTATTTCAAATAAATCCGAACTTACAAATCTCTAACGTCATGAAATTTTAATTCCCACCCCTAGAAGAAATATGAGAAAGAATCATTAACTGTTTCATTTCTTTTAGCTTCGACTGAGGCAATGCTAGCCTATAAAGATCTGATGAAACAGTCACCACGGCGTACCAGTTGTTAACTTTTTTTTAGTTAATCATTCCAGTTGTTAGCTATTTATATTGATCGTACTGGATGTCATATATCTAATGACACTGGAAATACTGCATCTTCAACCTTGGAATGTATCCTAATATCCAGTGCATATGACCTCAAAATATTCCTGAAATTGGTCAGATTTCAAAAGATTTCCAGGGGGGCTTACAGTGCCCCCGGACCCCCAGCTGTATGGGCTCGCCGCGCTCGCCGTTGTCCCCCCCGCATCTGAGTAACACTTTCAAAATGCGTTCCCTCACTTCTTTATTTAGCACTACACCACTGATTACAACGGTAGGTGTATGTATTCTTTTATATATTTTATTGTCAAAATAATTGAACCGATAGTAATTGGGGGGACCGCAGGCCTCCCAATTTCTGTCCATTGTTAACCAACCTAACCTCACCAAATCCAAATCCAAAATCATTCCCTCAACATTTTTCTTCTAATATTAGCCTATTCTTAAAAACCAACCAAGTTCTTTTTAGAGACCCAAAAGTTCACGGACAAACAGACAGAATCACACACAACTTGCTTTTATATAGTAGATAATATATATATATAATATATATATATATATATATATATATATATATATATAAGGGTGGGCCGTAAGTTTCCATACATAGGAAAAATTAAACGTTTGTTTTTATGTTTCAGATACCCTAAGAATATGCGTTTGACGTAAGATCTTGTTTACTGATGAAGCAAATTTTTACGTCAATGGAGAGGTTAATCGGCAAAACATACGTTATTGGAGTAATGCTAACCCTAACTGGCTGAGTCCGACGAAGATGCAAGGTGCCGGTTAAAGTGATGGTGTGGGCCGGGATATGGGGTGACAGAATTATTGGACCAATTTTGTCAGTGGAAATCTTAATGCCGAAAGGTATCTTAACATGTTGCAAGAAGAGATTTTCCCATCCCTGCTAAACGAGGAAGGTAACTTCCCAGTTTACTTCCAGCAAGATGGAGCTCCACCTCAT
>JAJOZX010001403.1:90000-112500 GCA_023014485.1 Bathynomus jamesi | reverse complement strand
TTCGCACTGAGTTTCAAAAATTTTAAGGGACTTTTTTTTAATGTAAAATTTTAACTTTTATCGTCCTTGACTAACAACGTCGATCTTGACTTCCAATTTTGACAACGATTTTGATCTTGAAATTTTAATTTTACCTTTTTACTTCATCTTCTCTGTTTCACAAAATTTTGCTAAGCTGAATTTTTAATTTTATTTGAATTTCAAATCTGGGCAAAAATTTTGAATTTTGACTTTCACCGTGACTTTTTATTTTCATGTTTAAATTTGAATTTACTTAATTTCAAAACCAACTAAAAAAAAAACTTCACTAAGTATTTGAATTCAGATTCACAAATAGTGTTAAAAAAAAATCTCAAACCAGAGATGAATTTCGAGAGCAAAAAACACGTCATCAATCTTAATTTTCAAAATAATAATCTATCTATTATATTATAATAAGAGAGCTGTCCGTCTGTCCGTCACACTTTCAGAAATTGTGAGAAAAAATTGTGAGAAAAAATTGTGAGAAAAAATTGTGAGAAAAAATTGTGAGGAAAAAATTGTGAGAAAAAAATTGTGAGAAAAAATTGTGAGAAAAAATTGTGAGAAAAAATTGTGAGAAAAAATTGTGAGAAAAAATTGTGAGAAAAAATTGTGAGAAAAAATTGTGAGAAAAAATTGTGAGAAAAAATTGTGAGAAAAAATTGTGAGAAAAAATTGAGAAAAAATTGTGAGAAAAAATTTAGAAAAAAATTCAGAAATTGTAAAAAAAATTCAGAAATTGTATTACGGGCGGCAATGTGAAGCTTAAGATTTTCATGACTGTTCTTTTCTGTAGTTTAGCAATGGGGGAAGGGTGGGGGTGGGGGTAATGGTGGAGGGGGTTAGCCCCCAAGTTGTATGAATGGGGGTGAGGAGGTTTTGGGAGATACCAGATTCAGAAACGTTGACACAATGTGAAGCTCAAATTTTTCACGGCTGGGTTCTTTTTTTGTAGTTTAGCCTGTCTAACCGTCAGCGAAGCGGCGGGAACTGTACTAGTTAATAATAAATGCGGTTTATTCCGGTGATGTAAAATTTAAAATTGCTTAGCAGGGTCAACACTGGAGAATTTGGAGGGGGGGGGGGGGTGTTATAAAGTGCGTAGGTTCAAAAAGGATTTGAAAACAGGCTCTCAACCATTTACATTAAGAACCAATAAATAGAAGGTACATTTCATATATATATATATATATAATATATATATATATTATATATATTATATATCTATATATAATTATATATATATATATATATATTTTAGGGTGGTCCATAAAACTGAAGTTTTGATTTTTTGTTATTGCCGGGTGGTAACTTGTGAGGATGAATGAGAAAACACCTCTGGCCAATTTTTTCCCAAATCAATCACTTTTTAGGGGTAGCACACAGTACTTCATTTTTGCACTTTTGCACTACCTAGTAGATTTACTTGTATATTATGTTCCAGTTCCAGTAATACATCTTTTCCTTGACAGATTATTGGTGTAGTGTTCATTGGTTGTGTTAGTGGTTGGATATATGATGACTCAAGTTCGAAGCTCTTGCTTTTATCTCCTTGAAGGAGATAGAGTGAAGGACAAGCTTCTTGGAAGCAAATTACCATCACGTGTAGAAGTATTGTCATGCTTCCTTCATCACCACACTAATCTCAAGAAGGAGTTGAAGGAAAGTGCTCAAGTAGTGTGGGATCAACTTGAAATATTTTGGAACAAAGCTCGAATCCCGACAAGGGAAAAATACAAAGGAATCCAAAAGATCTTGGACCTTCACCAAGATTGGATCAAAATAAAATAAGGACGAATGAGGAGGAGCCAGAAGCAGGTGAGTTGGATGATCAATGATAAATAAAATAGTTTCTCGAGTATGACATATTATACTGTACAATAGTCATACATTTATCATATATATATATATATTATATATATATTTATTATTTATATTTAGGTGTACAACGAAGAGGGATTCAAGGAGACACTTCGGAACCTATTTGATATGGCACATGCTGATGCCTTGTCTCTAATCAAAAACCCAGAAGACAAGGCCTTCTTGCTGGCCCAGCGAGAGCCTGGAAGACGGGGATGCATGGTGGGAGACAGAAAAACAGCAGAAAAAGAAAAACAAGCTGCCCACAGGAAGATGGAGGAGGAGATGCGAAAGAGAAAGGTGAGATTGTTCTTCAAATTCCTACTTTCATTTGATTGCAATGATTAGGTTGTTCGTTAACACTAATTGTCCATTTTCTTCGATTGTATTGCAGGCAGTCAATGAAGGTGCATCAACGTCGGGTACAGCAGTATTGGTGTCCTCAACAGAATCCTCAGTCACTGACGAGTCATCCTCCACCGAAGATGAATGGGCAAAAGGTGGAAAGCGACCTCCAAAACAGGTGAAAAGTCAAGAATGTGATAACATCAAATCTAGCTGCTGCCCTAGATCGGACACACACTACGGACAGGATGGCAACCTACATAATAGCAGAGACTGCATTGAGCCTTGGCCACAGCCCAATGAATTTTAACATCACCCGGACCTCCATCAAACGGCAGAGAGAACGACATCGGATCATGATCTGCAGTAGCCTAAAAGCTTCCTTTCAGTCCGGTCCTGCAATCATCCACTGGGATGGAAAACTTATTCCAGACCTCCTCAACACCAGAGACCATGATGCGCATGTGGATCGGCTGCCTGTGCTCATTTCCTCCTTTTCGGGTCAATCTCAGCTCCTTGGAGTCCCCAAAATACCAACTGGATCAGGAGAACACCAAGCCAGCGCAGTTTTTGAATTATTGACTGATTGGGGCCTCGAGAATCTGTCGTGGGGATGTGTTTCGACACCACTGCCTCCAATGCTGGTCGTTTGAATGGAGCGTGCGTGTTGTTAGAGCAGAAGTTGAAGAAAGACCTCCATTTTGCCTGCCGTCATCACATCATGGAAGTGATGATCGGTGGAGTTTTCACTGCTTGCTATGGCCCAACGAGTGGACCTGATGTTCCATTGTTCAGCAGGTTTCAGAGCAAATGGACCTTTGACACAGGAACATACGGCACCGGATGGGATGATGAAGAGGTGCATCGACTCTTGGCCCCCATTAGAGATTGGATTCTCCGCTTTGCTGAGGAAAAACACTCCTCAAAATCCTTTCGAGATGACTATCAGGAATTCCTCGATCTGTCCATCATTTTCTTGGGAGGGAGCATTGACAACTACACTTCAAGCGACCTGGCCCATGCCTAAGCCAGATGGTTATCTAAGGTGATCTATTCATTGAAGATGTGGCTGTTCAGGGGACAAATCCCAGCCCTCACTCCACGAGAGCAAAAGTGTCTTAAGGATGTCAGTGTCTTCGCTGTTTCCATCTACCTGCAGGCATGGATGACAGCGCTAATAGCTGCTGCTGCGCCTCGCAGCGACCTCAGTCTTCTGCAGAGTCTTCGGAATACCATGACCCCAAATTTCGGAAGTGGCATTAAAAAAACTCAGCGGTCATCTTTGGTATCTTTCGGAGGAGATGGTGGGCCTCGCGATTTTCGATCCTGAGGTGTCTGAAGAGACTAAAACAGCAATGGTGAAGGCGATGGAGGAAGTTGAAGGAAAGCCTGATTGCCAGAAGAGAAGGAAAGGTGTTTGCTGAGGGGGCTTCAATCGAGTCACTAGCAACAGCAAACTCAAAAAGACTGCTGTTGTCTCTGGGGTCAGGTGTGGGATCCTGAGGAAGGAGGGCGGGATTGGGACAGTGATCCTGATTACCAAATAGCGAAGAAATCAGTGGCAAACCTCTCTGTCGTGAACGATCATGCAGAGAGGGGGGTTGCTCTCATTAATGATACAACGGCTGCCACACCAGGAATGAGGAACAACTGCAGTATCTCCTCAAGTTGTTGCTAACTACAGGAAGCAGTTTCCTCAACCACTGAAGTCAGCCTGGCAACTGGGCGAGAAAACAAAGATCAAATGAGGTGCAGAGGAATTGTTAGTTACCCTAATAGTCATGTACTGTCACCAAGATTAACTTTGCTGATTTTCAGATTATACCAAAACTTCAAGTGTCTGTGCTACTCCTACAAATTAACTGATTCAAATAAAACTTTCCCAGAGGTGTTTTCTCATCCATCCTCATAAGTTACAACCCAGCAATAAAAACAAATCACAAAAAAAAATTCCACCCCTATAAGAGTGGACCACCCTAATATATATATATATATAAATTTCTTCGATTATTTTCTATTGTAGAGGTTTAATTCAGCTAACTATGTCGTTGAAATGAATGCGAATTCCTTCTGACTGACTGATTTCTCTCTCTCTGGAAGGAGGATAGAAGTGAACAATATTTCAGTTCTACTACGATCAACGATTTGAACAGCAACAACAGTGATTGTAGAGAATGAGAAGTATTTCTCTGGCGTCGTGACGAGTCATTCGAGCATTTTATTTTATTTTTTCTTCGTGTGTGTGTGTGTGTGTGTGTCGCGCGCGCGCACACTGAAATCAAAATTTCTTTTCCGTGTGAGAAATTTTGATATCAGTTAAAACACGAGCATGGACGATGCTTAAAGAGGGAAGAAACGATCCTCTTCAACTGTAAGAAACCCTATACCAGGTAGCAACCAGGCGCTACAATTTTCCCCTTCCATTGAAGGATTTCCCTATCTACTCTACTATTTTTGCTGTTCTTTATTGTAAACTCACACTGCATCTCAAATTTCGCGCCGGTGGCGATCATGATTACTCCTTTGGGGCACAGCTTTTGTTTTATTGTTTTGTGTGTTAAGAGAACTTTCCAATATCCAGCAGCAACAGTAATACAAGTAAGGGTAATGATTAATTATTAAATATATATATATATATATATATATATATATAATGTAAAGAACGACGCTTGTGTAGAAAAGCGTTCCGCACAAGATGAGGAGGGAGAACGAACAAATGAAAAATGAGGTACCTCCCAGGAATCGAACCCGGGATCATCCGATTGCCGGTCAGATATGCTATCCACTACACCAAGGACCTCGATCATCTGACCGGCAATCGGATGATCCCGGGTTCGATTTCCTGGGAGGTACCTCATTTTTCATTTGTTCGTTCTCCCTCCTCATCTTGTGCGGAAAACTCTTCTACACAAGCGTCGTTCTTTACATTAACTATACTGTGTGTTGTTTGTTAAAAAAAAAAAATATATATATATATACGCGAAATGAGAAGTCATCGCGCGGAACCTTTGTAAGGTAAATATATATATATATATATATATATATATATATATATATATATATATATATATATATATGAAAATTATTTCACGAAGGTAACACGTGAAAAAACTCATTAAGCTTTGCATCAAAGACTGTAATTTACTTTCAATAACGAGTATTATCAACAAGTTTTTGGGATGGCTATGGGCAACCCCTTATCGCCCCTCCTCTCCAATATTTATATGGAGTTTTCGAAATTACCTATATTCCGAGAATCCTGGGGTTGGCATCCCTTGGTTGCGGTACGTCGACGATATTTTGTGTATCTGGCCCATGAATCGTGACCTGGATAGCTTCCTCCTTCAGTTAATGATCAAGTCCCTCCATTAAGTTACTTTAGAAGTTGAGCAAGACAATTCAATCCCATTTTTGGATGTGCGTGTACATAGGGAAAGCCCAGGTTTTAAGTTTAGTATCTATCGGAACGACAAACAATTTGTCCTACGTACACTTTTACTCGGGACATGATACCCCCATTAAGAAGGCCATATTTTCATCAATGTTTTCTCCGCGCCCTTAGGATCGCCAGTCCGGAATACATCGATGCGAATTGGAAAAAATCACGGTATTGGAAGTGATTTGTGTTATCCATCTGCGTTTATGGAATCTTGTCTCAACAAGGCAAAACGAACTTTCTATCGTGTCAATATAACACTCGTACTTTGTCAAAAAATATTTTACTTCCATTTTTCCCGGGCTTATTAGGCATTGCTAATGTACTTAAACTTTTGGATATTAATGTAGTATTTCATATAACAATATTGAAAAATATCATAGTAAAAAATAGCCCTACCAATAATTCAGGCATTATCTATAAAATTGGTTGTAAACAATGTGATTCCTTTTACATAGGTCAGACGGGAAAGGATTTGCACACACGTATAAAACAGCATCAATATTCCGTTAGAACAGGACAGTTGTCCAGTGCCCTTTTTGTCCATTTGTCAGAGTTAGCCCACTGTATTGATTGGAATATGCTTCAGTTTTATTCCATTCAAGCAACATTGTTAATAGAAATATTCTTGAGTCTGCCATTATCCAACTTTCAATAACTTCAACATAAGCAAAGGTCTTTTTCACTCGATCCTGTTATGTTGAATTCCTTTCAGCAGATTTAGATAAGAAGTGTAAACATTAAATCTTTGGTAAACTTGTCTTCTACTTTATTAACTTTTAATTTGCATTTTATTTTTTTATATATATCGAAACCTGACCATAGGCAGCAATATGTTAAAACCCGACAGAGTTCTAGTATAAATTTGTATTTTTAATATCCATTTGATCTTGTGCTAAAAATCGATTAACTTTTTAATTTGCATGTTATTTTTTTTTATTTATATATATCGAAACTGACCATAGGCAGCATTGTGCTAAACCCGGCAGAGTTCCAGTATAAATTTGTATTTTTATAATCCATTTGATCTTGTGCTAAAAATCGATATTTTCCTTACAATCTATACGCCTCATTGGTAATCCTTTAAGGTTTTAATTTTTAATTTTTTATTATTTTTACTTCTCTGTTTATTGTATATATATGTATGTATGTATGTATGTATGTATGTATTTGTATATATAGATATGTATGTATATATATATATATATATATATGTGTGTTTGTGTGTATGTGTTATTATTTTTTCTTTTTTTCTTTCTGTAACCTATATATAGGCTTAACCTTTTTATATACTTCAGTGTTCCTGAGGATGTCATTAGACGAAAGCGCTTGAGCACCATTTTGTGTTTCCTTTCCTTCGTGGTTTTATTCATCATATATATATATATATCTATATATATTATATATATATATATATATATATATATATATTATATATATAATTTATATATATGAATATGAAGATTATTATTATTATTATTATTGTATATATGCTTACTTAAGGAATGGTAACGGAATGAAACCTGAAAAAATTTGTCACTTTCACAGAAGCGAGGACTGGACGTCTCTCACCATCATTCAAAACGTTAGTTTAGTTAGACTTTAGACATTATGAATTGTCCAATGACGGACCACGTTTCATTTCTCACAAAGGCTGACCAATCAGAGGAAGGAAGGCATTTTTACATTAAATTCAATACTATTTCTGTAGTATACCAGGTGATTAACGAATGATCTTCCCGATTTTAAACATTTATTATGAAAAAACTAACAAAGCTACAGCGAAAAGCAAGATATACAAATAAAGAATATTTCAGAGAATTTTTATTTGTAATATTGAACACGTCAGGGATAGCCCTAAAGTTAACGTGTTTTGTGCTCTTACCACTGAGAAAGTGTACGATCCATTCTTCTTTGCTGAACAAACAATTAACGGTATCATTTACCGCGATATGCTACAGCTGTGGCTGATGCCCCAGCTGCTAGATGGCAAAGTTGATGTGTGGTTTCAGCAGGATAGTGCGCCACCCTATTTCCACAATGAGGTTACAACGTTCCTGAATGAACAATTGCCTGATCGTTGAATCGGGCGTGGGGGGCCCATTCCTTGGCAGGCTCGTTCGCCCGATCTAAACCCCCTTTACTTCTTCCTCTGGGCTATGTCAAAAATGAAGTTTTTGTTCCACCAATGGCAACAACTTTGAAACGTTTGAAGGAAAGGATACGTGAAGCTGTTAGAAAAGTTCAGTACATGATAAGCTACAAAATATATGGAGGGAAACAGAATACCGCTTTGATGTCTGCAGAGCCACAAAAGGAGCTCATATTGAACTTCAATAGCCTGTAAATAAAACTTTTTGAGTTCTTTAGTTGTATATCTTGCTTTTTGCTGTAGCTTTGTTTTTTCATAATAAAATAGGGAAGATCATTTTTAATCACCCGGTATATATATATATATGAGGAGATTGTAGACACCAATCGACCAGGGAGGTACTCCAGGGGGGTGGGGAGTATGTCAGGCAGAGACAGGGAATGCTGGAATTCCCGTTTCTCCCGTCACTGTCCTCCTTAGCTGATCTTTTTCCGTGTATCATCTATCTTGTGAGCAGTCCAGCAACCAGCATGCCCTCAAACATACGCTTCTCCCTCTATTCTTCACTACACACGCGTGCATTTTACACAATCTTTTCAAAATTTATACATTAAAAACAAGCATCGTGAACTTCGGAGACCAATTTTGGCTCTTTCTTATAAAGGGGGGCATTTTTGCGGGCACTCGTCCTTAGCCCCTCCTTTCCACATAAAAAAAATATATACACACACAATGTGATAGACCTTTGACTGAAAAAACTATTTCGCTCGTTGTCCCTTTGTCTTTTACCATGGCCATACATTCCCTCTCTAACCATAACTCTTTGGAATATCTTGGCGAGATACGTAATGATTTGTAATAAATTTAATAAATGGCAGCGAAAGAAATGTTTGTAATGAACATTGTTAATATAACATTTTTATAAGTATTTCAAATTAACCTTTTAAATATAGCGTTTTTATATAGTCGTTTTGGAAAGATAAATTTAAGATGTCTGTTCAATGTAACTTCTCGGAGAATATAACGGTTTTTATGTTTGTGTGTGTGGTGTGTGTGTGTGTGTGTGTGTGTGTGTGTGTGTGTGTGTGTGTGTGTGTGTGTGTGGTTTCGGTTGGGAATGGGGTACGAGAGCTGCCCTTGGGGGAAGAAGTTAGGGAAAACCCTCTACAAGGGTGCCATAAGATCCTACATACGAGGAATTGAATTCTAGATTTTGTTCAGTCATGATCACACGTTTCTGAGGCTCTCAAAATTTTGCGAGTATAGCTTGTCAATTTAGTGTTAATCGCAAATTAGCAGAATCTCTCTCTGTCGCTGCTGTTTATGTATTAACGTTCGTCCTTGCCCTAAAGGCTTGAAATCCTTAAATAACTTGGTTATTTTAATGAACAAACTCCATTAAATAAGTTAAAGGCTTGAAATCCATTATATAATTTAGATATTTTTAGTAAACAAACTTTAGTAAATAATTTAGTTATTTTAATAAACAAACTCCAACCGGTAAGTTATTTTCGTCAATCCTTAAGGTTGCGTCAGTGAAAAGTCGGCTGGTAAAGCTGGACAAATACTCATTTACCCATTGCACTCTTAATATATCGGCAAAAAGGCCCTTTAATAAATAAAACACTACAGATGCGAAGTCAGTGACATAAGCCAATGAAGATATTTGTCTGTGATGTCTCCTCCTTCGTACAGAGGAACAATACTTGCTCGTTTGAAGATGTTCAATATTTCCTCGTGTCAAGAGATCTCAAAAATAAAGGTTTTTTTTCTTAAACCTTTTTGCTGCGGCCTTACTATAAATATATCAACTTGGTTGATATGAAATACAAAAATAGAAAATATGCAATTTCACCATTTCCTGTTCCATTTTTATTCCAACGTTAGGTATATAAAACTTGCGTGCGCAGATGCACTCAACGGACTTAAACTCTCAATTTACTTCGCGCGCAAATTCCTCGTTCGTGTGCCCGAGAAAGATGAACGCCACATCTTACATGTGAGATGTAAACATTAAAAGCTCCTATCGAAGAAGAAAGATAAACTCTACACCCGTGTTTTGAGGTGGAGAACATTAAAAGCTCTTACAGAAACCTTAATGTAGAGTGAATGACTGCGGGTCATGACCCAAGATAAAGCTTACTTAACGTTCGCGTTATAACCCAATTGTACGAATCAGATATCTTAAAAAGGACTTCACCTTTAAAATGATCCGATTGGGCTTTAACGGAATTAGGCAGTGTATAACTATAAAATCCCACCCATTTTTTCAAGAATGTAAAACTGACAACCACCTAAAATCGCTCTTCCATTTTGCCTCGCATTTGATAAACTTACGCTCCTTCCTTAAATGTTGCGCTGTTGAAATCTGACGAATTTCCGCGTGACGCGTCTTTAAAAGCTCAAGTTTCTGTTTGCAATAATAACTGAAACAGCGATATATCTTCGTTCGACTAATTTTGAGTTAAAACTGGTTGCAGAATCATTACGATTGCTTTGCTGTCGTTTATTATAATTGAGGGTCTACAAATTGGGTTGCCAGATGTCTTCCACAAAAATACCAGATACCAGCAGCCTTGGGGGGGAGGGTGTAAAAAGTAAAAATGTATTTTCTTCATTACTCACAAATCGGTTCATTAGATGCTTTATAAAATCAGTTAATTGAATGGATAAATAACACTTTAACCGGAAATTAATATCGCAACCGATTTACAAATAACATTGAAAACATTTACGTATTAATGAAAAGAAATAAACTTTATCCGCATTTAACTTTTATTCGCACAAAATTCCCTCCAATACGGCGCTGTGAAACTATCCAATTCTTTATCAGATCGCAATAGAAAAATATGTAAAATAAATTATTGACTTTAAAAAACAACAAATTATGGATAACTAAAAAAAAAGCAGACGATCTAATAAAGCTACACCTATTAAGACAAAAATAAAAAAGCAAAGACGTAAAGACGTGATTTACTTTTACGTGTCCGGTATTCTTTGAATTTTTTTTTTAACCGGACAGAGCCCAAATACCGGACTGTCCGGTTCAATACCAGACACCCGGGAACCCTATCTACAAATTACCTTTATTTAAGTTTTGCGTAAATGATCGCAAAACTTTGAATGGATTTATTTGTGATTTTAACTGTGAATTGAAAAAAAAAAATAATAAATAAAAAATAAAGGAACGTTTTGGTAATTTAATTTTGCATCTTTTATAAGAGTATAAACGAAGATTGCGATGCGAGGGTAGCATACTGAACGACAACTCTGAACAAATGTGAATAATAAAAATAATAATAAGCCGTTTAAATGGCAGAAAACCACCGCCAGACTCGTTCCGTCGCGCATCGCGGGTCTCCCACCAAAAATAGTCCCCGGGGTACCTGGGCTCCCTTGGCGCGCGACAAATATATTCTGACGGAAACCTAAAAGTTGTGGAAGCTTTGTACGCCGCATTCATTCACGATACAGCCTCACTCGTGCGCTGCCGCTGCCGCCGAAGCTAGAAGTAACAATATAAGAACGCCGTACGTCAAAGTAGTACGAAAATAAACTTCATACGGGAAAAAATAAATAGGAGTGCCATTCCTCGAGTCCAGACAGAACCCACGGCTAAATGTGGCACTTTATTCCAAGGTTCTCGCCGCGCGGTTAATATAACAAAGGAGGGGGAGATCGTAACCTCAAACTGTTTATCGTCATTCAAAAAGATTACGTCTCTCGAATTACTTCAACTTTCTAAGTTCTCGCGAAAGTAAACCAACGGATTAACGTGGAATGCGAACCACACCCATGACCCACGAGAAAACCCACAAAATACTCGCGAAGTTCAAATAAAGCCTAGACTCGCACTCCACTCAATCAACTTGACAACTACTTCGTACTTTTTCTATATATAAGCTCATTATTTCTATTCTCGTAAAACCTTTCTACTTTTCCTCACGTCTTTAACATCTGATTTCTAAATGAGCGCGTTATTATCGCGACGCAATAACAACAGGCAGGCACTGTATACGAGTGCCGGGCATTCGTAATTAACGCAGTACAGCAGTGTATAAGCAAATCAGAAGTATAAGCGAGATTAGTAAAGAGAAAGAAATAACAACCCTAAATATAGAATGATAAAATCTACGCCACGAAAAAACACGGCAGAAAAAGAACTTCTAAATACAAAATCAATACAGACAAATAGATACGAAGTCACGCGATGAAGCTTTATGAAAAAAAAAAAGCGAAAATAAAGAAAAAATAAAACCGTATTTGACGATCGTGACCTTTGACATACGTGATATATGACCCAACTCAACAAGTGTCACTCGAATCGATGGAAATTCCCACTTAATAAGTGCCAGTGTGTGTGACTGGTACTCGAAAAGAAAAATATTTTATTCTACAGAAGAATCCTTTAACGGAATAAGCTCCAGCTAATTATACAGGGTGTCCATTATCTTCACAAATACAATTAAATTTCAATGGAATTTGTCAGGCAATTTATAGACACCCTGTAACACTCGATTAAAAAAATAAAGTTTAATGGCAAACCAATAGTCAATATAACGAATAGTAAAACAAACCGAAATAAAAAATAAATAAAATAAAAATAAAAGTACTAAAAACAGAAATACAAATAATGAAAAATAGCACTGTCGAAATTAAGTTGAGCTACAGACAAACGTTTTCATAGTATGAAGTTTATAGCTGAGATAACAACACATCGCGAGACTGATGAATGGGCTTCGATAATCGGGTTGGCTGATTTTCTTTTTTTAATTCTTTGTATTTAGACTGCACTGAGCGCGTCTTGTTACCTCCAGAGGGCTCGAGACATTGTGGTTAACAAACATTCGCAAAGTTGAGCATCTTGGGGGTAACTTTACGTTATAAAGTAAATTTAGGGTTCTGCCAAATCCTCTTTTACGATTCATCCAGAACTACTACTACTACTACTACTACTACTACTGCCCATATATATTAGTGCAGAAGGTAAGAAAGAGGGTGTTTTGTTTCACTTGACTATAAGGAACTTCAGATTCTGTACAAGTTTGTTTTTAGCACAGACTTCAATAAGTTGGTGATAATTTGACTCAAATACTAAATTCTTGTACCGGTACTTTCTCTATTGCTTCACCTCTCATTTTGAAGCCAAAATCAGCTGGCTAGTTAGGGTTTTTGGGATGAAATTTCATAACCTTAGTTCTTGCAACATTAAAATGAATATCAGGGTTCCGAATATAATTCACAGATTTTTAGAAGACAATCCAGACCTTTAACAGAAGGACTTAACACCATATCATCGGCATAGACTAAGTTATTTATCCTCATGTTATCAATCCAACATCTAAATTTTGCCTCATTAAGTGAAAAAATAATAACCAACAATATACGCATTAAACAGCAGAGGAGAGAGCGAGGCGCCTTGCGTCACCCTGAAAGGAGGAACCAAAACATTCGGATAGTACATTGCCCTACCTAACCGTAAAAGATTGGTGGGTATTCGAAAATTTCAATATATTTACTTTGTACAAAAGAACTTTCCCGTCTTCTAGTTTTGTAAATAAAATATTGCGGTTCACTATATCATACGCCTTACTCATACCCAAGAAACAACTATAAATAGCTGAATTACCATCAGTGTATTTAACTACGACTTCCTTCAACATAGATACACAGATCAGTTGAGTGGGACCTTTTAAAACAAAACTGATTAAAAGGTGTCCATAATTATTCAATCGGCGTAGCCTCAATTTACCGCGTTTCCTCGTAACATGAAAAGATCTCTATACATTGAAACGGCTGTCAATACGATTTTTAATAAAACTGGCGCTCTATCCCTGACACAAAAGAACTCAACAGATTAACCGCAGCCGAGGTTAAATAATAATAATAATAATTCGAGGAAGGAGTGATAAATAACATTTAGATGAACCCTGCGTCAATTTGGATTGTTTCGCAAACAATTACCCTTCTATATACCTTTGAAAACTATGTGGAGGGAGCCCGGCTTGAACAAACTCAAAAAATCGATACGGACCTTGTCGGAACTTGAGGTGTGTCCGCCCACCCCACCCAGTCACGTAAACTGGGCGGGTACTCGTGGGCGTAGGTTGCAGCAACAGTGGAACCTGTTACCTCCCCACCCCAAACTCCACAACCCGGCGACTCCAAAAAAGAAAAAAAGATGATCCGCGAAGGGATCGGAAATAAAAGTAGGAAAAATGTTGAAGGGGGGGAAAAAAAAAGGTAACTGAAGAGTGCCAACTGTGAACGAATCTCTCTGGCGATACCATCTATCTATTTACCTTCATCCGTAAGAGGAAGAGATTAGAAAGTAGAAAAGAATATCTTTTGGACATCGAACGATAACGATATTAATATGGAGCCTCTCGTAACTCATTCTTCGGAGTAACTTTACGAGCCGCCGCCGCCGCCGCCGGATAAATCTAGCTCCATCGCCGATATTTATAACGACACTGTAGTGCCATTACGGAGCATCGAGGAACCTTCCCCAGCCAAAATTTATGGAGGCGATTGCTCAAATTAGAAGAAAAGGTAAATCCCACACCTTTGGAACGCTCCAGTCTGTTTCGAATTCGGATGAAACATAATGCCATCTTCGAAACAATTCCAGCGCTTAAAATGTCGTGAGGCACCTCTTAACCCCCACCCCCGACACTTATTCTCGAATAAAAACTGTAAGTAGAATGCTACACAAGAGGAAACTGCATCCCCTCATTGAGAAAAGTGCCAAAATAGCTATCGAGTGGGTAAAGTTTGGAAAATCTTCAATATACAAACTGAAATTCTTTGAAAAACACAAAATACAATCAACAACCGCTAGCAACAGAAGTAAAAAATAACAACAATAATAATAATACAGTAATAATAGTAACCGTAAAAACGTACTAACGAAACTAAAGTAAATCAGAATTCAATGACAGTATAATAAAAAGTGGTAAGCCTTATCACGCCGTACTGAATGATAATGGGAAAACCGAATTTCATTCAAGAAGGAAATAGGAACTATAGACATACCCATTAATAGACGTCTAGAAGCAGTTAATCTGCTATCAGCATTAGTGGCCAAATGGAATATAAAAATAGATGAAAGTATTTCTTAAAAAGAAAAAAAATGAAAGTATTTCTTAAAAAGAAAAAAAATAGAGTTAAAAAGCTATAATAAGCGAAGGACGAATAGTGTGGAGTGAAAAGATTGGCTGTAAAAGGCGTATTTATTATCCCCTCAAACGTCATCGTATAAGGGAACCATTTCAAGATGCAGAGATCTTCAGCCTGTCTGCCTCTCTCCCCCTTCTCCTGTGTGTGTGTGTGTGTGTGTGTGTGTGTGTGTGTGTGTCCGCCTGCATACGTTTAAGCGGCAGAACAGAACTGAACCGTCGAGTCGAGGAAGCACAACGGAGCTCTGAGAACCGTAAAGGAAGTTTTTAAAACCTCAAATAAGGCTGTTAATATATTACTGCGAAAATGGAAGCAACAAGTATATCGATGAAGTACTTACCAAAGGAAGAGTAAAATTATATTATATATATATATATATATACACACACACGTGTTTCTAAGTAGTTTGGACTGAAGTTTAGAGATGAGAGAGAAGCGAGGAAAAAAAAATTCTATCGAAGCGTTCCGTGTGAACGGTTAATAAAGGCAGCCCCCAATTAAGAATTAGAGGGACACTATAATAGGGTCCTCAATTTGGACATTCCTGTATCCATACGCGAGGAAGGGAAAAGGCCTAATTCAACTAAATAACACGCATGCACGCACAAGCATCTGATCTATACGTTTGTACTTGTATGACGAACAACTTTGGAAAAAAGTTCGCCTATAAAGTTTCCAAAAAGCATAAAAAATTAATTAGTGATGACGGTTTTGTTTTTAAAAATTTTATTCGTCGTAAAAGTTAAGTGGAGTTTTCTTTTATCTAAAAAGAAAAGTGAAAGTAAATTCCAAATAGCCTTTTATGCCATGAATAAGTGGTTTTGGTAAAAAGAAATTGTAAATAAATAATAGTTAATTAAACACGGGACTAGTTCGTGTAGGATAGCGATTCATTAGATATTTGGGCGATTAATTATATTAGCTGAAATCCACATGGATCTCCAAATAAATCAAATCAAATCTAACCTAACCTAACAGAAAACCACTTACACGTTGTTGTATACTCTATTAAAAGTTTAATAAGCAATTTATTTTTTTAAAATAAAACAAGAAAATTGTTCACTATTGTTTAACTTAGCCTTATTCGTCACCAAAAACGATAAAATATACAAACAAAAACAAAGTTACCAATTAATACTTTTTTATTTTTAGAAATTTTGATTACAAGAACTTTTTTCCGAAACTGTACACCATCAAGTGAAAATAATACACTGTTCATACATCCACAAAGAAAAAAATGTTGGTAGATAAATGGATACCATGATTACGCGGTGTTGCCAGATATGTATGATGAAAACCAGCAAGATTAACTCGCGAAAAAAAGTAGCCCAATTTCGTGTATAAAATACAATAATTTGCATGTTGTTTAATTATTCCCTTAACTCAGACAAATTCGTGAAATTAAAGTATGTTAATCAAAAAAATTTAATTTACAATCTTCTTAACATTAATTAAGAGGAAGGCGCCGTTCGCTTGTATGATTATGCAATATTCTAAAGTAACGTGATGCAATATTCTTTGTGGGGAGAATTTACAGAAAGTTCCCTACGAGTAAAAAACTCTCCGTAATATATAAGAGAATGTAGGGATGATGATGATGATGATGATGATGTCTGTTCGTTCATAAACGCCTAAACGGCTTGCGTAATCTGCACCAAATTTAGTACACACATTAATGGAGAATCAGTGAAGGTTTTAATAACACACCCACCCCAGTTCACCCCACCACCTGTATCCGTTGTTTTCCACATTTTTGTACGGTTATTTGCGAACATAAAAAAGTATGTAGATTTCGTGAGTTTATTTATTTTTCTATTGTTCAATAAAACTAATAAAGTAAATGTTTTTTGAGGTTTTGTATTTATCGTTGTTGTTGTTGTTGTTGTTGTTGGTGTTGTTGGTGGTGGTGGTGGTAGCCGATCAGCCCACCCTGATCGAGCAAGCCGGCGGCACTCGGGTAACTGATCGTCCTCTCCGGAGTAGACCAGAGGTTCAGCGCACTAGTGATGTGATGTGTTGGAGTGGTACAGTCTGTCATAATGTGTTCAATTGTTTGTGGTGTGTCCTGGCACAGGTGGCAGGTGTCGTCTGTGTAGTTGTCTAGTCTGTGTTTATATGTCTAAGTTGGGATGATGTCCACATCGGAATCGTGCTAAGTTAACTCGATCCAATCTGCTCAAGCTCGTCTCTGACCTGTCAATGGGTGGCGGCTTCGCACCTAGGACCGCATTCGGACTGAGTCGTATCAGTGTTTTGTGGATTAGAAGTGTGTGTGTGTGTGTGTGTGTGTGTGTGTGTGTGCGTGCGTGTGTGTGCGGTTTCTGTGGGGCGTGGTATGGAATGGAGTATTTGGTTATGTGTCTCTGGTGTTACCTTAATGGTGTGAGGTGTTGGTGCGTGATTGTACATGTAGTGGCAAGGGGTGTTGTGGGTTAGTTGTCGCTGCTGCCATAAATTGTGTTCCCCTCATGTCTAAATGTTCCATAACTTTCAGAATTTTTGTTTGTGTGTGCAGGTGTTCTATTGGTGTTGAGTGCATCCTGTAATGATACGAAGTGCGTTGTTTTGTATTGTCTGTAAGGTGTTTGTGTGTGTGTTTGAGATAATGGGTGCCCAGCATGAGCTAGCATAGTCCATAACTGAGCGAATATATTGTTTGCATATGAGTGATGATGTTTCCTGCTGGTGTCCAAAGTTTGTGCCTGTTTGTATCCTAAGCGTGTTAAGTCTTGACGTACATTTGTTTTTAATGTCTTGAATGTGGTTTGCAAAAGATAATGTGTTGTATGTGACCAAGTATTTTGGTCCTGTGAGTGTGTGGAATGTTGGTTTTGTTTTGTCTAAGCTGTGGAGTTATCTAGTGTTCTTTTGTGTTGCTTGTAAGCAAGGTGATGGTTGATTTTGTGGGCGCTACTTTGAGTCTATTGTGTGTGAGCCAGTCTTGTATACTGTTTATGTATGTTTGTAGGTTATTTGTAGCGGTGTCGATGTTGTTGTGGGTGGATGTTAGAGTGATGTCATCTGCATATGATAAGGTAAGCTTGTTATCTAAGGGTGTTGGAACGTCATGCATGTATAAGTTGAACAGTGGTGGTGACAGAACAGAGCCTTGAGGGACCCCGTTTGGAAAAAGCTTGTTTTTGGATGGCTTACCATTAAATGTGACATGTGAGTATCTTCCTGAAAGATAGTTACTCAGCCACCTTTTTGTGTTATTGTGCATGTTTGTGTTGAGTATTTTGTTAATGAGAGGGAAGCGTGGGATAGCATCAAATGTTTTATTAATGTCTATTGTTGCTAATAGTGTAAGTATTTATCGTAGAAAAGTAGTGCGTACTTAGGAAGGAGCCCATTGACGTTTTAAACCAGCCTAAAAAGTA
Organism: Bathynomus jamesi; assembly: GCA_023014485.1. Lineage (NCBI taxonomy): Eukaryota > Metazoa > Arthropoda > Malacostraca > Isopoda > Cirolanidae > Bathynomus > Bathynomus jamesi. The sequence goes on along the minus strand of JAJOZX010001403.1, from coordinate 94,187 downwards.
GCAGGTAGCCCAAAGTGAACAGTTAATAGCGAGGAGTTTAAAATTAGCCCAATCAGGAGCTCGTGAGATAGAGTCCTGGCGAGGACTTTGTAATTTCTGACTTACCTGGTGGATCGTTGTTCGGATTCCACCTTAAACTGTAGGTCTAGTGTGGAGGCGAAAAGTTTGACCTTCGTCAGACTGAACAATTCGAGATTATATATATATATAAGCACACCGGACAAAAAATTAGTCACCCCTCTCAGAATGTACCTAATAACGTGTGACGGCGCCTCTGGCCTTGATAACCGCACGAATCCGGCGAGGCAGAGACTCTACGAGGTTGTGCATGTACTGAACATCGATTTGCTGCCACTCGTTCATCAGCCGGTCCCGAAGTTCCGCCAGAGTCCGTGGGTGTCTATTCTTGCGCTTCACTTTCTGTTTCCAGCCTGAACAACACCTTCGACGCATTCAGGATTAAAGGCTTCATTGGACCTGCGATGTACTCGTCGCCTCCCATCATTGGAGAACAAACAAAAACGGGACTCATCGGACCAAATTACACGTTTCCAATCTGCCGCAGTCCAGTTTTTGTGCCTCTGAGCCCATTTATAACGTGCCAATTTGTGACTTGCTGTTAACAGCGGCCTCTTCCGTGGTACCCTGCTCCAGATGTCCATCGCATGCAGTTCTCGTCGCAATGTCCGTTCGGAAATTGGTCGCTGGAGAACCTCATTGGTTTCTTGGAGCAATTGTTCTCTGGTTTGAAAACGATTTGCAGTTACTAGACGAGAAACATGGCGGCGGTCACTATTGTCGAGAATTGTTTTCCGGCCACAGTTACGCCGTCGATTTTCAGTTGATTGCGAACTACACCACTCTTTGTAAACTCGCTGGACAGTACGCGTTGACACACCAACAAATTGGGCTACTTCAGACATTTTGTGTCCGTGGGCTCTGCCAAACACGATGGCTCCTTTTTGCCACTGAGTAACGTCTGCCTCACGACCCATTTTGCAGACTATATCCAACACACACTTGGTTCTTCACCACCTCACGAAACAGATCTGATCCTGTGTGCTACGTCACCGCTACTTGTCACTTACCAATGCTACATCAGCGCCCTCTGTGTGACCTTGAACTTCCTACTATCGGTGCTATTAGGGGTGACTAATTTTTGTCCGGTGTGCTTATATATATATATATATATATATATATATATATATATATATACACACACACACACCTTTGGTTAGCTTCCGCTCGAATTGCTCATTCTGACGAAGGTCAAGCTTTTCATTCCACCTCAGACATACAGTTTAACGTGGAATCCGAACCACGCCTCACCAGCAGCCCGGCGTCTTAACCACTAGGCCACCCAGAGGACCCACTTATCTATCAACCATTTTCTTTATTTTGTGGAAGGATGGGTTTTGCTGCGCGCCGGTTGCCGTCACCGGGTCTCGAACCAGAGGCCGATGGATTCGTAGTCAGCGACGCTAACTACTATTACACCGAGGCGCATATTATATTAGTTATATATATATATATATATAAGTAAAAAAAAAAAAAAATGCTAACATTTACCTTCATTAATCTTCACCGAGCGTAAAGACCGTAACGAAACGCGTAAACAGATAGCGTTAATCAATAACAAAAAAAGCTTACAGATCAATAAAGATAATGAAGACGAGGTGGGGAAAAAATTATCCTTATTTGTAAGATACAAAGATACAAAACACCGACACTCTCGAGACTTTGAACAAAACACAATACAATTATGTTATCACAAATTTTATGTAATATATATATTATTAAGTGATAGCAATCTGCGGATTAAATACACTGACGTAATATACACCGTGGTTCGGAAGTCACGATTGCGAATATAATATATTATATATATATATCAACGTAAAGAACGACGCTTGTATAGGAGAATATTCCGCGCAAGATGAGAGCGAGAGAACGAAACAAATGAAAAAATGAGGTAACCACCTGGGAATCGAACCCGGGATCTTCCGATTGCCGGTCAGATATGATAACCATTACACCACGGGCCTCTCAATCAAATGCCGTAATTCCTCTACATACGCGCAGAAACCAATGCCCAAGGGCATGTATATAATGTACGGCATGCGAGGGGTGCCCCTTGGGGCATTGGTTTCTGCGCGTATGTAGAGGAATTACGGCATTTGATTGAGTGAGGCCCGTGGTGTAATGGTTATCATATCTGACCGGCAATCGGAAGATCCCGGGTTCGATTCCAGGGTGGTTACCTCATTTTTTCATTTGTTTCGTTCTCTCGCTCTCATCTTGCGCGGAATATTCTCCTATACAAGCGTCGTTCTTTACGTTAATTATACTGTGTGTTTGCAGTTTATTATATATATATATATATATATATATATATAATATATATATATATATATAATATATTATTATTATTTACTATTTTTATACGATATTCTTTTTCTAGAAGTGCGAGCCTCAAATATCGTCAGTTTTTTAATGTATTACGCCATGGCGTGTTCACGGGTTTATTGAAGTTTTGTCGCGTTACGAGATGAGTTAGAACAAAGCCGAACCCGATCGTGACTTTTGGACCACCACGATACAAACACACGATGAACTGACTAGTGATGGGACGATTAATCGGAATCGGAATCGAGAATCGGAAGAATCGAGCATTTTTCAGGAATCGAAATCGAGAGAATTGTACCATGATTTCCGATTCTTAAAACGATTCTTTAACTTTTAATTGAACCAGTTTTGCAATGTAAACTTTAAAATTTAAATGAAATAGGATAACAAATTTTATTTTTATTGTATTGTAGCTATACATTAAAACACGTATATCCATGATCTGTAATCAAGAAGATTAAAATGAATTGTTACAACTTAGTTGATTTTTATTTTTAAACCAATCTATCATAATTTATAATTTATATTACCATACTCATAATGTAAATAGTTAATCTTACCAGAGTAAAATATGACAATTTCCAGAAAAACAAGTATAGAATTATATTTAAAAATATTGAGAATCGGAATCGAGAATTTTTAGTGGTATCGGAATCGGAATCTGATTCGTTAAAAATTTTGGTATCGTCCCATCACTAGAACTGACATACTTCTGCCAACTTCGATCAACTTTTGTCAACAGTTCCGCCAGAGTCATTCAATCAAACGAAAATGAAATTTGTTGCCCCCACCTTGGGGACGCGAGATACACAGTTTAACCTCGAACAAAACCAGAGTTGTCTGTTCCTTACTCCATTATTAGAACAAATGTATTATATTTCCTCCAAATAACGCTGATCATTCATAAAGTTTATGAAAACCCCTCATCTTTGTCCATCAGCCACAATTTTCTCCGCACCCCCCCCCCCCCCCCCCCCCCGACCGCACCAATAAAAAATACGTTAAACTGCATCGTAACAGGAGTGCTCGGGCACAAGGTAACTGACTGCGTAACTGTAAGGAACAAAACGATTTTTAAATCCCTCTCGCTGTTTAGTCCCAAGTGGATTATCTCTCGGAGAAATCTCGCCCCTAATCCTCAGCGCAATACGTCGAAGCTGCTCCAATTCAGGGCTGTTATTAGCCGTCTTTCTGAACGATGCTTCGTCGCACATTAATGACGTCACTGAATGCTTTTTGCAGTCGGAGTGAGTCCAAACGGTAATCAATCAAACGCTGCTAAAACTCAATTCTCCCGACCCACCCAACGTGGAAGAAAGAAGGGACGCGGGGGAGAGACCGAATAATAAGGAAAGGCTAGCATCAACATCTAAACAAAGAAAAAGTGTGTGCGTAATATATATATATATATATATATATATACCTGGCCCGATAACTCGAACATCGCTGCTGCTACTTGGCGTCTTAAATCGACAGGTGAAGCAGCTTCATCTCGAATGAGGTGTCGTTAAAATAAACACTGCATACACACTCGATACTTGCTCTCGAAAAATGTCGAGTAACCTAAACTCCAATTAAGAAATGTATTTATGCAAAACCAATACGAAAAAGTGCGACAGCTAATTAGTCCGTCCCGCGGTACGGGGATATGATAACGATCGATCGATAAGTAAACACCAAATGGAAATCGAGGAACGGACTGAAAAAAATGCCATGCGCAACAATAATTTACAAACTGTTCCTCCCGTAACGAAAGACGGAACGGAACATGCAGACAATTT
>JAJOZX010001403.1:0-87500 GCA_023014485.1 Bathynomus jamesi | reverse complement strand
TCAAATAAACTTTCTAAATATTACTAAAACAAACTACGATCGGTAATAAAAGAATTGCGCGTCTTCGCAACTTTGAATGTTGGAGAACTCGCTGCGAAAGAATGTTATATAACAAAATATTTAGACGTACCTACGAACTTGGGAGTGGAAAGACCGTGTCAATAAAAAGATATCTAGGTGTGTTGCTATAATGTTTAAAACTTAAGGAGTTCCAAGAGGGGTTTCATTAACCCTATAATATTCTTGTCCGTTCTGACGATGTACGTCATTGAATTAGACAGTTCATCAAGAGTGGGCAATAAGAATATTAATTGATGCCGGTTTTCTTGATCATACAATTGCATTCTTTGAAAAGTTGAAAATATTCAAGATCAAAGATAATTAATCGATTTGACACATTTTATTTTTAGTTACAAACTGATGGAACGACATCAATGTCTCCCGCCTACTTTTGTGATCATGACTTTTGATACGGGGGTTTCAGTTCTGCCCAAGACGACGACATCATCATCATCTCGTGATGATCAGTGTGTGGGGGGTTTCCGTCAATTTGTGTAGAGCGGTTCAAAAGTTACGAAATGGACCTCCATTTGACCTTTAACCTTCGATGCAACGACCCGAGTTTTACTCAAAACCACACAACCGTCTCATGATGATACGTTTCTGTACGAGGTTTCATCAAGTTATGTCGCGCAATTCAAGTCATAACGCGGACACGAAAAAACTCCATCCAACCTTTGACCTCTATTAGCGGCCTTGACCTTCGATGCAAGGACCCAATTCTTCCTCATGACACCTCAACTGCCAATGATCCACATGTATACGTTTCAAGTTTCAGCAATATATATATATATATATATATATATATATATATATATATATATGATGAATTTCACAATAAAACACGTGAAATGAATGAATGCTGCAAACCCACAAGGAAAAAAAAAAACGATTCCAAGGCCTTTCGTGTATTCAAAGCTACACCTCGTCAGGGAATGAAGATAAAAGGCGAGATGGGCATCTCGCCTTTTATCTTCATTCCCTGACGAGGTGTAGCTTTGAATACATGAAAGGCCTTGGAATCGTTTTTCTTTTTCCTTGTGGGTTTCAGCATATATATATATATATATATATATATATATATATATATATATATCGGTTCAAGAGTTATAGCGCTGAAACGAAATTGTGACGAACACGCGGACAAATGCAATTCAGTGTGGCCCCTCCAAATGTATTTGGTCGGGGACACAATAAATAATCTTCAACAGACAGTCTCGCATTCAGATGGCGAGGTAAAAAGCTTTTTCAGTTTATATCTTATTATCAACATCCAAAGCTGATCCCCGACAATCCATTTAATATTTTCACGCTTCCCCATTTCTAATTTTAAATAGAAACCTAACATCGAGACGCTCTTTTCGTTAGAAGGGGGAAGAAAATACAGTGCAGCTGTTTAAATGACATTCCATATAAAGTATCCTACAGCGCGCGCGCACATATATATATATATATATATATATATATATATATATATACACGGTGAACCAAAAGTAGGTGGACAGTAGGTTGAATACGGTTTGTGTTATATTATATTATAACTATGGTGTTCATTATAACTATGGTGTTTGTGTTATATTATATTAAATATTATAACTAAATTTATTTAAATTTTATTTTGTATTATAGTATACAAAAAAATTAAATATGTATTCTCAAAATAAACGTTATCATTTACTGTCCACCTACATTTGGTTCACCCTATATATTACCGATCAAAAGTCTGAGTTCAGTCTGTTTTTCCAAGTATAAAATAGATGAACATAAAACGTTTCAATACAGTATTAATCTCTGAACAAAAACTATTTATGCCCCACGGAACTCGTCCTATCCGCATTTAACACTCGTATGATGTGGACTTTATTGTCAACATTCGCGTAAGTTTGCTAAGATCCTTACATTTCCTACATATAATTTATTACTCCTACTTTGTTTTAATACTCGAACGAATGAAAGACGTTAATAAAGTGTCAAACGTTTTATAGTGCTTTTTTTTTTTTTTCTTTCAGGCATTCTCCGAAAATGTCTGACAATTCTCCGCACCGCAAATTGAACGGAGTTAAGACGTAAATTAAGAGCTCGAATATGAGGCCCTCCTAGAAGAAGTAGCTAAGCGACAATTTAAGTATCATAAAAACCGCCAGAAAACGAGGTTAAAGTTGTACCAATTTGTTAAGTGCCAGTAACTTTTGAACTTTAAGATATTTCGTCGAAATATCTTTAAACGTTATTTGGCAATTTCAAAATGGTAACAAAATTTTACCGCGTTTTGTGGCGTTTTTCACTTTTCTCGCGTAGCCACTTCTCCTTAGGAAAACCTCAAATATACTCTTTAAATACGCCAACAACAAAACAGAAATGGCAATAAAGATAAATTGGTACGCCCGGCTCATCGGGGATTGTTCCGAGCCAGGCGTCTAATCTTCTTTTGAACACGTCCACCACCGCAACACCACTGGCGTTCCTTGGGTCTTTGGGCAGCTGATTAAACAGTCTCGGTCCTCTCGCAACAAAACTACTTTCTTTCGGGGTTAAGGATGTTCCCTGTCTCGCCTTTATTTGGGAACGCGACGCAGTCTTCCTTTTCTATTTTCCACTACTGCGAGGAAATAGGCAATGGATATATCCACCAATAAAGAAAACTTTAAAAAGATAGGTTGGCTGTGAGGAATCGTCGTAGAAATCTGTATAATGGTAATGTGAATAAGAAAATGGTTCCGAATTTGCGAAGGAATGTGAAAAATGCAGTGGTGAGATCCATTTAGACAGAGTAAACTTTCTAGAAATGAAAATTTTGTAAGAAGACATAGCCACGTGAAGTTTCATTAAAACTGTATCAGTATGAATGTCAAACGTGATAGTGTGGGATTGCTTCAGTTCAGATGGAGTGGGTGATCTGGTAATGATAGACAGAAATATGAATAATAATGTAATACTAGCTACCAAAAAATTGTGGTTCGCCAAGCGTTATCGAGCGAAGTTTGTTTACTAAAGAAAGAATTAATCTTCCAGCAAGAGTGACCCAAAAATAAGGCAATGAAAATGAAAAGGTTTATTGGCAGACTATAGTCCATATGACAAATACTCATATTATTAATACAATGACAGTTCACATACTAAGGATAGAAATATATACAAATGATTAGAAATAATACAGTAATGTCGAAGTTAAGTGGAGCTACAGACAGACGTTTTCGTACCAAGAAGTCCATAGCTTAGAGCCTTAGAGGATAAACGGCAGAACTCATGGATAGCTTGGATAATCGGGTTGGTTGATTTTTTAATTCTTTGCATTAGACTGTATTGAGCACGTCTTGTTACCTTCGGGAAGCTCGGGACAGTGAGGGTAGCAAACATTTGCGAAGCTGAGCATCTCGGGGGGTAATTTATGTAAGAGTCTAAAAGACCCGTTGTACAGCAAATTTAGAGTTCTGCCAGAACCTTAACAATATTCAGTAAGGCTTACGTAAGAGGCAGGAACGGATTGGGAGGGTCCAAGTATTGAAGTTCCTACCATAAAGAACTGATCTAAACTCCATTGAGCATACAGTATTTCGCATCAACAAAAATCACATCTGGTAAAAGAAAAGAACAAACCTGCAGTACCTCCAGCTCACTGCCAATTCGAAGTGCAAAGCAATTTTTACGGAACGGCTACAGGCTCTAGTTGACTGAAGTAATGTAAAGCTGTCATCCGCGCTCATAGATTACAATAAATAGTGAATATTGGCCTGTCTTTGTAAATTATTAATCATTTGCTGTAATTTATTTGCGCGCACTCTCGTATCCTACGAGTCCTAATCCAAATTATGCATTAAACTTCAAAAGCAGCAATCGTTGGGATTTATTTGCCGTTTGATAATTGTATGGCGATTCGGTATAATCAATATATTATTATAATAATAATTAGGGATGTACCGATACCGATAATTAAAAATAGTATCGGCCGATAACCGATACCGATATCCAGCTAGGTCTTATTAGTTTGTCATTTTTGTAACATATTCATAATTTATTTTCTGTGTTGGAAATTTGGTAACAAAGTAATAATCCTTTTCATTAAAGATGGCAACACTGCATTAGATGTCATAGTTTTGTTTGTTATACAATTGGATTGCGGGCCTATGTTGGGCTTAGTAAATGTGTTTTTAACCAGCTAGCTGAGTTAATATTGTGAGCTATGACTACAAGTTAGTATTTTGGTTTTCTATGCTTTATAACAATTTCTCAAAGGATTTACACTTGTTTGATTGGCTGTTTGAAAAGAAAATTGGGTAAAACTTATGTGCTACATTTCTTAGGACCTAGGCCATGATTAAAATGAAATAAAAGGCTATGATGAAAAAATAATGAGTTATGTAAAGTGATAAAACAATAAAATAGTGGAGATTTCATCTTCTAAATAGTCTTTCATTCATAATTTTGGAAAAATCATACTTTTGAAATATCGGCCGATACCGATACCATTAAAAATCTACCGATATCACCGATACCAATATATCGGAACATCCCTAATAATAATAATAATAATATTAATAGATATGCAGAAAGGAGCCAAGAGCGAACGCCTGCAAAAATGCCAACCCCCTCCACCTCCCATTAGAATGAGAGGAAAGCTGAAATCAAAGTCCAAATTTTCGAGATGCCTGTACACTGCGTTTGAAAGACTGGAGGTGACAGACAGAGGGAAAAGATGGATTGAGGAAGATTGTTCCAGAGTTCACCGGTTGAGTCGCGTTAGAGCATGAGTCAGGGAACTTTTTTGGGTATTACCCAAAAATCTATGAGTAAAATGAAATTATCCCCAGACTTCAAAGTAAACAAAAACAAGCCAATTGCTCTTAAAATTGTTGCATATGGTGTCTCATACCGCACGCATTACCCCCAAAATTTTTAAATGTACCCCATTTGGGGTAATTTACCCCTGTTCGCCGACCACTGCGTTAGAGTGTTGGACAGAAAAGGAATGAGAATGTGTTGAAAAACGGGTACTGCGTGCTCTCTTCAAAGGAGGAAGCACGCAGTTAAGAGTTCAGAAGAGCGCTGTCCGTTATAAGAGCATTAGTAAAGTGAGAGAGATTGAAGACAGTAAGAGGCGGAGGAATGATACGAAAAGACTTTGATTCCATCCGGTCAAGTAGAGCTGCGTGGGTTCAGCCACCCAACACCCCGAGTGGAGGGAGAAGAAACGGAGCCGATACAGCACACCTGACCTCTTACAAGATGTTTTAGATAGAGAATGTACGTGATCTTTCTCGGAAAGACCACGAGAAAGGGAAACGCCAAGAATGTTAAGAGAAGAGGAAGGATTAAGTGATGTACTGTCGAAGGAGATAGTCGTGTGGAAGATTGTGATGAGTAGACAAATGAAGGAACTAGGTTTTTCAAGCACTAAAAGCCACAAGGTTTTCTCTGCCCCCAATCAGAGATAGTAGAAAGATCAGAGGTCAGGCCGTGTGTGTGTGTGTGTAACAAAGGTTAGTTAAGTTTTATTACATTAACTATTAATTGGGCGTTCCTTTAGTAGTAACTAAAGGGAAGCAAACCAAGCTGAAAGAAGCTTTGAACTTATTCTGTTTCACAGGTCTCGACCGGAGACCCAAAACCCTTTCTGACTGACACTTAATCAATAAATGGCAAAGAGGAAATTCTCGCTAAATCCTCACGGATTCAATGGATTCTCAAAATACACTATATAATATTTATGTAGCATCAATCACGCATCAAATGCCAGTTGCTCTCTCTCTCAAAAAATATTATATATATATATATATATATATATATATATATATATATATATAAAACTCAAAAAACTGCCCCACTAGGATTCGAACCCACCACTCTTGAATAGGTGAAGAGCTAGCCACTACACCATAACGAGATAAAAGTTAATACAACATGTCATAATTCAAACAACCGAGGAAACGCATAACGCTTTCGCGTCGTCTTTTTACGTGTTAACCCTCCCGCACTCGAGGTAATGGCCAGCATTTCATTCAAATTTATCTGCTGCAACGCTGGGGGTGCCATATGTAGCGTAGTTGCTAGCGCCATCACTTTCTATTTAACAGGTGGCGGGTTCGAACCCTGGTAGGGAAAATTATTGCATTATGTAAAATTGTATATATATATATATATATATATATATATATATATATATATATATATATATATAGTGCGCGCGCGCGCGTCTTTTTCCTTTCCAAAACGTCGAAAACGTAATCTTATAAATTCCCATTTTTGAAGCGGAATCTGAAAGGGGTTCACAGTCTGTGGCTCGGATTAAGAAATATAAGTGGAAGGAGACGGAAATAAAAATAAAATTAAATAATAATAATAATAATAAATTAATAATAAATTCAGGAGGGAAAAATAAAAATTGTAAACGAGATGAAGCATTTTTAACTAATTTTGCATCGAGAATCACGATTGAAATTTTTTTCTCCATAAAAATTTCAAAAGACAAAAAGCTCTCGACGAAACTTTAAAATGGCGATTAAACTCGAGGAAATGCATAGACCACCTTATTATACAATGTGCCCCCAAAATTTTATAAGTATAAGTTTTATTTCTTATCGTGTTTTCGTAGTTTGGCTCGAAAGTGTGGATGATATTGCAACATTTCCTAAAACTGACTTTGTATCACTAACCGCAACTGGGCTCGAGAAACCGAATTACGAAGAAAAACAAATTTTCAATTTATACTATTTTCATTCATCCTTTGGCCAACGGACTCTTTAGGATGAACCTCGATGGACATTTAAATAAATTGAATCTTGCTGGGCCTTTAGTAGACGGCCAGGTTGTTAGCGGGAGAGTTCTCGGAGCTCTCGTTCGACAGACTGCTCTCAATATGCGCGAACGGAGACGACTGGAGAGTGATAGTTATCAACCTCCTCACGTCAGGAGAAAATTTAAGGTGCGAGAAATGGTTCAGAAAAACGGGTGCGAAATGAACGAATCGGAATTTTATACCCACCTTTTCACGAGCCCCTTAAGTTAAATGGAGCTTAATTTTATATAAAGGCATATATATATATATATATATATATATATATATATATATATATATATATATATATATATATCAGTGGCGTGCGGTGATTTTTCGTCAAAGGGAAGCAATTCAAGCAAAAACAACAAACATTATATAAAATAAAAATAAAACTTTAAAATACTCGTATATAATAAAAACAAAACACACATAATCATCTACTTACTTTACTTATAGGTTAATTCTATTCTTTTCTTTCTTTTTTATTAAATATATCTATTATTTCTTCGTAAAAGGCATCGGTTTTCATATCCTTAAGAAGCTTTTTCTCAATTGAGATTAAAGCTAAACTTGCAAGCCTTTCTTACCCTTACGCATTTCTAGCGTAGTTACATATTCGCTTTAAATGAGAGAATGACAGCAGACAGCACGTAAAGTTGCCAGATATTTCAAGAAAATTAACTATAAGATCTGGACAGCGATTTCTAAATTGCTTCCTTTTTGACATAGGGAAGGATAAAATAACGATAAATATATAGGTATTCTTTTTCGCTTAACATGGCCATGGAATTTTTTAGTAGAAAAACTATATATGAAACTTGTTGTATTCAATAAATACTACATTATTAAACATTAAATGAGTTTTTAGAATGGAAAGAAACAATTTGTAACAGTAAAAAAAAAGCGAAAGTCATTGGGAAAAAGGATGCATTTCGTCAATTGTTGTCCAACTCGAGATTTTTTGCGTCGGCTTTCTTAAAGGTTTTTGCACGAACGGCAACCAATGTATATACTATGTATCCACCTGATTACCAATCAAATGCTATAAATAGCATAATAAAATGATTTTGTACAAATTATTAACACACATTGAACTGTTTAAACTTTAAAGTATAATACAGCATTTTCTTCTTTCTTTGAATAGGGAAGCATTGCTTCCCTTGCTTCCATGGACCGCACGCCACTTATATATATATATATATATATATATATATAGAGAGAGAGAGAGAGAGAGAGAGAGAGAGAGAGAGAGAGAGAGAGAGAGAGAGAGAGAGAGAGAGAGAGAGAGAGAGAGAGAGAGAGAGAGAGAGAAAGTTAATTATTTAAAAGTTTTTCCTACGTTAGACCCCGTTTTGGGTCACTTATTTACTTTTATTTAAGCCCATACATTTATGATTTAAACGCTATTAAGAATTGCTTGAATCTTTAAATGTTAAAACTAAATAATTAGTTAGCATTATTTTGTCAAACAGTTTATTTAAAATTACCCTTCTTGGGTGCAATGGTAATGGCCACTTCAATGAAGCCAGTTGTCGTTAAAATAGAAATTTTGAAACCAAATAGAAAAATTGTACAATCATTTCCAGAGTGTTTTGTAATTACACCAAAGTTTCTGCACAATGGGAATTACATAATGAAATTAATTACATTAATTTGTTTTGAACTGAATGGTGGACATTTTGAACGCTTATGTTATGGTTCCACAAATAAATGCGTTTCCCATCGGGTTACGAATTTCAATGTATTTTCCTTTCGGTAAGAGAGACCTTTTGGACGCGCAATCACCCAATGGAAGGAAATAAATTAAAACGTCAAAATTAGAAGTCAAGCCTCGAGGGAAGAGACGAGAAGCTTATATACTCGCGCAGGGACAGTTGGAGGACGTTGGTCCTAACCCACCTTTCCCGAAAGACGCCGAAACTAAAGATAAATGAACTGTAGTTACAAAACCCAAATAAAAAAAGATAATAAATACTAAAAGAACCATTAACAAAAACTACTAAAAATGAATCGGTTAAAAAACGAAAAAGGACGAAATCGTACGGGACTACAGAAGACGCGCTTAATCCTCCGCTTAAAGCTTGACTCCATTTTGCGAACAAACACGTCCAAAATTTGTAATTTCTCCTTAGTTTACATGAAGGGAGAAGCCAAGATGATGGCAAAATATAAACAATTTAATTACTACACGCAAGAAAAAAATGCTAAAACAAACAACGGGAATTAACTCAAAACGAGTACGAGAGACTAATGGTGATGGTGGTGGTGGTGGTGGTGGTGGTGTGTGTGTGTGTGGGGGGGGGGGGGTGAAAGGTAAGTTTACTCGAACATGTTTTAGAAAAAATCTCACTCCAATTTTCATAAACCGTTGTCTCGACTGGCGCGCAATCGGTTACCGGGGATGCAATCCAAGGGCAAAAGATCGAGGTAAAGGGGATCCACGACGCGATGGCACTGACGAGTCAATCGCACTCGTGCGGGAGGCACTAAAAGCGCGTGCACCATCTACCCTCATCACCTTCAACAACCTGGTTCCGACACGAAAGGCAACGTTCTCCCCTCGTGCGATGAGAGGGTATTTAATAAGGGGAGTTTAACTTTCCCCTCTCAATACGGGGATCGGGGGAGGTAAGGGGGGCGAAGATAAAAGCGAGGGAACAATTCTCCCCATCTAGAGAGATACTGAAAAGGGGAATCGAAGAGACGCCAAAAGGGAAGTTCGAATAAAGAATTGAAATGATAAACTTAAAGCCGATTATATCGACAATCTACAGGGTGTCCCATAAGTCTGGACCCATAGGGATTTATAATATATTTTTTTATTATGTTGCAGGTAAACCATGTCACTGACTACAGAGGAGAGAGTTCAAGTTATTTTGCTGGTCGGGACCCGCAGTCACCGGGAAGTGGCCGAAGAATTCAACAATATGCATCCAGACCGCGCACCAATCACACACAGATGTGTTGGCAAGTTGATAGCCAAATTTAAGGAAACTGGATCCGTAGCTGACAAGCCTCGCAGAGGACCTTCAAGGACTGTTACGGAAGACGAAACCAGTACCAATGTGTTGGCTAGCTTCGCTGTCAGTCCCAAGAAGTCACTTCGACGCATGTCCAGCGAAACTGGGATCTCCAAGAGCAGCATCCACCGCATCTTGAAACTTCATCACTGGCATCCATACAAACTGCAACTCCATCAGCGTTTAAGTGAAGATGATCCTGATAGGCGAGTTCAGTTTGCGAATGGGCAGAAGAACAATGCGTGAGTGATGAGACGTTCCCATCAAAAATTCTGTTCTCTGATGAAGCGAACTTTTATGTTTCTGGGGAAGTCAACCGTCAGAACACTCGATACTGGTCACCAACAAATCCTCATTGGTTTGATCCTTCCAAGGAACAAGGTGCCCAACGCCTCATGGTTTGGTGTGGGATATGGAAAGACACAATCGTTGGTCCCTTCTTCTTTGACGTGACGGTAACCGGTGACACGTACCTCAAGATGTTGCAGGAGGAAGCATTTCCAAGCATGTTGAACCCAGCAGGCGACTACCCGGAGTGGTTTCAGCAGGATGGCGCCCCTCCGCATTACGCCACGACGGTTAGAAATTACCTTACTACACAGTTTCCAGAACACTGGATTGGACGACGAGGACATGTTGAGTTTCCACCAAGGAGCCCTGATCTTACTCCGCTGGATTTTTATTTATGGGGCCACTTGAAAGCCAAAGTGTACGAGGTCAAAATTCAGAACATTTTCCACCTTAAAGCACGCATTGTGGAGGCGTGTCAAGAAATTTCTGCGACTGTGATTCAGAAAGTGCTGTCGCAGTGGAGATTGCGTCTTGAACTGTGTGTGCGACACAACGGCGGACACTTTGAACAGATTATGTAATAAATTTTTGGACTATTTTGTAATTTTATTAATTTTGCCCTATGGGTCCATCTGTCGGTCACACTTTCAGAAATTGTGAGAAAAAATTGAGAAAAAAATTCAGAAATTGTATTACGGGCGGCAATGTGAAGCTCAAGATTTTCATGACTGTTCTTTTCTGTAGTTTAGCAATGGGGGAAGGGTGGGGTGGGGGTAATGGGGGATGGGTGGGGTAATGGGAAGGGGTGGGGGGAATGGGGGAGGGGGTTAGCCCCCAAGTTGTATGAATGGGGGTGAGGAGGTTTTGGGAGATACCAGATTCAGAAATGTTGACACAATGTGAAGCTCAAAATTTTCACGGCGGGGTTCTTTTTTTGTAGTTTAGCTTGTCTAACCGTCAGCGAAGCGGCGGGAACTGTACTAGTAGTAATAATAATAATAATAATAATAATAATAATATTTCAATGGTTGCATATTTTAATAATCGTGTAACTTCAATTTGATAATGAACGATAATGAGCTTATGGTATAAAATTCATATTTTATATACAGTATATAAGTACTGGCTCCTTAGCCAGGAGTGGCCTAGAGCTGGGGTTACCAGCTTGATCTACGTGTGAAGCAAGACTAACGCACGGAACTACTACGGTGTGTGTGTGTGTGTGTGTGTGTGTGTGTGTGTGTGTGTGTGTGTGTGTGTGTGGTGACCGGATATCCGCATCATTTTTAGCATCCGCACTTCTGACTGCGGATGTTATGCGGATATTACCTCTAATAAATTATGCAATTTACAATTAAATTAGCTTATAAAGTAGCTTATAAGGCCCAGTCATGCACATTTCATGTAAAGTATTAATTATTAATGAACAAACATATAAACCTCAAAATATAAATACGTGGTAACACAGAAAATTGAATGAAACTTGTTTCATTGAATTTTCTGTGGCTGAAACTCTTGAGAAAGTTATTTTTATCATAATGAAAACATTAACATTAATTTTAATTCTTATGCATTGCCTGCCATAATAGTAATATCACGAAATTTGAAAAATTATGTCATATATTCATAATTCTATATTATATTGATACATTAACTAAATATCCGCATCCGCGGATATTGAAATTAAAGATCCGCATCTGCAGATGTTGAAAAACTGACATCCGGTCCACCACTAATATATATATATATATATATATATATATATACAGTATATATATTGTTTCAGGTCGACCCGAGAAATATGGAAATTGGCGGAATTTGTAATTTGAAGCTTGTCATAGTAATTCTGTAACTAATATGAAGCGTTTCTTTTTATTGGAGGTGAATGAAAATGGCCAATAGAAGAAGTGGATCATTTCGATTGTCTAAGCAGCAACGAATAAAACTGGTGAAGTTGGTGTATATGTGTGGTGAGAATGTGAGTGAAGCATGTCGAAGATTTTCTGCGATGTGTGGTTTTACGCCAGCACACGCAACTGTCAGTGATTTGATAAGAAAATTTGAAGAAACGGGAAACGATGAACACAAAGTCCTCGGGATCAAACGAAACAATAACTGGTGTGGACGATCAACGGCTAGTAGTAGAAGCCTTAGTCAAAAGTCAAAAGAAATCATTGGGTAAACTTTCTTCTGAGTTACCTGTTGATGTCAGTACATCATCCGTTTTGAAGATTACCAATTCCAATTCCCATATTTCTAGGGTCGACCTGAAACACCCTATATATAACCTTTGGTTAGCTTCCGTCCGAATTGTTCATTCTGACTAAGGTCAAGCTTTTCACTCCACCTTAGACCTACAGTTTAACGTGGAATCCGAACCACGCCCCACCAGCAGCCCAGCGTCTTGAACACTAAGCAACCCAGGGTACCCATTTATCTACCAACCACTTTCTTTATTGTGTGGAAGAATGAACAGCTGGGTTTTGCTGCGCGCCGGCTGGCGTCACTGGGTCTCGATCTCGGGGCCGATGGATTCGTAGTCAGCAACGCTAACCACTACACCACTGAGGTGCAATAAATATATATATATATATATATATTATATATATATATATATATATATATATATATATATATATTTAAGTTCGGGAAGAACCGATTCGCCTCTATTTAAAAGGGCATATCTCGGCGGAAAAAAGAAAAAGTGAGAGGAAAGACAGAGGAAAAAGAAAGGGTGGAGGGGACAGTCGAAGTGGGAAAAGACCAAGGATGACAAGGACTGCACGGTCGAGCCCCATCATCCTTGGGTGCTAGGGCCGGGAGGGCGCACGTGAAACCTCCTGGAACAAGTACGTACAAACGAGCACAAAGAGCACTCAAGAGCACGAGCTTAGAACCCCCTTGCGGGGCTATATATATATATATATATATATATATATATATATATATATATATATATTATATAAAAACTCAGAATGGTCCCATGAGAAACTTATGTTAAACACAGACCGTGGCTGGAACAAGGAACTCTTCTGGGAAATTACATCCACTATAGTTCGAATAAGTAATGATAAATGACAAATACTATAGTTTTTTCTTTTTCATGATGTTAGCCCGACGTGGGCAACGGATCACTCGCAAAGAGGTACCAAAAATATAGCTTCCCTCACCAGCTAGCTATCTGCAAAGCAGATAGGATCCAGCTTTGGGAAAGGATCTAGGGTTTACAGTAGTGATGTAGCTCACATCCGCATCCGCATCCGCATCCGCGGAACATCCGCACATTTTCTCGCATCCGCACTTTGGACTGCGGATGTCGTGCGGATGTGGACCGTTGAGATAAAATGTCATTAATAAGCGGAAATTATCAAATTCTACTATATTAATAAAACTAGTTCATTGTGCGCAAAAGTGATGCAAGCGACAAGACGAGAGGCTGTTCTTGTATGAAGTTACTCTCTTGCAACCTACTTAGATCCACGTTACAAAGCTAAGTTATTTTCACCTAGTACATTAGAACGAGTTAAATCATCACTTGGCAATGCAGTTGAAGAGCTTCAATCTCTTGAATCTGTCGCTTCGCCACCCACCAAAAGAATAAAAGTTTCAGTGACAGAACCAACACCTTCAACAAGCAAATCTATCACAGAATCTGTCTCTCAGTTTCTTGAGTCAAGCAGCAATGACGAGACCTACGCGATGTCAAAAGATGTAGTAAAAATGATCGAGAGCTATCACCAAGAAAAACGCCTGGCTGCATGTGACAATCCTATTAGTTGGTGGAAAAATACGCAGAATATCTATCCATACTTGAGTAAACTTGCAAGGAAACATTTAGCCTGTCCTCCAACAAACGTACCAAGCGAGAGATTATTTAGCAGTGCTGGATTAATATATGATGAAAAGAGAAACAGACTGGCAGCAGAAAAGGCAGAAAAATTAATGTTCCTTAAGCATAACCTTCCTATAATTAAGTTTGAACATTAAACGATGAACATCTTAGTTTACTTTATTTTAATTACTCATTTATAAATATGCCTAATAAAACTTTAAACTTAATATAAATAGTTATCAAGCTAATTAAAGATCTCTTTCTATAAGGGTGGAGGTTGGGGAAGGAGGTCAGTGGGGGGCATTTGAGTTGGGTTCACGTCCCGCATCCTGGTAACACAATTATGGTTTCTAATTGTGGCTGAAACTCAACAAAATATAACGAATTTATTTGCAGACGAATTCACTAATTGATTTCTATATTAGTTAGATGCTTGATATTATTTTATATGTTCAGAGAAAAGTACAGCAATTATTGTACAATTATTGTACAATTAATCAATTATACTACATTATAGTTACAGCTCTCTCTATATAATAACTTATTATATACGTTAAACACAACAAATCTCGAATATATCCTAAAAATAACGAAAATGTAGACATCCGCATCCGCATCCGCGGATGTTGAAATCAAAATGTGAAAAAAATGACATCCGCTACATCACTAGTTTACAGCAGCCTAGCCCCGCTACATTTAGAACCTCAATATAAGCAAAAGACTCGTTACATTCACGTCAGATTGAATACACCAAAGAAAAAGGGGTAACTATCGTATTTTTAGCCAAAAAACAAAACTTAAACCTCAACCGGGACATTGAGCATCCACTTTTCAAGGCACATATCACGTCCGTTTAATATACACAAACTCAGAATGGTCCCCTGAGAAATCTGACGTGAATGCAACGAGTCTTTTGCTTATATTGAGGTTCTAAATGTAGCGGGGCTAGGCTGCTGTAAACCCTAGATCCTGTCCCAAAGCTGGATCCTATCTGCTTTGCAGCTGGTGAGGGAAGCTATATTTTTGGGACCTCTTTGCGAGTGACCCGTTGCCCACGTCGGGCTAACATCATGAAAAAGAAAAAATTGTAGTATGTATCATTTATCATTACTTATTCGAACTATAGTGGATGTAATTTCCCAGAAGAGTTTCTTGTTCCATGCACGGTCTGTGTTTAATATATATATATATATATATATATATATATATATATATATATATATATATATATATATATATATATCACGCTGAGATCGCTGTTGTCATTTCAGTTCTGCCATTGTAAACAAATAAAGTAACTGCAGAATGCACAAATTTACTGAAACGAAAAACAATATGCATTTTCTTTTACAATATATCAGAAACAAGATTAAAAAGTGAACAATTCCCGGATCTCTCTCTCTCTCTCTCAGCAAACTAGAATGATGTGGTCGACGTAACATTTAATCGACAAGTTATTGTGTTATATTAAGCTAGGTTATGTTAGGATGGATGTAGGACCCTAAAACATTCTCAAGGATATCCTCGTTTGGATTGTTGACATTCATTGTGGATTTAAACTTTAAAAAAAAAATGCCTAAAACATTAAATTACGAGAAAAAATAAAAAATAAATAAATAAATAAATAAATAAAATAAAAATAAATACGAAATAAAGCAAAAAATTACAGGTAAAAATATTTAATTAAAAAGTCAGCAGTTCCACTTAGTGCCTATATTACCGCCAAAACGACTGTACATACGACCTTCCACACACACATATATATATATATATATATTATATATAATGTAAAGAACGACGCTTGTCTAGAAGAGCGTTCCGCACAAAAGGAGGAGGGAGAATGAACAAATGAAAAATGAGGTACCACCCGGGAATCGAACCCGGGATCATCCGATTGCCGGTCAGATATACTATCCACTACACCATGGACCTCAATCAATCAGAAGTCTTAATTCTCCTACATACGAGCAGAAACCAATGCCCTGAGGAGGCACCTTCGCATGCCGTACATATATATACATTTTAACTGCAAACAACACACAGTATAATTAATGTAAAGAACGACGCTTGTGTAGAAGAGCGTTCCGCACAAGATGAGGAGGGAGAACGAACAAATAAAAAATTGAGGTCCATGGTGTAGTGGATAGCATATCTCACCGGCAATCGGATGATCCCGGGTGGTACCTCATTTTTCATTTGTTCGTTCTCCCTCCTCATCTTGTGCGGAACGCTCTTCTACACAAGCGTCGTTATTTACATTAAATATACTGTGTGTTGTTTGCAGTTAAAATAAATATATATATATATATATATATATATATATATATATATACGATAGATAAAGTAAAAAAAAAGTCGTAATTTGGAATTTCATTATTTAGTTTTCATTAGAGACGCGAGCTCTTTATAATACTTTAAATGTATCGTATGTTACGAGTAATAGCCTCTCCTCGGCTATTCATCGCGCATTTTGGCTGTTTAATTCCAAAGTTCAGAACTCGTAAATTGCGAAGCGAGAGGGCGGCCACGAAAAACCGGTAATTACCTTACTTATTCCCCTGTTTCAAGAAATTAATTTAGAAATATTAGGGCACTTCTTAGGCAGGGAGAAAGACTCAACGGCAAGGTCTCCCTCTGCAGGGAAAACGCCTCCATATTATTTTTTTTTTTATAGGCCTCTCTTAGAAGTGGAATAGCCTAGTGCCGTTCAGATACGAAGTACACAACGGTTCTAATTAAATATAAATAATGGCAAACGGCCTTCGGTACGATAGAGTACCGCAGACACCACGCACCGCATCACAAATAACCAAGATTGAAGCCTTTAATTAACCCTTTGAGGACCACGGGACATATTTGTCCCAACAGAAATAATAATATAAATTGTACAATGATGCAACGTTTCTACAAATACATCTACATGTTTATACAGGTATCGTTTAGTTGTCGGAAAATTAACCCAAAAATGGGTCATTTAAGTGACTATAGTTACTAATAAGTAATATCTAATTGTAAATAACAATAAAACTTAAACTTTTAAGTTCAAAGAAACGTATACTGGTCGTCAAAGTGTTAAAAGCTTCAAAACAACTAAACGAGCACGGCTAAACGACTGATTTAAAACATCGACCGCGACTCGGTCAACTTTTAAAGTTCTTATCATAACCTACCCTAACTTAACCGTAAGTAGAAAACCCAGCGAGTTTGAATATTACGTTTTACGTAACAATTAAAGAGCCCTCACCGACAACAGACATCAAAATAGCATATAAATGTCTTTATTCTATTCTTGACCACCAATAATAAAGAAGGGTAGGGTAGGGAAAAGAACAAAATTTGAGATAAAAAACATAAATTGAAAATCATATACCACAACACCTTCGATATTTAAAAAAAGAAAACTTGCACAATGAATAAGCATGACAATTTTTCATAAAAAAAAAAAAAAAAAACTAGAATACATCAAATATACAATACACTTTGCTTACGAAACTTTAAGAACGACAACAATGATGAATAAGAAGATTCATTCAGGTGGGCCAGAAACTGCTACAATGTCGCTCAGGCCACTTAATACGTACGGCCCACTGATCTAACGCCTGGATTATTATTATTATTATTATTATTATTATTAACCAGTACCATCAGGAGTCGAACCCCCAACCCCCAAAGTTCAGTACCTTCATTTCCCTGATGGCCTGATGGGGAACTACGGGTGCTGACGACCATAGTCTAACATAATTTATCAAGTCGTGAGGTGTCACACTAAAATGAAAAAGCGATGCCCTACGACTACAACTTTAACAAATTATAATTTCATTACTTTCCGAAAGAGAAGTTGCGTAAAGTTATACTGGTTTTTTTTACTCTAATCTGTATGTTATTACAACCTCAAGAAGCACAATATGCAACAAATCCTGGCCCGAATCCGAAATTACCAGCCATTCCAAACTGACGTGCACCCATCTCGACTTCATAATTTCAAGTGAAGAAACCTCATGAATGAAATTACCACCTATTTATAATTTCAAGACTTTACGCGAGGGAGTGGGGGCGCTACGAGTCAATTTTAGTAAGAATGTTTATGAATGAAAATGAGCTTCATGAGGTGACTTCGTAATTGTATTACACTCTGCTGGCGACGACAATAATTAAAATGGACATCGGTTGCAAATATTTCGATACCGAAGGCGGTAAAACAAGTTTGGCCCAGCGTATTCCGACTTTTGTAACAGCCTGTACAACCTGACAGACAGTTCGCCTCGACCTTCAGTCGTCTCTTGATTAACCCTTTCGAGACGGGGCCCTGGAGCAGAATGTATACCGCAATGTTTTTGCTTAAAATGTTGAATTAAGATGCAAATTAATACAAAAATTTAACCCTTTCGATAGTTCATGCACCGACCGGACGTACGTCCACAGACGGCATTTCTTTCACGCCCACATTCAATCAAATGCAGGCGTGAAAATTAAGATCGTACAGCGTATGTGGTTAGTCTGTGGTGATCATTCGTATGTCGTACGTAGTTAGATCTTAAGGGGTAAACCTAAAACAACACCCTAAATCAAGTAAAACACACACACACACACACACACACACACACACACACAACACACACACACACTCACCAATATAATATATATATATATATATATATAATACTCAAATTTAATGGTTGGTATATAAACATTCGTCATTGAAGATGTTTCGTGTATCGTAGTTACAGATCCTAATGCTAAACCCAATCCAATCGAGCACGAAAAAGGGATGATGGCGAATAAAGGTTATTAAAACTGTAGTGAATACTCTTATAATAGAAATCCAAGGGTTATATTTTCCACCTTTGGTACTGTCGCAGTTTCGCCTAACGGACTCAATACGGCTAGTGAGATAATCACTGGTTGGCACTTAACCAGCGGCAGTGCTTATGGCTACATCATCCAGGTTAACCTATACCGGATAGATGCGCTACGGTCCCAAGCCGTAGCTTGCCTAGGCCGACGACGACGACGTAAACCAACAATTGGTGACTCCGGAGTTGGATTCCCCCCTTTTACCCGAACGACTAGGATTAGACTGTAACGTCGTTCGTGCCCATCACCCCCTTCACCCGAGCGACTAGGACCAGACTGTAACGTCGTTCGTGCCCATCACCCCCTTCACCCGAGCGACTAGGATCAGACTGTAATGTCGCTCGTGCCCTCTGCCCCTCACCCCTGCCCGTGCGCTCTGTGCCTGCGCTCGTCTCAACCTCCACTCCTTCGTTGGTAACTTGTCGTCTTGCTTGTACGTCAGCAAGCATAGGAGAAGATGCCTGACGACGCTGGTGCCATCTCCCACTTGAGCGTAAAGCTCCCCGTCTTCTGGCCGGGTGATCCATTTATTTGGTTCCACCAAGTGGAATCACAATTCAACTTGGGAAGGATCACCGCTAGCAGGACGAAATACGATCATGTTTTGTCCTCTCTACCAGCGAGCATCATCTCTGAAGTCCGTGACGTCATCGTGTCTACTTCCACGAGTGAGGACCCATACAACGATCTGAAGTCTGCCATCCTGTGCCGCACCACTGTCTCCGAGCGTGAGAAACTACATCAGTTAATCTCAAAAGAAGAACTTGGAGACCGTAAGCCCACTCAAATGCTGAGGGCTATGCAGTGCGCTCTAGGCGAACGCGCACAAACCTTCGATAAGGACATCTTTAGACAGTTGTTCTTGCAGAAACTTCCTCCATCAGCTCAGCGTGTCTTGGCCACTATGGATCCTGCTACTCCAGTTGATAAACTAGCAGAAACTGCCGACAAAGTAGTGGAGATTGACACAGCTCCGGTCAACAACGTGAACACAATCGGAACTGGAGTTGAAAGTGGAAGAGTTAAGTCAACAACTCAACCACGTTTGTTCTCTGCTACAAAATCAACGGCAAAGAAGCCATTCTCGGTCAAGATTTACGAAGAGGCAACGTTCGAGTTCCGGAAAGATCTGCTTCTACCACTCGAAATTTGGAAAGAAGGCTAGGAAGTGCATCTCCCCGTGCAATTTTTCGTCGGAAAACCCCAGCAGCGAGTCCTAATGGCGTCTAGTACTCGCACTGCCAACCTGTTATTCATAAAGGACAGGAACTCTGGTATCAATTTCTTGGTCGATACCGGAGCGTCAGTCAGTGTATTCCCTCAAAAATCTGGTCATACGCACTCGGAATCTCCGCCTCTATACGCTGCTAACGGTTCACGCATACCCACGTACGGTACTCAGTCGCGTGAACTAAACTTGGGCCTTCACCGATCCTTCAAGTGGATTTTCATCTGTGCTCAAGTGCAGCATCCCATAATCGGCGCTGACTTCCTCCAGCATTTCAAACTCCTGGTGGATCTTAACAAGCGACGCTTATGCGACCAGGCCACACTGCTTTCTGTTCTTGCCAAACAGGTTGCCCTTCCGGACGCCTCGAACTCTGCACTTTCCCTCGTTCCCCCTAATTCCATGTACCAGTGCCTTTTCCAGCGATATCCAGGAATTCTTCAACCGATGCAGATGGGTGATACCATTAAGCACACCATTACCCATCACATTACAACAAAAGGTCCCCCTGTGTTTGCAAAACCCAGACGTCTTGCCCCGGACAAACTGAAAGCTGCAAATCGGAATTCCAGCTTATGATAGATCTTGGTATAATAAGACCTTCCAAAAGCAGTTGGTCCTCTCCCCTACACCTGGTCCAGAAGAAGTCAGGAGACTGGAGACCATGTGGGGATTACCGGTTTTTGAATTCGACAACCATCCCGGACCGATATCCGGTACCAAATGTCCAAGACTTTACTTCTCTTCTCCACGGCAAATCTATCTTCAGTAAAATAGATCTCGTTAAGGCTTTCCACCACATTCCCGTAGAGCCTTCGGATATTCCCAAGACTGCAGTTTGTACACCATTTGGGTTATTCGAATTTTTGAAGATGCCGTTCGGGCTACGGAATGCTGCGCAAACCTTTCAGAGGTTTATAGATGAGGTCACCAGAGGCTTAGACTTTGTTTATGCCTACATCGATGATTTGCTTGTGGCCAGCTCAACGGAAGAGGAACATAAGGAACATCTTTCACTCCTCTTTCAACGCTTAGAACAATACGGTGTTACTATTAATGCATCTAAGTGTGTGTTTGCACAGCCAACCTTGGAATTTCTTGGTCACACGATTTCGCAGCACGGAATTACCCCCCTTCAGGACAAGTGTGAAGTGATAAACAATTACCCTATGCCAAATAATCAGCGTGAGTTACGTCGGTTTCTAGGTTTGGTAAATTATTACCACAAGTTCATTAAAAACTGTGCCAGTGTTCTTGCTCCTCTACACGCTATGATCACACACAAACGCAAGGTAACGAAATTGGTATGGTGTAGCGATAGTTTACAGGCGTTCGACAATGCCAAAAATGCTATCAATAGTGCATTGTCTCTGTCATTTCCTATCAGTGATGCCCCCCTAACTCTGACGGTCGATGCCTCAGATGTTGCGATCGGTGGAGTGTTGGAACAAACCATTAACGGTCAACAAGCACCCATCGCGTT
This sequence comes from Bathynomus jamesi, assembly GCA_023014485.1. Classification (NCBI taxonomy): domain Eukaryota; kingdom Metazoa; phylum Arthropoda; class Malacostraca; order Isopoda; family Cirolanidae; genus Bathynomus; species Bathynomus jamesi. The sequence goes on along the minus strand of JAJOZX010001403.1, from coordinate 65,957 downwards.
TTACTCGAAAAAGCTGCAGCCAGCCCAAACGCGTTATAGTGCTTTCGGACGTGAACTTCTTGCTATTTACTTAAACGTGAAGCATTTTCAACATTTCCTTGAAGGCCGAGTTTTTTGTGTTTTTACCGACCACAAACCTTTGGTCACTGTCTTCAATAAAAACAGCTGTAACCACTCTCCCAGAGTCATCAGGCAACTCGATTATATCTCGCAATTTACCACAGATATCCGCCACATCAAAGGTGTCTTGAACACTCCAGCGGATGCACTCTCAAGAATAGAGATTACTTCTGTTACCCTCAGCTCTACACTGTGGAATGCTATTGCACAGGATCAAGATAAGGATACGGAACTACAAGACCTGCTTAGAGAAGACTCCACTCACTCACTTTCCCTCAAGAAAATGAGTATGCCAGGATTGTCTGTGCCCCTCTATTGCGACGTATCAACAGCTGCTATTCGCCCTTATGTCCCTCCATGTCACAGAAAAGCAGTCTTCACGGATCTTCATAAGCCCTCCCATCCTGGTATCCGTGCTTCGCAACACCTGGTTACCTCTCGCTTTGTTTGGCCCTCGATGCGGAAGGATGTCAAACATTGGACCAAAACGTGCCTTGCCTGCCAGCGTGCCAAAGTCCAAAGGCACACCAGGTCCCCCTTTGACGCATTTCCGCCCCCATCCCAGCGATTTGAGGTAATTCATGTAGACATTGTTGGCCCTCTTCCAGTGATTCAAGGCCAACGTTATCTGCTCACCTGTCTCGACCGCTTTTCCAGATGGCCTGAAGCCATCCCACTTCCTGATATCCAAGCGGACACTGTTGCAAGAGCCTTTCTTCATGGATGGGTATCAAGATTTGAATTGCCGACAAAAGTCATCACTGACCAAGGTCGCCAATTTGAGTCTTCGCTTTGGAAGAAGTTTACCAGCTTGTTGGGTACAGTACATGCGCATACCTGTGCGTATCATCCGCAAGCTAACGGCCTCGTCGAACGCTTCCATCGCCAGCTGAAGTCATCCCTTATGTGTCACGAAGACTCCCATTGGATGGATAAGCTTCCACTCGTGTTGCTTGGTATTCGCTCTGCATTTAAGAGTGATCTGAAGACTACAGCGGCTGAACTAGTCTATGGAACAACACTGCGGCTACCAGGTGGCTACTTCACTGCAGGGGATAAGTCATGTGATCCTACGGAATTCGCTCAAACACTTTCCTCTCACATGCAGTCCCTTCAGCCTGTTCCCCCTCGATTGACTAGCCAACAGAACATCTTTGTTTCCCCAGCCCTCCAATCTTGCACCCACGTTTTCGTTCGTGTACCTCTCCCAAAACGGCCTCTCCAATGTCCATATGACGGGCCCTATGAAGTTCTCCGACGTACGCGCAAATCATTTCTCATCCAGCGCGGTTCCAAGGTCGACAAGGTTTCTATCGATCGTCTTAAGCCTGCGTTTTTGGAATCAACCTTAAGTGAGGTACATGTAGCTACCAAAAAGGTCCCGGGGAAATCTGTGTCGTTCGGAACTCTTTGAACTTCCTCTCTGGTGGGGGAGTGTGTAGTGAATACTCTTATAATAGAAATCCAAGGGTTATATTTTCCACCTTTGGTACTGTCGCAGTTTCGCCTAACGGACTCAATACGGCTAGTGAGATAATCACTGGTTGGCACTTAACCAGCGGCAGTGCTTATGGCTACATCATCCAGGTTAACCTATACCGGATAGATGCGCTACGGTCCCAAGCCGTAGCTTGCCTAGGCCGACGACGACGACGTAAACCAACAAAACGATCAAAAAACTTCCTCTAAACATATAAAATGATTTTATTAAGATATGTATTATATATGTATTATATATATATATATATATATATATATATATATGTGATGGGACGATACCAAAATTTTTAACGATTCCGATACCACTAAAAAGTCTCGATTCCGATACGATTCTCGATTCCGATTCTGATTCTCAATATTTTTAAATATAATTCTATACTTGTTTTTCTGGAAATTGTCATATTTTACTCTGGTAAGATTAACTATTTACATTGAGTATGGTAATATAAATTATAAATTATAATAGATTGGTTTAAAAATAAAAATCAACTGTAAGTTGTAACAATTCATTTTAATCTTCTTGATTACACATCATGGATATACACGTTTTAATGTATAGCTACAATACAATAAAAATAAAATTTGTTATCCTCTTTCATTTAAATTTTAAAGTTTACATTGCAAAACTGGTTCAATTAAAAGTTAAAGAATCGTTTTAAGAATCGGAAATCATGGTACAATTCTCTCGATTCCGATTCCTGAAAAATGCTCGATTCTTCCGATTCTCGATTCCGATTAATCGTCCCATCACTATATATATATATATATATATATATATATGTATGTTAGCATCGCTGACTACGAATCCACCGGCCCCATGTTCGATTCCCGGCGATAGCGGGCAGCGCTCATTCACCCAGCTGTTCATCTTTCCATACAAAAATAAAATATTTGGTAGATAAATAAATACCCTGGGTAGCCTGGTGGTTAAGACGCTGGACTGTTGATCGGGAGGTCGCGAGATCGCGAGATCGATTCTGGGCGAGGACTTGGTAATTTCTGACCACCCGTGGTGCGTCGTGGTTCGGATTCCACGTTAACTTGTAGGTCTAACGTGGGCAACAAGCTTGACCTTCGTCAGAATGAACAATTAGGGAGGAAACATCAAGGTTACCAAGGTATCTAAAAAACAAACTAACCTAACCTTAGTGCGTTCGACCCGATAAGGGTGTAATTTAAGCGTTTCGGTCGCGATTGAGATCATGAAAGGCCTTTTTTGTTGTCATTAAATAGTGAGGTACTCGACTAACGTAACCTAATGAAGAACAACATATCTTTTTGACCGACAATAAAATTTTTTTATCTTTTTTATATACATTTTTTTTTAGTGTTCCAACGTAAGAAAAAGTGTTACTTCGCACAAAAAATTACCCCACAACATCTGTGAATTATCACACACTCGACATCGCTTATGCCAAATTACACGCACACACACAAACACACGGTAAAAGAAGGCCTTTTTTTCAGCGTATTTTCCAGCCATTATTTACCTTTTAGCTGGAATGCAAAATGAAATCTAAACGCGTTCAAACCCTCACAAGTTTATTTGTTCACTGAACTGCGTTCACCGAAGAATTTTTTTCCATTTTCCTTTTTCTCTCCTCCCTTACCCCCTCTCCCACACTCCTCCACCACTCAAAAATCATTCATTCTCAAAGAACGAAAAGAAAATAATCGGCCCCCTTTTTTCCAGTGGAGGAAGTGTGTGTGTGTGTGTGTGTGTGTGTGTGTGTGTGTGTTCATAAAACACATCACCACAGGTCTATAGTTTTACTGCAAGAACTTCATAAATACGGTAATACACTTCTCAAGTGCGTATTGAATGATATTAATGAAAAGGTCGTCACCCTCACGAAGGCGATTTTCACACACTGTTCAATTAAATTCAGAGCTCAATTCAACGGGGTTATAAAGATGCACGAAGATCTTCGTTTCATTCAGACTAACAACCAAGAAAGGTTCCTTGACAGGCGCAGAGGACAACCCAAAGGGACTTCTTCGGATACCAAGAGCCACTTTAATTTCGTTACCGCCTGAATAGACGTCAGCTTCATAACACGTTTCCATGATAGCGTAAAAGAGCTCCAAAGCCTTCATACTAATAAAACAACCATAAAATAAGAAACCTTGGGACTGCAAGGCCTAAGGTTTACCTCGCCCGGAACTGACCAGGTTCCGGGAAACCGAAGTCAACTGTGACGACGTCACAAGAAACTGCGAAAGAAAGTCATCGCTCGTCTTTGGAAGATGCAACATCCATTCAAACAGGCCCTCGCGCTTTGGTCTATCCGTTATTCTGTTCAACCCTAAAGGACTCTGAAATTCAATCGCGCGTGATCTTATAACTCTGGCAATAATTAATTCAAGTACCATTTATTTCTGTGCGCAGTCTTTCATTGTAATAACATTTAATTCTTCAGTTTAATAATTATTTCACACTGTATCCATAGTGATAATTAATTCATATTTGTCAAGCTTTTTGTAACTTACACCACAACCAATGCAATTTGTTGTTACGTACCATACTTTATTAATCATTGCAATATTAAGTTTGTTAATTAAAGGAAAAAGACGTGTACATACAGTATATCCTTTTTTCCTTGTTGACACACAAATCAACTGGTGACCACAAATAAACTAATTAGCTATTCGAGTAATTACTTTGTCAACCTATCTTTGAACTGGTAGTCCATACAATTAGGCTCTATAAACTTTCCTCAATTAAGCTACTAAAGCAAACCTGGTGAGTGCGCGCGCGCACACTGAAATGTTAAAAATAATTCTCTCATATGCTATCCTTTATTTTCCAGTCCTCTAATGCGTAATTGGGTACGCATGGTGTGAATGAAGCTATTCTTTTTCATTATACTTTTCCCTATAAATCTTCTTTCACAACTATTTCCTGGCGGAGGAGGGAAAGAGGGCCTTGTCCGCTTTATACTTTACTATTACTGCTATTCCTGTGTGAAAGTTTTACGCGTCTATAAGTGTAAGGATGGTATAAGTTTTCAGTATTCTTTATTTTCATTGGATTTTTTTTTCTTCTCCCCTACTTTTTGGGGCTAGCCGAGAGTGGATCTTAGGGTCTTTGTTAATCTGTCTGTCTGTCTGTCTGTCTGTCTGTCTGTCTGTCTGTCTCTTTCAGAACTCGAAATCAGAGCCATGGAGAGCATGCGTTCGATGTTTGTTTTGAACACCCAATTTTTTTTTTTTTTTCAAAATCGTTGGAAATACAAACAATGTCAGTAATTTAGTCATTTATTTATTTATTTATCATCAAAGTTTGGTTTTAAATTTGTTATAAATTGTTATACAAAATGCTTGGTGTAGTGGTTAGCGTCGCTGACTACGAATCCATCGGAACCGGGATCGAGACCCTGGTGACGGCAGGCGAGGCGCAGCAAAACCCAGCTGTTCATCCTTCCACACAAATAAATTGGTTGGTAAATAAATGGGTACTCTGGGTAGCCTAGTGGTTAAGACGCTGGGCTGCTGCTGCTGGTAGGGCGTGGGTCGGATTCTACGTTAAACTGTAGGTCTAAGGTGAAGTGACAAGCTTGACCCTCGTCAGAATGAACAATTCGGGTGGAAGCAAAACCAAGGTTAACCAAGGTATATATATACACACTATACAGGTATACCCCGCTTAGCGTTGAATCGTTATAGCGTTCTTTGTCCTCGAGACGACAGGTTGTTTTAAACACTATACAATAAGCACAAGTAGGATTCCACGAAGAAGACACAGACGATGTGGAGGAGCTGATTCGGTCTCACGGGGAGAGTTTAACGAACGAAAATTTGCGGGAGCTGAACCAACACCGAGCTGCGGAAGAGGCTTCACTTGAGAGAAACCTCACTAGCGAGATTCTGTCTGAGGGCATATCACGGATTGGAGTTTTTTCTCAGAGCATTATCGGGACTGGGAGCGCGGCAATGCAGTTAACATTTGAGACCTTCTTCGAGAAGAAATCATCTTCGCGGAAAGAAGAGCCAGAGCCAGGTCCATCTTCGAGGGATCCCGACGATCCAGCTCTCGTCAGCTCTCCCCGTGAGTAGCTCATCTCACTCTCGCCTCCTACCGCTGCCACGGAGCGGTGGGGCAGTCGGTGGTCAACATTACGCAGCTCCGAGAGAATGGAGAGAATGCACTAGCGAGTGTTATTTTATGTTTGTTAATATTTTTTATGTTAATAAATATTTATTATTTTTATGTATAAATTGTTTATTATTATTATTAGCACTATTACCGATACCCCGATGAAGCGCTCATACCCCGGAAATAGCGCTGTCGGGGGACGCATCTCAATGTACATATATGGTATAACAACCCTGTTTAGCGCTGATTCGCCAAATGCTCACTTTTTCAGGAACACATCCTAAGCGGAGTATATATATATATATATATATATATATATATATATATATATATATATATATATACGATTCTACACAATACAAGATTAACCGACAGGATTCTAACACAACGTCTTGAGTAGACGTTGCGCTACCACATTACCACAGATACTTTATTATATATATATATATATATATATATATATATATATATATATATATATATATATATATATAAAGAGTGCGCGATTTGGATATTTTTATTTCGATTCGATTGTGACTGTGCACTGCACTCACCTATACTTTACAATTTACATGCACCAGCACCAACAGAGCTACATACATGCACCAGCAACAACATACTGAAAAGCGTAATAAACAACTGAACCCAAAGAACCGGTCCAAACTTGTCACACCGCAAGGCGCGCGCACGTTATTCTGTGACATCACAAAATCAAAAACTGATCATGCGCATTGAGCGCACTCAGATCTTTATAAAAGCGTAATCTCTCAAATATCCAACTATTTTATAACTATTATATTATAATATTTTTTATTTATTTTTTCAATTGTTATTCCACGGTTTCGACATTCCATGGTTTTGGGGTAGTGCCAGTTTATCGTCTCGACAGGTTACAGTTAGTGAATCGAAGAATCGAAATTTTTTTTAGCTCTAAGTCGGGTCGGGTTTCGATTCTTTTACTGAATCGACCCGAATCGACATTTTCGATTAATCGCACAGGCCTTATATATATATATATATGTATGTTTCATCGGCATAACAAAACTATCCCGGTAGAAAGTACCGTACATATACCGGCAACTCCAAACCTACATTCTACGTCTGCACTGAAAGAAACAAAAGAAGGCTGCGAGCGAAACCTGAAGTGACTGTACTAAACAAACAACTTGAGCTAGGTTAGGTTCCCTCGTCGCACCGTGGTCTCCCAAGCGAACGAACTACAAAATTAGCGCATCTCGCCTCGGGGAAGGAAAAAAAAAAAATTTCAGCGCACATGCCATCCCTCCATCCCAAACGTAAACAAAAAGAAGGCAACGTTCAAAATACCAACGAGAAGGTATGCCAACCCCCTCCCAACCCAAAAGCCGGTGTCGGAGTGGGGAGGGGGGAAGTTCTCAAGCTTAATTCCTTTCCCTCTCGTACCGTACGCTCCCCTCTTTACCCCTGGGAATGTGCGAGGAGGGAGAGGGGATGTACCTCTAAATCCATTTTCCTTTTCGTATAGAAGCCCCAGGGAGGGGAAACAGGTTGCCCCTCTTTATTTCAGCTTTTTTCCCCACCGACGAAGATAAATCGATGGAATCAGATCGTCGTAGATTTGAACACGCGCCACTTCCCTTCTACTTCCGGTCTGAGCGCGGAGATCCGCGGCATCTGTCAACTGAGAATGCGATCCAAAATAAGCCTCTATAATAAGAGCTAAAACGAACCTGCAGCAGAAGTGCGCTTACCGACATCTATTTCATAAACGCGTTAATTACCTCGCTGTACACATACAACTGGCAAACTGCATAGTTCTTATTAATCAGTTAATCATTGTTTCAAATTTAATCCTTAATTAATCAAAAAATATTTTTAGAAAATGATGGGAAGTGATTAAGTTTCCTCAGAATTTCAACGCCATTTTACCTTAAATTTTCTAATATATCATTTGAATTTGGCACCTTTTTGCGTGCATAAACTGTCTAATCCGCCCATGCCTAATTTCTTGAACTAAAGCAAACTAAATGTTTGAGCAAAGTTTTTCTTCAGTCTTATCTCACGCAACAGAAACAATAAAGCTCTTTCTTATTCTTTTCAGAAGCATTTAATTTTTAATCAGTTAATCATTGATTAATTAGGAAATTTCGTCATTCATCACTTCCTAAAAATGATTAATTAACCATGCCCTAGCATAACCTCGGTTAACCTTGGGTTACCTTCCGTTCGAATTGTTCATCCTGACGAAGGTCAAGCGTGTCACTCCACCTTAAACCTACAGTTTAACGTGGAATCTGAACCACGCCCCACCAGCAGTCAAACGTCTTAACACTAGGCTACCCATTTATCTACCAACCAATTTCTTTTTTTGTGTGGAAGAATGAACAGCTGGGTTTTGCTGTGCGCCGCCTGCCGTCACCGGGTCTCGATCCCGGGACCGTTGGATTCGTAGTCAGCGACACTAACCACTGCACCAACGAAGCGCATATATATATATATATATATATACATATATACACTTTTTTTTTTTTGCAAGCGAACTGAACAAATACGTGCAAATAATTACCTATTAACTCGAGAAGGGCAAGGTGTACCACAAGCAGAATGGTAAAACGAAGCTACAGGTACTTCCATTAACACCAGCGAAAAGGTATACTTCTCTGGGGCCGCAGAAACAACGTTCTCTTTATATCATCAAGGAAAACCAAAAGTGTCAGGTAAATTACTCGTGTAAAATATGCTGCAGGTAATTATTGTCGCTTTCAACTGACACTCGCATTTCCTAAGTAAAGAATATATTATATATATATATATATATATATATATAATATATATATATATATATATATATATGGGAATGAACTCAGAATGGTTCCCTGAGTTTTTTATGATACACACAGACTGTGCATGGAACAAGGAACTCTTCTGGGATAATTAAATCCACTATAGTCCGAATAAGTAATGGTAAATGACAAATACCATAGGTTTTTTTTTTTTTTTATCATAAAAAACTCAGGGAACCATTCTGAGTTCATTCGCATCATGAAACGGACATGTTATGTGCCTTGAAAAGTGGACGCTCAATTCTGCCAGTTGAGGTTTTAGTTTTGGTTTTGGCTAAAAAATATAATAGTTTTTCTTTGATTTATTCAATCCGACGTGAATGCAACGAGTCTTTTACTTATATTGAGGTTCTAAATGTAGTGGGGCTAGGCTGCTTTAAACCCTAGATCCATGTCCCAAAGCTGGATCCTGTCTGCTTTGCAGATAGCTGGTGAGGGAAGCTATATTTATGGGACCTCTTTGCGAGAGACCCGTTGCCCACGTCGGGCTTGCATCATGAAAAAGAAAAACTATGGTATTTGTCATTTACCATTACTTATTCGGACTATAGCACTTGGATTTAATTATCCCAGAAGAGTTCCTTGTTCCATGCACAGTCTGTGTATTTTATATATATATATATATATATATATATATATATATATATATATATATATATATATATATATATATATATACATATATATATATATACATATATATATATATATATATATATACACACACACCACAAACTGTATACCAATAACGAACTAGGAACAAAGAACGAACTCATGAACCAACCCGAGAGGGACACATATATTCAACAGCGCTAGAAAGTAAAGCCCCCAGCCCTTGCCTCCTTCCCGACTCCCCTCTTTCTCTAAATTCGGTCCCTGAGTGTGCAATATAATATTATGTTGCAGGTCGGAATTGCGAGTGGAAGGCAGTGCCATTTTCCAAATGTTATTGTTCGTTGCGGAGTCGGAGGAAGGACGATAATTCCTCATTTCAGCAACCACTCCGCCACCATATAACAATAATAATAAACACAGACCAAAAAGGGGAAAATGAAAGAGGGGAAAGATCGAAGAACGAACGAGAAGCGATCGCGCAATACACAAAATTAATCACCACTGAAGAACAACAACAACAATCAAAATAAAGAAGGAAGATGAATTAACTTATAAAAATGCAACAAAAAAAAAAGGATTCAAGAAAATTAAAGAAAAAACGAATTTCCGACCTCTTGCTACTACGTCCCCTTCGTTGTCCTCATATTGGGGTGTGATTCTCTCTCTCTCTCTCTCTCTCTCTCTCTCTCTCTCTCTCTCTCTCTCTCTCTCTCTCTCTCTCTCTCAGGCGAGCAAGTAAAAGTGTGTGAGTGTGTGTGTGTGTGTTGTCGCATTCCCATCTCGATGGAGAATTGTGATCGAATCCAGCTTTCAATTTCATTCCTACAAAATGCTTCCTCCATTTTTTTTTTCTTTCCCGACCTGATCATATACAGTTATACACTTCTCTCAATCCTTTCATGTACAAGTTTTACATGCACACTTTGTGTCCGAATTAACGGACGTCGTACGTGTGTACGTTCAAGTCACATATCTGTGTGTGTGTGTGTGTGTACACGCGAGCGGAACGTTTTAATTGAATGCACATTTAAAACTCAGGCCCACCTTTCCCTTCAGTCTCATTTTTACATTTGGCCACAGGCCTGACCCGACCCGACTCCATTCACTCCTACAATATGTTTTCATATATATATATATATATATAACACACACACACACACACGAGACGACTTACACAGGGTCGTCTTTTCCTGTGCATACACGCCCTCACACACATGAACGCGTGGCATGTACGAATGAAAGGATCGTTTCGCGTCTTGACGAGGGTGGGTCGGAATCAGAGTTGAAATGAAGCGTGCGCTCTCGTAGAGACGATAGGCGAACCGACGAGGCGTGAGGGCGGCAGGCGGCGATTACGAGAGAGGGGAAGAACAGGGCCAAGGACCCCATTACACACAACAACACTCACTGACGACACCACCACATAAATAACAAAACGCACGAACCAACCAACGCAATCCCGCAACAAAAAGCCTACAAAAAAGCGGCATATAAAAGCTTCAAAGAAATACACACGCACACAAAAGCGTATCCTTGGGAGCATTGAATTAAGTTGCACTGCAACGTCCCTGCAAGTAAATCGAGCCCCGATAAGCCTAAACATCGTTTATAATCCAACTCGGGAATCTCATCATTATAAAAGGCAATGCACTTCACTCTCTAGGGCCGCGCACAAACCCAAACACACCCTCTCTCTCCACACACACACACACACACACACACATACATACACACATGGGAACACTAGGTGCCAAGTGGGGTTACACAAATGTAACTCAAAAAAATTTCGGCACGACACACGACCAATAAATAATCAATAGAAGGATTTCTACGGCACCCTCCTACCGGCTCCCCCCCACCAAAAACCTAATATATATATATATAAAATCGACATATTATCGTCTACAAGATATCAAAAGGGAAGAAACGGGAAGGGATTCTGAAGTTTTCCATTTTTCACACACACACACACACACACACACACACACACATATATACACCGAAAAAAATATCGGAAGCGGAGGTGTGCACTTGCTCAGTGCCGAAATGCCGCAAGGCAGACCATAACTGATCCACGGTTGTTCATTAGTGTTAAAATGATACAAATAATGAAAAAAACCGATAATAGAGGAGCGTCCTTTCTACTGGTAAAAAAAAAAAAAAAAAAAAAAAAATCGAGCCGTTATATGAATAAAATACAAAATTTACAAACGACCCACCAATACAACATACAAAAAACAGATGGTGAGAAACTAACAACGCGAAATTGAACACCGAATAGAGTTGTCGACTATTTTTTTAAATAAAATAAACAACAAATGTAAAGGAAATTTTAAAAAACCACAAAAACGCTGGATTTACTAGTGACTCTCACCGTGATGATATGAAATTTGAGAGACAAGTAAGAAGATACCAACAAATAGATCCAAATACAATAACAGGAAACGTATTGACAACTTCCCACCCGACCCCAACCTTAAAGGGATCAAAATCTAAAGGTTCCTCAAACGAAACGAAAGTCTTCACAAACACCGAAACTAGTTTTTACGTGCTTTATATATATATATATATATATAATATATACAGTAATATATATATATATATATATAATATATTATACAGTGTATATATATATATATATATATATATATATATATATATATATGATTCGACGCCAACAAAATAGAAGCAGTAAAAGAAAAAAGTATCTGATTACACAGAGAAGCTGTACGCGAATTAAATCTGCATTCCAAATGAAGGAAAAAAGGGGTTGGGGGGGGTGAAGAGAATGTGCCGTAATTTACACATTCAATATGAACAAATAAATAGTGCCTAATCTCAACGCAAATTCTATAACCCTCCATTTTTTAATAAGGTGCGATTCTCAAACTTATTTTCTTGCGCTGTAAGTTTAATGTGCGAATGTAATGTGCACATTTGAATTTTAATTAATAATAAATGGCAGAGAGAACTTCTGAAATAACGTCTGGGTTTATTTTCTATTTTTTGAGAAATATTCTTAATTAAACTTTTACTATAGTACTTATATATATAAGAACGACGCTTGCTTGTATAGAAGAACGTTCCGCACAAGATGAGAAAGAACGAACAAATGAAAAATAAGGTAACCACCCGGGAATCGAACCCGGGATCTTCCGATTGCCGGTCAGATATGCTAACCACTACACCACGGGCTTCGATTAATCAGAAGTCGTAATTCTCCTACATACGAGCAGAAACCAATGCCGTGAGGGGGCGGAACGTTCTTTACATTAATTATACTGTGTGTTGTTTGCAGTTAAAATGTATATATGTGCGACCTGCGGGAGGTGCCCCCTCAGGGCATTGGTTTCTGCTCGTATGTAGGAGAATTACGACCTCTGATTAATCGAGGCCCATGGTGTAGTGGCTAGCATATCTGACCGGCAATCGGAAGATCCCGGGTTTGATTCCGGGTGGTTACCTCATTTTTCATTTGTTCGTTCTTTCTCCTCATCTTGTGCGGAACGTTCTTCTATACAAGCGTCGTTCTTTACATTAATTATACTGTGTGTTGTTTGCAGTTAAAATGAATATATATATATATATATATATATATATATATATATATATATATACAGGGTGGGCGGAAAGTAGCTCCCTATTTTGGATTGGTAAAAAAACACGTATATTATCCATTTATTTCAGAAGAAATAATATGAAAAGGTAGGCATACATGGTAGGTTTTCTCTAAAATTCAATGTGGGCTCCAACTCTTTCCACCAGCTTCTGGAGCCGCCCAGGAATGGCGTCCACTGACTTTAGCAGGAACTCCGGCGGGATGGGGACATGACTTCCCGAATTCGGTCCTCCAGTTCTTCCAATGTCCTCGGTTTGGTGCGGTAGACTTCTTCCTTTACCCACCCCCAAAGAAAGAAGTCGCACGGTGTCAAGTCGGGGCTCCTGGCTGGCCATTGATGTGGACCACGACGACCCATCCAACGCCCAGGGAAGTGGGCATCCAGCCACTCACGGACAACAATGGCCAGCCAGGAGCCCCGACTTGACACCGTGCGACTTCTTTCTTTGGGGGTGGGTAAAGGAAGAAGTCTACCGCACCAAACCGAGGACATTGGAAGAACTGGAGGACCGAATTCGGGAAGTCATGTCCTCCATCCCGCCGGAGTTCCTGCTAAAGTCAGTGGACGCCATTCCTGGGCGGCTCCAGAAGCTGGTGGAAAGAGTTGGAGCCCACATTGAATTTTAGAGAAAACCTACCATGTATGCCTACCTTTTCATATTATTTCTTCTGAAATAAATGGATAATATACGTGTTTTTTTACCAATCCAAAATAGGGAGCTACTTTCCGCCCACCCTGTATATATATATATATATATTATATATAGTTGGATACATAGTTAGAGAAGATAATTGAATATGTTTATGAGTGAAACGTCTCAAATATCTGTAACAGTTTTTATATATATATTTTTTTTTGGGGGGAGTAGGAGGTCGATTTGGGAGTAAGGAGACTGGCAGCCCCTTGGGAGAGAAGTTGGGGGAAAACCCTCTACAAGACTATCATAAAATCCTTCAAAACCAGAGTTGAACTCTAGATTGTGTCGCGTCAAGATCAAAGGTTTTGGGGGCTCTCAAAATTTTGTTAAGTATAGCTTGTCAGTTTATTGTTTGTCGCAATTCACCGTGTGTGTGTGTGTGTGTGTGTGTGTGTGTGTGTGTGTGTGTGGTGTGTGTGGTGTGTGTGTGTCATTTAAAACGTAAAAGCATTCGCCTTTACCCTAAAGACTCGAATCCATAACCAATATTGCAGTTATTTTAACGAACCTAAAAGCCAACGATAAATTATTTTGTTACACCTTGATTGAGGTTGTGTCAGTGAAATGTAATCGGATACAAAGTCTTGACAGATATTTCACCCCTTGTACAATTATTATTACTGGCTGAAGAGAACATTATATAAACGATCACGGCACTCCGAGTAACATTCAAAATCGGATAAGACGAGACGGGGAACAAACCCCGAACGGAACGATAGCTCCGCGGTTAAAGGACATAACACTGTACGTATTTAATTTAGATTGTCAAAAAGAATATTAAAACAAATACTACTCGTGTCAATGTGAACACCTTCCGAGATAAAACTAGAAATCTGACTCGGGTCAACCCCGGGCGACCTGCCAGGCTATACGAGAAAATGAACACTTCAGGGGAACGACTCGCTCGTCCGCCAAGCCGATTCTAGAAAAAGTATCATCGGCGGCGTGAGACCTAAGCAACTTCACACACGCATATATATATATATATATATATATATATATATATATATATATATATAACCTTTGGGTTTGGTTAGCTTCCGCCCGAATTGTTCATTCTGACGAAGGTCAAGCTTTTCACTCCACCTTTGACCTAGTTTAACGTGGAATCCGAACCACGCCCCACCAGCAACCCAGCGTCTTAACCACTAGGCCATCTAGGGTACCCATTTACCTACCAACCACTTTATTGTGTGGAAGGATGAACAGCTGGGTTTTGCTGCGCGCCGGCTGCCGTCGGGTCTCGAACCCGGGGCCGATGGATTCGTAGTCAGCGACGCTAACCACTATACCACCACCATATATATATATATATATATATATATATATATATATATGTGTGTGTGTGTGTGTGTACACACGGGATGATGATGATCATGTCTGTTCGTTTATACATGCCTAAACGGCTTGGGTAATCTGCACCAAATTTAGGCCACACATTAAGGGACAACCAAGAAAGGTTTTGAACACGCCTTCCCCTCTCAGCTTCCCCCCCCCCCCCCCCCCCCCCGAAGTTGCGTTTCGAGGGGCGTTTGCTGCAAAACATGCAGCGGGCATTCTAGTGTGTGTGTGTGTGTGTGTGTGTGAGCATTATTGATAAAATAAATAGTTTTTACAATTTGTTTTAACATAAATAATTGTGAAATTAGACTATTTACTTTATTTAATTTGGCCCGTAAGCTTTAGGCTTTACTGGGCTCTTGATAAAAAATAAAATTTATTATTAATAATGCTTAAATCATGAATTAGAATTATTAGAGTATGTAATTATCATCAATAATTATTATTATAGATATAAAACAAATATAAAGTCATTATTGAAGGTATGATAACCCATACTATACAGAGGAATCAATATTAAACATGAGAGATGAACAATAACGAGTAATGTACATTTAATCCTAGATTTTTATTAGTATTCCATTATTAATCGAGATCTGTTTTAAACGAATTTACGTTCACAATATTTTGTATATCTTTATTTAAATCAGTGGTCGGCAACCTCTGACCCGCGAGTTAATTGTAGTATATAGTGTATATAAAATAATAAATATTACGAGAAAAGTTTTTTTCATTTTAAAATGTCCCGAAAATAGTGTATTTTTATTTAAATTTTGAACACTGACCCATTATCAAATTAGGAATAAATCAAATTGACCCACTTTCAAAAAAGGTTGCCTACCACTTATTTAAATCATCCAAAGTTCAATCCAAGGAAAATGGGTAATTTTTGAGATGATAATTTAAATCGGGGAACAACATACTTTGATCTATTTCTGGTCTGATACGAGTCGATTTCTTGATGAGTTACAAAAACACTCGTATTTATTTACCCGTTATAAGTTAATGATTTTGTTCTTTACACTCCAGAGTAAAAATGAAATGTGCCAGTCTGACAGTTGCCAACATGGATATATGGAAACTAGGCACGTTCTGATTAATCATTTAATCGTTGTTTCGAATTTAATCATTAATTAATCAAAAAATATTTTTAGAAAATGATGGGAAATGATTAATTTTCCTCAGAATTTCAACACCATTTTACCTTAAATTTTCTAATGTATCATTTGAATTTGGCACCTTTTTGCGTGCATAAACTGTCTAATCCGCCCATGCCTAATTTCTTGAACTAAAGCAAACTAAATGATTGAGCAAAATGTTTTTTTCGGTCTTATCTCACGCAACAGAAACAATGAAGCTCTTTCTTATTCTTTTCGGAAGTATTTAATTTTTAATAATTTTTAATCAGTTAATCATTGATTAAATAGAAAATTTCATCATTCATCACTTTTCCTAAAAATGATTAATTAACCATGTCCGAAATTGGAAACCAGGAAAACAAGGACAAACAAATATTATGATTCAAGATTCAATGTTTTATTGAAAACCACCCATATATTATAGTACAGTATAATAGTTCGCGCGAGTTCTTTTATAATGTTTTTAGTAGCTGTAAGCAAACAAACTAAAAAGCAAACCATACACTGAAAACTAACTTAGTGTATTTCTTTGTTGGTGCGTCAATATTTTTAGTGATGATTCCTCAATTTAGTGACAAAGTTACTCGTTTTAGTGCATCAAATTAATTATTCCCGAAATAAAACGCGGATATAGCACACGCATACACGGACTGAAGACGGGTATGCACAGCGCGAGTAAACGGCTTTTTTAAAGGTTTATTTTGAATGAAAAGCATTTTAAGATATCAGAATTTATCATGAAAAAACGGGAACACCGAATTTAATAATAAAAATCGAAAAAATTCTAAGAAAACGGAATAGTTGGCACGTATCGTTTGATTACATCTTTGAGCTTTATTAGTTTTAGCTCTTTGAATAATGCACTAGAATGATCAAGGAAATCAACATCAGATAATAACCTCGCTGCTCGTTTTTGGATAATAAAAATATATTGTTTAAAATGTCGTTAACCGAATTTCCACAAACAAGGAGCAGTACGTTATACAGGGTGTACATAAAGTCAGGATCTATTTTTGTGAAATAATTATTTTTTTCTATTTTTCTTTTCAGAAGCCCTTAGAATGAATACAGAAGAGCGTGTGGCAATAGTAATTTGGCGAATCGAGGGAAAGAAATACAATGACATCAGAGAGAAGTTTAGAAGGAGATTTCATAAGCCGGGGCCAATAGACAAGACAATACGAAAATTGGTGAACAAATTTAAACGAACGGGATCTGTAAATGATGAAGCAAGATCAGGACGACCGTGTATGTCAGATCTTACCGTGAATGCAGTACGCGGAATTATCACTGAGGAGCCACGTACGTCCGTTCGTGCTGCATCACACAGACTCGGCCTCCCGACGTCATCTGTGCACAAAATTCTGAAAGTTAATTTGCGGAAGAAAAGCTATCATTTGCAGGTTTTACATGATTTACATGAGGAAGATTTCCCTTGACGAAGTGCTGTGTGTGCTGATCTCGTAGAACAAATCTGGAGTGATAATTTAATGAACAACATTCTCTTTAGTGATGAAGCCACTTTCCATACGTGTGGGAAAGTAAATCGCCATAACTGTCGAATTTGGGCAGATGAAAAACCAAATGATTTCGTCCAAAATTGGGAGAGAGAGACACCTAAAGTTAATGTCTGGATGGGTTTAACAAAATCTAAGGTTTATGGTCCTTTTTTCTTTGCTGAAGCTACAGTTACGGGGCTTATTTATCTGGACATGTTGCAGCAATTCCTTGAACCTCAGCTGATTGGGGATAGGATTGTTAGTACCGTCGTCTATCAACATGATGGTGCTCCTTGTCACTATGCCAAAATTGTTCAGGATTATCAAAATGGACGTTTTCCAAATCGCTGGATCGGACGCGGAAGCAACAGACCTTGGCCAGCGAGATCACCAGATTTAACCCCTTTAGATTTCTTTGCATGGGGCTTTATCAAATCGCACGTCTATCAGACGAAGATTACGAGTCTTGAAAACTTACGTACACGTATACGAACTGCTGCAGATAACATAACCCCGCAAATGCTCCAGAATGTGTTTAGAAATGCTGCGGAACGATTTGAGCTGTGCAGGGATACTGATGGGCGTCACGTCGAATCCTACTCTTAATTATTTAATAAATGTTACCACTATCATTTTATGATTGAATTCCATATAATTTCCAAGTGCTTCACAAAAATAGATTCTGACTATGTACACCCTGTATAATGAAGAACAAGAGTGTCATACAAAGTTAATAAAACCGGTTTAGGGACTATATATATATATACTGTATATATATATATATATATATATATATATATATATATATATATATATATATATATATATATATATATATACACACACACAGGGTGGGCCGTAAGTTTCCATACATAGGAAAAATAAACATTTTTTTATGGACAACCATTTTTATTTATATAATATGCTCTACATGGTTGCCATTGTTTTGAAAACACATTTCAATACGTGTTCCCCACTGTTGATGAACACGCATTAACACAGTTGACGTTATGCTTGTAATGGCGTTGGTGATACGTTCCTTTAGATGATTTATGTCTCGTATCTTTTCCTGATACACCATGGCCTTCAAGTGCCCCCAAAGATAGAAATCAAGGGGGGTGAGATCTGGGGATCTGGGAGGCCACTCCACAGGACCACGCCGACCAATCCAAGCATCCGAAAACTGCTGCTGATCCAAATACCGACGCACGTGAAGACCATAATGAGGTGGAGCTCCATCTTGCTGGAAGTAAACTGGGAAGTTACCTTCCTCGTTTAGCAGGGATGGGAAAATCTCTTCTTGCAACATGTTAAGATACCTTTCGGCATTAAGATTTCCACTGACAAAAATTGGCCCAATAATTCTGTCACCCCATATCCCGGCCCACACCATCACTTTACCGGCACCTTGCATCTTCGTCGGACTCAGCCAGTTAGGGTTAGCATTACTCCAATAACGTATGTTTTGCCGATTAACCTCTCCATTGACGTAAAAATTTGCTTCATCAGTAAACAAGATCTTACAAACGCATATTCTTAGGGTATCTGAAACATAAAAACAAACGTTTAAATTTTCCTATGTATGGAAACTTACGGCCCACCCTGTATATATATATATATATAATAATAAAAGGACGCGTGTATGTTTGTCTCTGTCTGTCTGTCTGTCTGTCCCAGCCATAACTCCAAAATGGAAGGTTACAAACATGCAACTTCACACACACACACACACACACACACACACACATTGATTAGGTCCCGAGGTGGTGGTGGTTGTTGTTTAGCCGATCAGCCCACCCTGATCGAGCAAGCCGGCGGCACGCAGGTAACCGATCGCCCTCTCCGGAGTGGACCAGAGGTTCAGCGCACTAGTGATGATGTGTTGTGTTGTGTGTTCGTTGTTGTGCTAGAGTGGTACAGTCTGTCACATAATGTGTTCAATTGTTTGTGGTGTGTCCTGGCACAGGTGGCAGGTGTCGTCTATGGAGTTGTCTAGTCTGTGTTTATATGTCCGTAAGTTGGGGTGATGTCCACATCGGAATCGTGCTAAGTTAACTCGATCCGATCTGCTCAGGCTGATCTCTGATCTGTTAATGGGTAGTGGCTTCGCACCTAGGACCGCATTCGGACCGAGTCGTGTCAGTGCTTTGTGGGTTAGGTGTGTGTGTATGTGTTTTCTGTACTGTGTGATGTCTGTAGGGCGTGGTATGGAATGGAGTATTTGGTTATAATGTCTCTCTGGTGTTACCTTAATGGTGCGAGGTGTTGGTGCATGATTGTACATGTAGTGGCAATGGTATTGTGGGTTAGTTGACGCTGCTGCCATGAATTGTGTTCCCCTCATGTCTAAATGTTCATAACTTTCAGTATTTTTGTTTGTGTGTGCAGGTGTTCTATTGGTGTTGTTTGAGTGCATCCTGTAATGATACGAAGTGCGTTGTTTTGTATTGTTTGTAAGGTGTTTATGTGTGTGTTTGAGATAATGGGTGCCAAGCATGGGCTAGCATAGTCCATAACTGAGCGAATATATTGTTTGTATATGAGTGTTGTTGTTTCCTGCTGGTGTCCAAAGTTTGTTCCTGTTAGTACCCTAAGCGTGTTAAGTCTTGACGTA
Organism: Bathynomus jamesi; assembly: GCA_023014485.1. Taxonomy (NCBI): domain Eukaryota; kingdom Metazoa; phylum Arthropoda; class Malacostraca; order Isopoda; family Cirolanidae; genus Bathynomus; species Bathynomus jamesi. Next base: position 45,894 of record JAJOZX010001403.1, on the reverse strand, counting down.
CATTTGTTTTTAATGTCCTGAATGTGGTTTGCAAAAGATAATGATGTTTTGTATGTGACCCCCAAGTATTTTGGTCCTGTGTGTGTGTGGAATGTTGTTGTTGTTTAGTGTGTAAACTGTGGAATTACCTGGTGTTCTTTTGTGTTGCTTGTAAGCAAGGTGATGGTTGATTTTGTGGGCGCTACTTTGAGTCTATTGTGTGTGAGCCAGTCTTGTATACTGTTTATGTATGTTTGTAGATTATTTGTAGCGGTGTCGATGTTGTTCTGGGTGGATGTTAGAGTGATGTCATCTGCATATGATGATAATGTAAGCTTGTTATCAATGGGTGTTGGAATGTCATGCATGTATAAGTTCTGAGAGAACAGAGCCTTGAGGGACCCCGTTCGGAAAAAGCTTGTTTTTGGATGATTTGCCATTAAATGTGACATGTGAGTATCTTCCTGAAAGATAGTTGCTCAGCCACCTTTTGGTGTTATTGTGCATGTTTGTCTTGAGTATTTTGTTTATGAGAGGGAAGCGTGGGATAGCATCAAATGCTTTGCTAATGTCTATTGTTGCTAATAGTGTACGTTGAGCTGGTCGTCTGGAGTTGATGCCATCCATGATGTGCTGCGTGAGGTTAGTGAGTAATGTCGTGGTTGAGTGGTGAGGTCTGAATCCATGTTGAGTAGGCGATAGTGGAATGTGTGGGTTGGTGATTTGTAAGATTAGTCTTTCTGTTACTTTGGAAGGTGTGCATAGTAAAGTAATGGGTCTATAGGAAGCTGGTTCTGTTGGATTTTTGTTTGGTTTGAGTAGTGTAATAATTTTACCTTGTTTCCATATGTCAGGAATAATACAGTGTTGGTATGAATATGTGCTGATATTTGTGAGAGCTAGTATTCCTTGTGGGCCCAAGTGTTTAAGGTGTATGTTAGATATGTTGTCTGGTCCAGTAGCCTTGGAATTCTTAATGTTTTTGATGATCTTGGTGGTCTGGTCTGTATTGAAGGGTGTAATGGTCGTGTCGAGTCTGTAGGTTTTCTTGTGTCTGGCTGTTTGTCTGTCTGCGTGTTTCTGGTTGTTGTCTCTGTTTAAGTGGCTTATCTTTGGGTAGTGATTAACTAAAATGTTAGCTTGTTGTGTGTACGTTGGGATATTATTTTGGCTGCGACAGATAGCCGCGTGTGAGGTGTGAATGCCGCTGTTAGAGTGGGTAATGCTGTTTATAGTCTTGTATAGCCTGGATGTATCTGTGGAGTGGTTTAGTGTTGTTATGAATTCCCTGAATGTTTGTTTGTTTTTCTTTGAGTTTGTTGTTTATTTCTGTGCTGAGCTGTTGTATCTGGTGTTTTATGGCTTGTGTGTGTGGTGTTTGTGTGTTATATTTGAGGTTGTTACGTTGCCTTACGACGAGGTTGTACACCTGGGTGTTAATAAATTAAATAATTAAAATTACTGGACCCGAAGGCAGCAGCACCGCGATAAAACTACAGAAAAGAAGAACGCAGCCGTGAAAATCTTGAGCTTCACATTGTGTCAAGATTTGTGAATCCTAAGATTTTCATGACTATAGTTTTATTGACCAAATAATTGAACCCCCAATTACTGTCGGTTTAAAATTATTTGGTCAATAAAACTATAGTAAAGAACGCACTCATGAAAATCTTGAGCTCCACATTGCTGCCCGTAATCTATCTATATACAGTGTGTCCGTAAAGTCATGGTAGGATTTTAAATAGCTATATTATTGCAACGAAACATGATGAGATGAAACAATGCCAAATTGAAGAACAACTTTCAAAGTTGTATCTTGTAGTTAGTCTAGGCTAAGCTTAACCTTTATCTCTTAGTTAGTCTAGGCTGTCCACATGCCTATGTTGAACATGAGCGTAATAGCCCGAAAGTTAGTGTGTGGTGTGCTCTAGCACGAGATCGAGTGATTGGCCCATTTTTCTTCGCGGAACCCACTGTGACGTCACACAACTACCTCGCTATGTTGGAACATTTTGCAGTACCCCAATTTATTGACAATGATGTCATCTTTCAGCAAGATGGTGCTCCTCCGCACTATGCCAACGTTGTTCGAGAATTCCTTAATGAAAAATTTCCACAGAGATGGATAGGAAGAGGAGGATGGAAGCCATGGCCTCCACGCTCTCCGGACCTGACACCTTTGGACTTTTATTTGTGGGGTTACGTCAAGCAAAGCGTGTACAGTGTACCCATTAGGGATATTCATCACTTGCACGAGCGAATCACGGAAGCTATCGCATCCGTCACTCCTGATGTTCTTGGGCGTGTGTGGCTGGAATTGAATCACCGCCTAGATGTCTGCAGGGCTACCAGAGGAGCCCATATCGAACTACGTCAAATAAAGTTATTCTTTTAGAGTTGTTCTTCAATTTGCCTTTTTTTCTCATTATCATGTTTCGTTGCAATAATATAGCTATTTAAAATCCCACCATGACTTTACGGACACACTGTATATATTATAATATAATAAGAGCTGTCCGTCTGTCTGTCCGTCCGTCCGTCACACTTTCAGAAATTGAGAGAAAAAATTGAGAAAAAAATTCGGAAATTGTATTACGGGCGGAAATGTGAGCTCAAGATTTTCATGACTGTTCTTTTCTGTAGTTTAGCAATGGGGGAAGGGTGGGGGTGGGGGTAATCGGGGATGGGAGGGGTGGGGGTAATGGGGGAGGGGGTTAGCCCCCAAGTTGTATGAATGGGGGTGAGTAGGTTTTGGGAGCTACCAGATTCAGAAATGTTGACACAATGTGAAGCTCAAAATTTTCACGGCTGGGTTCTTTTTTTGTAGTTTAGCCTGTCTAACCGTCAGCGAAGCGGCGGGAACTGTACTAGTCTATATAATAAGAGAGCTGTCCGTCTGTCTGTCTGTCTGTCCGTCTATCCGTCACACTTTCAGAAATTGAGAAAAAATTGTGAGAAAAAAATTCAGAAATTGTATTACGGGCGAGAATGTGAAGCTCAAGATTTTCATGACTGTGTTCGTGTTCTTTTTTGTAGTTTAGCCTGTCTGTTTGTGAAATTTATCCCGGGCAATAATGGGGGAGGGGGGGGAAATGGGGAGGGGTGGGGGAGGGGGTTAGCCCTCAAGTTGCATGAATGGGGGTGAGGAGGTTTTGGGAGATACCAGATTCAGAAATGAGACAATGTGAAGCTCAAAACTTTCACGGCTGCGTTCTTTTCTGTAGTTTAGCCTGTCTAACCGTCAGCGAAGTGACGGTAACTGTACTAGTATATTATAATAAGAGAGCTGTCCGTCTGTCTGTCTGTCCGTCACACTTTCAGAAATTGTGAGAAAAAAATTCAGAAATTGTAAAAAAAAATTCAGAAATTGTATTACGGGCGGCAATGTGAAGCTCAAGATTTTCATGACTTCTTTTCTGTAGTTTAGCAATGGGGGAAGGGTGGGGGTGGGGGTAATGGGGGATGGGTGGGGTAATGGGGAGGGGTGGGGGTAATGGGGGATGGGTGGGGTAATGGGGAGGGGTGGGGGTAATGGGGGATGGGTGGGGTAATGGGGAGGGGTGGGGGTAATGGGGGATGGGTGGGGTAATGGGGGGGTGGGGGTAATGGGGGAGGGGGTTAGCCCCCAAGTTGTATGAATGGGGGTGAGGAGGTTTTGGGAGATACCAGATTCAGAAATGTTGACACAATGTGAAGCTCAAAATTTTCACGGCTGGGTTCTTTTTTTGTAGTTTAGCCTGTCTAACAGTCAGCGAAGCGGCGGGAACTGTACTAGTAATAAATAAAAAGAAAATTTGTTGCTACAGTTTTCAAAGACCCCAGCACCGCGGTCTAGCGAGTATCGCCGAAGAAGCCCAGAGGATGGTGGATTTACAACTACTGTCAAGATTCGTGGTTCTGAAATTCAAGTTGACAACAGGTGGTGGTTCCATATTGCCCACTCCTCTCTCTACTGTTCAATGCTCACATCAATGTTGAAATGTGTAATTCCATCAAGTCCATAAAATATGTCAAAGTATGTCAACAAGGGAACTGATATGGCTGTGTTTAGCCTTCAGAAGGATGTATCCAAGAATGATGAGGTACAACAATATGAATTAGGCCGATATATCAGCAGCAGTAAAGAGACCATCCGGAGAATTCTGAGCTTTCCAATTCATGAAAGACATCTTACAGTGGTTCATCTCAGTGTACATCTTTAGAATGGCCAGAGAGTTTATTTCACTGAAGAAAATACATTTCATTGTGCCCCAAGCTACACAAGACACGACTCTCACAGGATTTTTTAACATTTGCAGGGAAGATGAATATGCTAAGACTACCCTACCATCAAGTACCCAAGTATTTCATATGGAATAGTGGAAGCAAGAAGTTGGCCCGTCGAAAAGTAGGATATAATGGGTCAGAGCATCCTAATGTCAAGGCCAGTGATGCATTAGCCCGTGTTTACACTGCGCATCCTGGCAATTCGGAATGCTTTTTCTTGCGTCTACTTTTACACGAGCTCAAGGGGCCAACATCGTTCGAGGAACTGCGAACAGTGGACGGCAGAGTCTGTGAGACTTACAAACAAGCTTGCTAAGTGAGAGGACTCCTTGAAGATGATGCCCATTGGAGTAACACACTGCCCAGTTATTCTTTTTGCTCTGTTCACTGCTTTCTTATTTTGGGTTTCAAATTTCGCATCATCAGTCATTACAACCCCTAAATCTTTTGCTTTAGAATTTCTCTGAATTTCCTGTCCATTTGAGGTATAATATTCCATGATTTTTAGGTCTCTTCTTTTTCCGTACAGTAACAGCCGAAATTTCTCAGTTAAACTTCATAGTGTTGTCTTCCGCCCACTTGTAGATTCTGGTCATGTCGGTTTGTAGAGATCCTATATCTTCTGGGTTTCTTATTTTTCTACTGATCTTTATGTCATCGGCAATGGATGTTACTGTGCTGTCTCTGGTAACGTCCTCATCTATGTCAGTTAGCATGATTATGAATAGTAGTGGAGCTAATACTGCTCCTTGTGGTACTGAGCTGAGGACCTCTGATTTTGAAGATACTCCTTGTACTGTAACGACCTGCCGCCGCTCACTAAGGAAATTATATACCATTTCCCTACTTTTCCTGTTATTCCCATATATTTCAGTTTATGTATTATGATTCCATGGTCACACTTGTCGAACGCTTTGGCAAAGTCTGTGTATTACATCATAGTTTTCATTACTTTCAAGTGCATCAATATTGTTGTAGTGTTCCATTAGTTGTGATAGGCATGATCTGCCTGACCGAAACCCATGTTGGTTATCATTTAATTTTTTCTGAGTTTCCAAAAAGTCAGATTTTCTGTCTAACTATTCTTTCAAATATTTTCATGAGATGAGATGTAAGCGACATTGGCCTACAGTTTTTGGCCTCGGATCGATCTCCTCCTTTATATATTGGGACTATGTTCGCGCCCTTCAGGATGTTATGTATTTCTCCCGTGTCTAGTGATCGTCTCCATATCCAACATAGGGGCTCAGCGATTGCATTCTTGCCATTTTTGATCAGTATGGCATTCCATTTATCTGGTCCTGCCACTGAGTGTGCTTTTAGTTTCCCTACAGCTTGTGTAATATCATATGTCGTAAAGTCGAAGTTCGTTATACTTTCCCCTTGTAGTTCTTTTTCAAAGAACGCGTTTCTATCGCATATCAGTTTGTCAGTTTTTGGGAAACTGAATGATTATTCGTACTGACCTCTCAATATTTCAGATACTTTTGTTAGATCATCAGATGAAGCACTGTCCTCATTTTTCAAAGGTCCGATAGTCGCATGGTTTTCCTTTTTGCAAAATTATAGAAGTACTTTGATTTCACCTTTATCGCTTCTATAGCATCGTCGTCGCCTTTTACTGTATGCTTCTCAATTAGTTCCTGTATGGCGACATCGATACTCTGCAGTTTGTCATTTAATATTTTTCTGATGTTGACATATTTACAGTTACTTAATTTTGTAGTCACTCTTTTCCTCTTTCGGAACAATGACCTCTTTTCTCTCTCCAACCTGCTTCTCTTTCCTCTTCGTTGCATTTTTGGGACATGTCTTTCCACAATTTCCAGCGTCTTCTCTAAACTCATTAGCATCTCTTCCGTTGTCTTGGCCTCGAAAATGGTTTTCCAATCTATTACTTCCATGCTGGATGCAACATCTTCCCAAGTCATAGCTTTGGAGTGAAAATTAAAAAATTCGAATTTGCTTCTTTCTGTTGTTCGTATTCTTTCCTTTCTTGTTGCTTTTATATTGGTTGTTATTTCAATAATGTTGTGATCCGATATTATAGTTGGGGATATTTCTACATTATCAATTAGGTTGCTGTTGTTTGTGAATACCAAATCTAGGCAGTTGTTTTTCTTGTGTTAACATAAATTCATCAGCTAGAGATAGTAGCATTTTTACCTCCTGGTCTTCCCGTGTGCCCCCCTTGTCCTGGTGTATACATATATTTTTCCCTATCCTTTTATATTTCATGAATAGAAAATTAAAATCACCACAGAGAAAAATATTTAGGGTTGGAGTGTGTACAATGTACATCTTTTACCCAGTTTCTTACCTCTGTAATGAAATCTGAGAATTTTGAGGTTGGGGTGTTAGGGGGTCCGTCCATTACAATTCGTACCATACTTAGTTTTTCAACTTTTGCTGCTACATATTATACGTAGCTGTTTGAGGTACTTATAGTCATTTCTGCCATATGCCTTTCGCGTGTGTAAATAGCACACCCTCCTTTACGTCTCACTATTCTGTCGGCTCGGAGTATGTTATAGTTGTCAATTTGTATTTTTTTTTGTGAACACAGAACTCACAGTTTTCACAGTTCGCCTGGCAGTCCTTTAGATGGGTTTCCGTGACGCATGCAAAGTCTGCTCCGATTTCTTGCAGGGGTCCTTTCAGGTATAAAACTTTGTCCGGGGAATGATTTGATTTAACCCTTTCATGCCCATGGTTGTAAGTTTGACCATACAATTTTACGAGGTTTTAGTCTTTATGGAGAATAACATAAGGTATAAAATTGTTTTAATCTCACTCATAATTCGGGCATGAAAGGATTAAGGCCCTGAATGTTGGATTATTTTTTCTCTATCGTTTTCGCATACAGATGGTTCCGATTCTTTTTCCAATGGTGGTGCCGGTTTCGTTGTCTTGTGGTTCTCCGAGAATTTGCCTCTCTCTAACTTTGTCGTACCTGTTGTCCCGATAACTCATGAAGTGTCTTTGTGTTTGTGCGTGCCTTCTGTCCGGCTCTCGGATTCCTATATGTCAGCTGACTTTGTATTTGCTGGCTAGTATTTAGCAGCTGAAATGTGTTGGCTACGTCTAAAAAATTGGTACCCTTCTTTGATGTTCGTTTTTCCTGTTCACCCGTTGCGTTCCTTCGAGGGTGGTGGTAACGGCGTTTTTGTCCGTATTTGCACGTCCCATATCTTGCATAGGTGTTGCAGACAGTGAGATGGTGGAACTTGCACTTCTTTTCAAATTTGCAATATCCACTTGTGTAATGTGTTACATAATGTGGGATGTGCATAGATGCATTGCCCATTAGGGCATATCACACTTTTCCGTCCGAATTTCACTCTGGCTAATATGTATTTTTATGTAAAATTTAATTCTAAAAGGGGTTTCTTTTCTGCAACTTTTCCCAAAAATCGCGTTATGTTCAAAATTGCGGTTTTCTGTTCTATGTTGAAATGCCGAATATTCAATTGAACACAACCTCATATTTTTAACCCTTTGTCGTAATTTGTTGCCATTTAGAGACATTAACTTTGTTTAACTCTTACACAGGTTTAATACATACATACATAAGAAAAAAAAATCTACTCCATTTGAATCTTTGTAACCATTTGGACGCAGAAGGCGAAGTTCAACATTCTCTCAATAGATGGCTCTGAGCAATTACGCCAGTTATAATTGTGAAGTAGAAGTGAGTGGACGCCATTTTTTTTGTAAGTGTTTTATGTAATTTTCCTAAGTTTAATCACCATTATTATATTTGTTTTGACGATAATCTCATTCTAGGAATATTAAGGAAGCTCCCTGTTTACTTTGTTTAAGTAATGTTTTTAATAACTGTGAAGAAAAGACTTTATTCAAAGTTCGTTTCGAAATGGACACAAAGTTTTCGTAAGGTAAATTTCTGTCTATGATAACACGTGTCCAATTGGATACATGAAATGAATTTTTCACTACGATTGTTTTTATGTAGTTTGTTTATATATATATATATATATATATATATATATATATATATATATATATATATATATATATATACAAGGAAAAGATACCTCAAAAGGCCTTACGCCCATACCGAGGATGGTACCAATGGCAACGTTGGTGCCACGGAAAATTTTTACACCCTCAATAGTGTGCAAAATTTGGTCTAACCTTTTCTTAAAATGATCCACAGAGGAACTGTTCACAACTTCTGAAGGTAGCCTGTTCCTCGTGTCACAGATCTTATAGGTAAAGTAATTCCCACACACTAGTCCTAACCGCTTCAAATCCAACTTCCAACCATTGTCGAGTTGGGTTATCATTTAAACTAAACATGTTTCTAAAATCGACATCGTTGAACCCGCGTAAGAACTTGAAAACCTCGATCAGTTGACCGCGCAGCCTCCGAGTTTCAAGCGAAAACAAGTTCAGGGCGCGTCACCGTCGATTGTAGCCCATATGCCTAACGGAAGGGATTAACTTTGTGACCCTCGCCTGCACTCGCTCCAGCCTCTCAATATCTTTCCTGAGGGTGGGCGACCAAAACTGCACAGCATATTCCAGGTGCGGCCGAACCAGACAATTGTACAGAGAGAGCACAATCTCCTTGTTCCGAAACTAAAATTGCCTCCTGATATAACCTAACAGCTTCTGGGCTTTCTTTTCAACCTCTACGCACTGTTTGGTAAATTTAAGGTCGCTGCTAATTAGCACACCCAAGTCCTTTTCCAAATCAGTCGCCTCGATATTATTCCCCAACATTGAGTAGTCCGACTTGGGATTGGCGTAGCCAATGTGCATCACTTTGCATTTACCCAAGTTAAACGGCATTTGCCATTTTTCGGACCACTCTCCTATCCTACCTAAGTCCGCACTAAGTTCCTCGATCGCTTCGGGCGTCCCAACATTGGCCCCAAGCTTGGTGTCATCAGCGAATTTTGCGATCCGACTGACGATGCCGTCTATATCAGAGGTCCCCAACCCTGTGCCCGCGAGCACCATGGTGCCCGCCGACCCTTTTGCGTGTGCCCGCCACTGAGTGACTACAATTGATAAGTTTTTATTTAAATTTTTAATAAAATGTTAAGTATGTTACATATTTTAAATATTTAGTTACTAAATATTTAAAATATGTAACATACTTAACATTTTATTGAATTTTAGTAGTTAATTACAGAAACAGATGCTCATTTATTTGAAAATAATTATTTCATTATAAATAAATTAAGTTATCGTTTTGATAATTTTTCTAAGATCCTTAGTTAGCCCATCCTTGTTTTTTTTGTGTATTATGTTCATTATTTTACATAGGAATTAAATGGTTTTTTTTGTGTATTATGTTCATTACTCGAGCAAGTTGGTGAGACACGACCTATGCCGTCTAAACCCATGTTGGGAGTCCCCAAGCAGCTTGTAGGAATCCAAATGGTCAACGATCCTATCCGCTATTATCCCCTCTAATAATTTACCTACAACTGAAGTGAGACTAATGGGACGATAGTTCCCTGGACTTTCGTGATCCCCTTTCTTAAAGATAGGGGTCACGTTGGCTTCGCTCCAGTCACCAGGCTCCTGGCCCGTCTCCAACGATTTGTTGAAGACTGTAGCCAGGTGGGGAGCCACCTGGTCGCGCACCTCCCGCAACACTCTGGGGAGAAACTGGTCTGGCCCAGGAGCCTTAAACGCGCTCAGTTTGTCTATTCTATCGGCAACGACTGTCGCGGTACATCGAACACTGTCCAGGCCAGCACCTTCGTGCCTCACGCCTGGCTCGGGGATGATGCGGGTGTCCTCCCTGATGAACACTCCCGCAAAGTACTCATTAAGCACATTGGCGATAACATAACTGAAGAACTCCTTAGGATTCCCCTTGCAGAGGCTTGCCACCCGTAGTTCTTCGTTACGTTTCGCTAGTCTAACCTTCGCCTTCACTTCCCTACATAGGCGGGCATACGCTTCAGTGTTCTCATGAGAACGATTGGCCTTCGCCCTCCTATACGCTACTTTCCTATTTCGGATAGCCGAAGCGATGTCACGATTGAACCACTTAGGCTGCGTTGAAGCAGGTGTGACCCGTTTTGAAGGTATGGCAGCAGACTGCAGCACCATAAACTCGTCCCGGAATGCACTCCACACTCGCTCAACATCGCCGCCGCCCTCTATCCCCATCTCACCTACGCTATCCCTGAGGCTAACAAAGTCCGCCAACCGGAGATCGAGCTTACTGCCTCTCGAGTTACTACGCTTCACCCGAGAGAGAGAGAGAGAACTAACTACCACCCACTAATTACCTTATTAGACCTTTGTTTACTAATGCGCACACAAATTATTTCATTTAGAAATATTCTTACAAAAAAGGATTGCTAAAAATATTTATATACACCTCCTATGCATATTTCAAGTAAAAAAATGAACCTACGCTAAAATTAAATGGTACTGAATGATAAAGGATTAAGCTTATGTTATACCATTATTACGAATTTTAAATTAAATTTGCAATGCCAAATTCAGTTTTCTATTACCAAAATAAATATTCATTACCAAATTTAGGTTCATTTGGTAATTAAAAATTCCGGTTGGCAACCCTGATTATAACCAAATATTATATTCCTTGTCTATATTTATGGCGAAAGAACACTAAGCATACTGATATGAATTTGTTACAGATTGGACAAGAGCGAGAATAAGCACCGACTAGACGTGATGGCCGAATCTGCCCCCAAAACCAGGAAAATGTCAGGTTTAAAGCTCTCGGATGATGTGGGCCCAGGGAAGGAGTTCATTCCCAGCGAGGTGCCGACTTGGAGAGTCGTTCTTCAGAGAGGGATTCGTCTGCAGGAGGAAAAGTTCCTCATTCATGACATCCAAAGGTCTAAATACCCTATCAGAGAAATGACTGACGAGCTGGCTTCACTCGTGATGACTCAGTGGAGGAAGTCAAATGTAAAGTTCTCCCCGCCTGTGACAATCACGGAAAAATCGCTCTCAAATAAAATCTTTTTGAAATGGAAAGTGACAGACGTTGTGAACGGGAGAGTTAAGTCTGCTACCCAGGAGAAGAGGATGGCTGATCTGGATAAACTCTGTGAAGTCTGCGTTTGCAAGCATCAGATCTTCTTGTGCGGCTCAGAAGGGAGTGGAAGCTCCCTCAAGGGCTATGTGAACTGTAACTGTCCTTTGGAGGTGAAGATTCCTAAACTGGACCTTCAGTGGCTGTACTACCAGAGAGTGAAGACTTCCGAAGCTTCAGGAATCCAGATGTCTTCTGTAGACTTCGAAGACAGCAGGAAACAGATCGGTGCGAGGGCAATTCGTCCCTAGGACAATTCGTCCCCGGACAGTACGTCGCCTACAAAATTAATTTTTAAGTTTTAAATTGTAATATGACCTTAAGTACTCGTCGCCTTCAAAATAAAAGTAAGACACACTCGGCAACTTTTTCTTCATAAAACCTTCATAAATTAAAAATTATTATTTAAGTTAGGCTTTAAAACAAGTAAAAACCTAACCTAACCTAACCCCGTACCATAAACGGCTTAGAAGCTTTTCACAGTGCCCTGAATCGTGCGGTGAGCGCAATCCACCCCAATATATGGACTCTTATAGACGTGCTACGACGCGAAGAAGGTTTGGCGAGAAGCAAAATGCAGAAATTTCTTCAGGGGGAAGTCGTTTTTAAGAAGAAAAAATACAGAGATCTAGATAGTCGTATACTAAAATTAATAGAAAAGTATGACTCGATAAATAAGCTTCAGTTCTTAAAAGGGGTTGCCCATAATCTCAAATTTTAAATGCCTTTTATGCTTTCACTTTATGTTTTTTAATGTTTGTTACTATTAAAATGTATTGTATGTAACTGTATGTAATAGTAAATATTAGAAGTTTTTTACGTTTTCTAAAACCTAACTTAGATAATAAATTTTATTTGTACGCGGCGAACTGTCTGGGGACGAATTGTCCAGGGAAGAGTTGTCCGGACACCGACAGATCAAAGCAGCAAAGAGGAAGGAGGCTGAAGAAGCTTCTGCTGTGAAGAGGAAGAAGAGGAGGCTACTAATGAGGAGCTTCTCATGAAAGACTGAGGACGACGAAGAGCCAAACTTGTAAGAAGCTGTAAAAGAAGCCTCTGGCAATGCTGAGGCTACTGAAGCTCCTATTGATGTTCCCGCTCAAGTACCTGCAGAAACTCCAACTTCTGCTACACGAAACTACATGAAGATCCAAGGGACAGCTTCAGCAGCTTTGAGGTACAGGGTGGCAAATGTTCCGGCAGCTGCAGTTGCCACTGGCTTCCTGAACGACCTCATCAAGGCCGGTCATCTTTCCAAAGACAAGGCTTACTTGGCCATAGATGGCATGAAAGTCTGGAGGGCCAAGGAGGAAGTAATGGCTTCATCAATTGAAGCTCTCACGCAGAGGTCAGAGGAGGAGAGGATCTCTGGGATATTCTTTGATGGCAAGCAGGATAGGAACACAAAGGTGTTGAAATATGACGAAGTGACGGAGATTTCATCCTGGCAAAGTGATCGAGGAGCATTACACTATCACGTGGGAGCCTCAAGGAAAGTACCTCTTCCATTTCACTCCCGAGGAACCTGAGGAAGGAGAAAAGCCTGCTCAGGGCCTGCATGAGTGGCTTCTGGATCACGGAGCTGACGAGAGCCTTGTAATGATTGGAGGAGACTCTACCAACACCAACACGGGGTGGTCTGGAGGCGCCATAGCCCTATTGGAGAAGATGCTGGGTCGCAAGTACCACTGGATGATCTGTCAGCTCCATGTGAACGAGCTCCCCCTGAGACAATCATCAAGCGGGACGGCCCTGTAACTCCCCGGTCAGGCTTCAGTGGGCCTATTAGAAAACTTCTTGAGAAAGTGAATGAACTTGAGGTCAACTTCAACTTCAAACCAGTGGAAGGAACTGAAGATATCATAGAGCTGCCAGTAGAGATAGTCAAATCTCTCTTCACAGACCAGCGCAACTGCTATCTTCTGATCAAAGCCATCAAGTCTGGAAGTCTCAGTCCACAGTTGGCTGGTCTCAAGTGCGGACCTCTGAACCAATCCAGGTGGCTCACTACTGCACAGGCCATCTTGCTGTTGTGGATGAGGGAGCACGGACTGAAGGGGGAGGTGTTCAGGAGGCTCGAGGTACTCGTGAAGTTCTGCCTTAACTTCTACTTCAAATGTACTACGACATCAAAGTGGAGCACCACCTCAAATTTGGCCCTGCACACATTTTTTCAAGCCTGAGGCTGCTGAGGAACCAGACTACCGAGGTCGGGAACATCATCTCTGCTGCAGTTATAAGAGGAGCTTACCACGCACATCCTGAGAACATCCTGGCTTCATTCCTGTGCAGTGAGGATGAGCATCAGAGAGCTTTTGCTGTGAACCAGATAGAGAAGATCAGAGAAGGAAGAGACTTTGGTGATACGACAGTGAGGCCCCATAAAATTCCCAAAGTCAACCTGCAAGCCACTTCACCTGAGGATCTCATCAACTGGGAATCAGAGAATATTTACGAGCCTATTTTCACCTGCAAGATGACTTTGACTGAGCTCGAGGATCTCAGGAAAACTCCACTCAAAGTGGACGCTTTCTCTGTTCATACTCAGTCCTGCAAGAGAGCTGTACAGGAAGTCTCAACTGCTTCCCAAGCTGTGTACGGTCACGAGAGGAGAGATGGGTGGGTGAGAGCCAGGATAGACCATCGAGAAATGCTCCCAGTGTTCAGATCGAAGCAGGACTTACTTAAGAGTTTTTCAGGTTCGAGTGGCTGATGAAGAGGCTGAAGCCATCGTTAATGCTCATAAGAGCTGAAAGTCCAAAGTCCTCATAAGATCATAATATAAGATCTTATGAGGCCACGCTTTTCAGGGATCCAGGAAGAAGAGACGTGTAAACCTACACGTGGAGGTGGCAAGTCTCCCGCTACTCGATCATAGTAGAGCTGGTGAGCCGCGCCTATTCTTTGAAGAAAAACTTAAAATTCTTAAGTTTTACGTGAAATCTAAACATTTTTTCAGCACCCAGAGGTGTTGAAACACGCAAGAACAGCTGCGCGCTTTGGCTTGGGTGCCCTGAGGCTGCGTTAGGCAGCCTTCAAATCAGAAAATCGCGATTTTGACCATGAAAATTAGATTTTTCGGAAAAGTTGCAAATAATAAATCCATCTTGGAATTAATTTTTACATAGGAATACATATTAACCACTTTGTTTTTCCAAAATTTCAACCCTGAACGCAGAGTATGATATGCCCTATTGCCCATCCCGATATCTGCAGTTCCCTTTTGCGTAGTATTTACATACAGTTTTTTCTACGCTTCTACTTATCTTATCTTATCTTATCTTCTTATTTTCAATGTTCTTAATTTTGGTATCATTATTTTTCTTTGGCTGTTTATTTCCTACGTTTTTAGTCATCTTTTTATTATTTCGCTCGTTGGGCAGTTTTACTACCTCGTAACTTTTACTTATCTCTTGTCTTTCATCTATGTCTTCAGTCCGTATTGTATTGTTTATATCGTTATTATATTGTTAATTTGTTATTCTCTCTCTCTCTCTCTCTCTCTCTCTCTCTCTCTCTCTCTCTCTCTCTCTCTCTCTCTCTCTCTCTCTCTCTCTCTCTCTCTCTCTCTCGAAACGGGAAGTAAGTTGGATTTGAAACGGTTTAGGACTAGTGTGTGTGGGAATTACTTTACGTATAAGATCTGTGACACATGGAACAGGTTACCTTCGGAAGTTGTGAACAGTTCCTCTGTGGATCAGTTCAAGAAAAGGTTAGACCAAATCTTGCACACTATTTGTGTGTACAAAATTTTCCCTGGCACCCGTTGCCATTGGTACCTCCTCGGTATGGGCCGCAAGGCCTTTTGAGGTACTTCTTTTCCTTGTAACTCCTTGTAACTCTCTCTCTCATCCACCCGATTTTCATTTGGACATTTCCAGACTCTTGTTTCCCCATCATTTCCTCCTTTTTTGTAACACTCGAAATTGCTTTCTCCATTTCTTTAAATACCGCAAAGGAGTTTACAGTCTGTGTACATGCGTCACACAGAAATTTGATTCCCACGATTTGTTTCGCGTTCGAGACAAGAGATATTTTCCTACCATCCCAATTCATGCAGATAAAGTCGTGCAGTTTTCGACAGAAATCGCATCTTATTGCTGCATTTTCAGTTGTTTCCAGATTACACAAATTGCAAATTAAGTGAGAATTTGGACCCATGGTCATGCTATTCATTAATTAGCGTAAAAAGAAATACACACACAAATTTTTATTTTCCTCTTTTCTTTCCTTTCGATGGTCACGAGCGTTTTCTGACCTTTTTCCTGCCTTGTTTCAAAATTTATCGAATGCCAACCGTATTACGGTTCAAATATATATATATATATATATGTACTACTTTATGAGAGTTTTAACGACAGTTTAAGATCAACCTACTGTCGACCCCTCTACTGCATCCCGCCTCATTTGCAAGATTTGGTGGAGGGAATTGCTCTGTTCTCATGCCCTTGTAGCCAACTACGCATGACTGGTCAGGAACTTTGCACAGAATCCGTCCAGATGGTTCTTAAAGTTATTCAGGTCGGTGTGCTGGAAGTTCCTCACTTCTGGTAGGGCATTAAAAATAAAAAGCTTTGGGCGTCGTATTTCGAGGGTATTTTTCCATCCTCGTTTTCATGGTCCCCTGTCCCACCGCAGCTGGGACAGTATAAAATCTGCCTTTTCTCTCTCTCTCTCTCTCTCTCTCTCTCTCTCCTCTCTCTCTCTCTCTCTCTCTCTCTCTCTCTCTCTCTCTCTCGAGAGAGAGAGAGAGAGAGAGAGAGAGAGGAGAGAGAGAGATATTGGTTTTGGGTAACCATACAAAACAGGTTGAGAACCACTGCTCTAGACACTCTTGTCGAAAAAGTTTTAAAACATCCAAATCGACTGACTTGTAATGAAATTAAAGAAAAAGAACCTATTTGGATAGAGGGAGATACTTTTTGGGTCTGTGACTTCTGTTGTCGCTATTCTGAATCTGATGATGTTCCAAACCATTTTAGAAAGATTTAGAAGAGCTTGTTTGGCTATGTTAAAAAAAGACCAGAGAAACGACAATTTTAAGACTTTTTTGAAAGTTCATGAAACCAATGAACTACGCAATTGGTGCCAAGAAAAAAGCTTAAGCCAATGTTGATGAAGAGAAGAAAGATGTTGTGAATCGTCAGGGGGGGACAGGCTGGTGGTAAGAAATGTTTTTTCTGCCTCAAGGATTCACTCAGTTCAAAAGATTTTGTACGCTTGAATGAAAACAATTTAATTGAAAATTTAGACTGCGCAACAAAAAATGACAAACTGTGAACTCTTTAATATGATAAACGCAGCAGCGAAGAAAGTGTCTGAAAATATCCACGAGTTCAAAAAGAGTCAAATCCTTCTCAGTCACTTTTCATAAGGTTACTATTGTCCGATTTTACACAGTCATTCTAACCTTTTCTTTTGGAGAGAAAATATTCACGTGTTGCTAAATAAAATTCATCTGTTGGCAACTGCCGATTACTCTGCCACAGGAACTGCTTCAAAGTTGCATCAGTCTTCATGGAAACTTTTGGTTTAACGAGGGATGTATTGGCCACAAAAGTGAAACATTTCCTTTATGATGGGGTGTATGTAACATAGGAAGAGAGAGTAAGAGGGACAGGAAGCCTTTCCCCTTATTCGTCACATTGCTTCGGAAGTTGGCCTTCAGCCGGATGATATTACTGTGTCAATGGGATATTGCTCATCGCCTTCAGCTTATCTACAACAATGTATTGAAAAAAGACCCATTCTTGGAAAAGATTTTCAAATTCATTCGTTTTTCACAGCATGAAGTCATAGAACAGGCCAAACTACAATTTTTTCCTTAGAGGTAGCTCAGATGCTTTATCATGTCCTAAAAAATAAAAGAGCAATCAACTCGATTTGTCAGATCAACCCTCGGGGCTCTTTGCATCTTTTGTCGCAATGCGCCAACACTACATGCAATTGTTGGTAGAAGCTTGACAGGTTGTGTAGAGCCAAATGACAACGCAGGAGGAAATGAAGCCCAAAAAACTTTGTAAAGAATTGAGTAATGGTGAAAAGTTGACAGCTGTATTTGGAATATGCCAGTTGCTTGAACTCTATGCCAGTGTAAGCCTAACCAACCGGCACTCTAATTTTTCTCCAACTACCATTTTCAAAACTTTAGACAAAAGTATGAAAAAAACTTGAAAAATACGCCGAGAAGTGGATACGAGAACAAGATCCATTGAAGGTGGCAGGTATTAGTTCGTCTAAAGGTCTAATGGAGGGCCTTAAACAAGGAATCTACCACCCTGTTGTCACTGAGCAACAAGTAAGAAGTCAAGCTTGGAACTCAATTGGTTTTGGTGCTTCAAGCGTTGTCAATGAAGTGGAAAAACTGCTACAAGACAATGAAGAAACTGATATTCGAAACGAGACGGTGCTCATGCGCAATCGGGGTGCAGAAGTTTGCATTGGAGGTTTTACAGAGAATCGTCTGAATCAGTAGAAATCAAGTTGAGCATTTCCGTATTTGCAGTTAGTGAAATCGGTGAAACAGAGGATCAAAAGAAGCGAGTTGCAGAAACATGCTTCTTCTCTTTGGAACATTTGGTGAAAACACTGAAACCGAGGAATCCGTCTTCCTGAACAAGCTCAGATCACCTGCCATTTCTTCGATTCCCGGTGCATGGGCTGAAAGCTATTATGTCGCGAGTGTCTTCCAAGTTACACTGCATGGCAACAATTTGGTTCTCTCAAAATGTAAGAGAATGCGGATATTTCTACTGAGAGGGTATGGGTATGAAAACTTTTCGTTGATAAACATCAAGTAGTTTTCCTGAATATGTACATCCTTTTCAGGATTTTAACATTCGCACAATGAGGCAAAAGCAGAGACTCGGTAATATCATGATTCATGAATGCTACTGGCTCCGAGGTGGAATACTCATCCATACCACTTCAGTCAAGAAATATGGTTGCGCTTCAATTTTCCTCCCTTACACGCGTACAACTAGACAATCTGATTGAGAAAACCCTTGATGTTTGGCTTAACAAGTAAAAGTACCCCTTTTTTTTAAGTTTGGGGATCTGTCTCCTGCCAATAAACAGCATTATCATCATCATCATTTTTATAGTCTTAGCAGTGGGTAGGGTTTTTATTATTATTATTATTATTATTATTATTATTATTATTATTACTACTACTACTACTAGTTTCAGTACGTGTTTTACTTCTCTCTCTTTTAGTTTGTTTGTGTTTAAATGTATTAGGTACTGTTTGATTTATCTTATCGCTTATTACCTTCAAGAATACTGTACTGTTACGTGATTTATTATATCCTTCCGCCAATAAAGCTTATCATTATCATATAAATTATCCATTTATCATTTCACATTCATTTTTGGTCACCATAAAAAAATTACCAATTGGTTATTCTTTTCTAAAACGCTACAATTTCTCTTTCCCTTCCCTTCCCTTCCTTCCTCCCTTTTTTTTTTTCCTTCTTCAAGCCTCTGAAAATTTTTCCTGGAGATTTCCCAGACTTATTTGGAAGAATATCCACCCCTGTAATCTTCACTACCTCGCAGGATTGAGCATTCCACATCACTAATCTTTCGCATCACTTTGTTATAGTAAGACTTTTTTTTTAATTAACTGGATCGACAAGCAACATACAAGATGAAACATATATATATATATATATATATATATATCGTAAAGAACGACGCTTGTATAGGAGAATATTCCGCGCGATGATTTAACTTCCGTTATTTATGGGCTATGTCGTGGCCATGTCGCAACATCGCTTCCCGTTAGATCAGCGAGGTTAAGGGGCGGTGGGTTTGGGTAGTAGTCGGATAGTCGGATGGGGATCGTTCTTAAAGTCCAGATGATATAGCGACCTATAGTTCGGACCTATAGTTATAAGTCCCCTCCTTTAAACGACTTTTTTTTTGGCTGTTGCTGTTGGTTAAAAAAACTCCAATCACTACTGCCTTCTTTTACGGGGCCATAATCTGTATACCAGTGAGCTACACAAAACAACCCCTTCTTTTAAGGGTACACTAAAATCTGTCTCAAGTATTCCAAGTTAAGAACTGAAATACTTAGTCATTCAACGTCCTCAGTTATTGGACAGACGTTAAGAAAGAACCTCAAGCAGTTACTTCGACTTAAAATACCACTGGACGCAAAATAATGTATTTGTAGTTGAAAAAAATATTCCCTTCCCATACCATGAAATAGAAAAGGATGTTCTCCAATCATAGGCTAGAAATAATATTAATGGACCAATCAGAATTGGGCTTTCAAAATGCTTCCCAAACTTTAGAAAATAGCTGCTCGATCTGTATGGAAAAGCCAGGAAAATGATGCTGTCCGGTACTCGATATAAAATCATTATTTCAATGCTACTCCATATACAGTACAAAACAGATTTAGAATGAAGAGCGAGAGAGAGAGAGCGAGAGAGAGAGAGCGAGAGAGAGAGAGCGAGAGAGAGAGAGCGAGAGAGAGAGAGCGAGAGAGAGAGCGAGTAAAAAGATAATGAAATGTGTGATTTAGATTGTTTTTATTAGACGAGTCTCCTCGAAGAGGGAAGTTGCGATTTCAGTCACGAAAGTATCTCAACAGAACACATTCATAGACAGGAGACGGGGAGGGGTAGGGAATGGGGAGAGGGCAAGGAGGGAACCCTCCCTCGTAGGAGAAAGAGGGGTGAAACCACCCCTTCTTCGAGAGAAAGGATGAGGGTTGTCACGGAAGGTATTAGGGTAAACTTGAGAAGGAAAGGGGAACTGTGAAGAGGGGCCTATACTATTTCATCGACACTAAGAAACTAACAACCCAACCTAACCAGTCTAATCTAACCCACAATAACTCGTCGATCGGGTGTCGTTAGTAAGGAGAAGAGTACTAACGAAAGGAAACGTCGAAAAACTAGCAAAGGAAAAGGAAACACTAACGACGGTGTCGTTACGAAATGTAAACTTTTTGCGATGACGATAATGGCAAGCACTGAAAAGAACGGTTTGCGGGTATACTGCACCCACTGACGGGAACAATATGGGAGGGGGGGGGGGCACCATTATACCATCATTAGTTCGAATACAACGACGGAACTGTCATCCGAGAGACCAGAACTCTCTCTCTCGGCCCCACACCGACGAACAACTGGCACTCGTATCATTCAAACGAACGCGGAACAAGAAACATTCGTTATACGCTAAACAAATTCTAACTCGAGAAAATATGTTATGCGATACAGCCGTCCCTCTAATTACGAAGACTTACAATACCGCCGAATGTACGTAAATAATAATAATAAGCTTCTTAAATGTAAATACCGAAAATAAATAAACGCGTTCACTGGTTGCCTCATCCGCGAACATTGCATTAAACATAGGACTATAAATAGCCTGTATCGATCCAAATCAAACGTTTAATTATTACCTAAGAGGAAAGATTCCCGTAACGTGGTTTTACACGCGTACAAAAGACGCCTATTCAACGTTAGCAGCCTTTTTATGCGTGAATAATTAATTATAGTCTGCAAAACATTACACTGAATCCTTACATGTTAGGTCCGTTATTATTGTTGTTATTATTTATTGTTGTTATTATTTATTATTATTATTATTATTATTATTATTATTATTATTCGCGCAGCATTCCACCGTACTTCTCATAATTTCCAACCTTGAAATTGAATAAATTTGGAGACAGTGGCAAACCATACAATATTATACGATACATAGCGTGAAACAACCCAATAGACCCATTTGATAATACCCTTTACTTTTTAATAACAGAGCCTAGTAATCTCACCTCGACGAATGATCAGAAGTTCCCGACTGGGAACCAATAATAATACCCAGTCGCGTCTCGTACATTTTAATTGAAGTGTAGCTTCTTAATCAGATAAAGGATTCGTGGGCGGTGACCAATGTCTCAATACGCCCAATACTTTAATCACGAGAGAGAGAGAGAGAGAGAGAGAGAGAGAGAGAGAGAGAGAGAGAGAGAGAGAGAGAGAGAGAGAGAGAGAGAGAGTTACAAGGAAAAGAAGTACCTCAAAAGGCCTTGCGGCCCATACCGAGGAGGTACCAATGGCAACGGGTGCCAGGGAAAATATTCTACACACTCAAATAGTGTGCAAGATTTGGTCTAACCTTTTCTTGAACTGATCCACCGAGGAACTGTTCCTGTTATTGAAAGTTTATTTTTGTTTCAACTATCCTAATAGTAGTAGAAAACTGGATAGAAAAGTAGAAGGCTCTCTCCCCACCCTCCGCTCCCTCCCTGCCAGAGGCAGGTACGAAAAAAGGTTGAAGAAAATACCTTGACCCTGGAAAAGTAGCCAAGGAAATTTTACAGGAAAGTGGAGAATATATAAATAGCTCTATATTTACCTTGCTCACAGAGACACCGTGCAAGCGAACTCCTGCAGAGTTTCCTGAGGTTTTAATCTTAAACTATGACTATGACTATGACTATGAGAGAGAGAGAGAGAGAGAGAGAGAGAGAGAGAGAGAGAATCCCTTCTCCATATGATATAATTGCACATTTCGCTCTCATATAAAGCCTTCTAAAGGGACAATAAATAAGGAAATGAAGTTCGGAGTGCTAAAATAAACAACAAAACTGTCTCGAATTTTTTTTTTTAGGACTCGAGAACACGCACGCGGCACAACTATGATGATTATTATTATTATTATAATTATAATTATGAGGCAGAGGGAACAGCAATGGAACAGAGGGGAGAGGGGGTGAGGAATAAAAAAAATAAAAATTGAAAAAAAAAAAACGAAATTGTGCTGAAAAAAAAAAAAAAAAAAAAAAAACGAACCGAAACTTAAACCTCTGATGACGAAACAGTCAAGAAAGACATAAAACACAACCACAGCAGCTGTATGAAGGGGGGGGGAACCCATCGAGTGTGTCATTCTTTCTTAATCTTAATGGGATAACTCGCTTAAATTCATAAAAAAAAAATTTTAAATAAAACAAAAGCCACCGAAAAATACATTGGGAGACGTCGTCAGTAGAAGGCCCCTCACCCACGAAAGAGAGCTTTCCTCAAACGAGGAAAAGGTAAATATTGATTAACGCCGAATGATTCCCACACTTCGTATATGCAGAAAATTAAATCTCGCACTGTTGCGTGTCGAATAATTTCGTTCACTAACTTCGAAACTATCAAAAGCACCTCGTAACTTCCCACAAATGAGTACGTACAGTCTAAGTGCATCCGAAAATGACAAAACTGGACACCTTCAATAGAAGCACACCTTCATTCAACCTTCGCAATATATTATTAAAATGAGACCAAATTTTGTAAACACCTTAACGCTAGTTTTTAACAGATAAAGTGGACTGATATAGACAGAATTCGGATCACCTGAAGATCAGGGCCCCCAGCCTTCTTTAGTTAGCCTTAAAGGCTAACTAACGAAAATATCACGACTTAACCTAACCAATCGTTAGGTCAACTGTACGCCCTTGACAATTGGTTAGGTTAAGTCGTGATATTTTCGTTAGTTAGCCTTATAAAGCTAACTAAAAAAGGCTGGGGTGACGGATCTTCAGGTGATCCATATATATTATATAAAATTTTAAACAACTTAAAAAAGTATGTTTGGACTTTATACTAACAAAAGTACTCTGTCTGAAATTATGAAGTCCAGTTTCGTTCAAATTTAGCTGGAAAAACAAACAAAAAGAAACCTAAGTTACTTCAAAATAAGTTTTGTTTAGTTTAAAACACACAAAATTCTCTTTACTTGGAATTGGGATTAACTTCATGTAGGAAATTTGAAAATGATTAATTCCAAGTAAATATAATCTTATTTTGAAGCAATATTTATTTATTATTAAGTTTAATTTCGATAAAACTGAGCCTCATAATTTCGAACAGAGTCTACTTTATTGGACTAAAATCCAAGCACATTTGTTTAAATCAAGAGTGCACGGAACAGCTATACCCAAACTGCAGGAACCTTTCAACGACAAGCTGGAAAACCAAAACCACCTTCTGCCACCCACCCCGAGTCCTCCTCTATAAGCCTACATCTGTTCCCGTCCCTTTATTAATGATTTGAGTAACACCAGCAGCCAGTAATGCGATTGGACCTTATGACCTACTCCTAACTCCTATTCCTCCTCCTTCTGCGTGTGGGGACTTACCGCCAACATGAATGCCGGGTTCGGAAGGCATTAAAAAGCGACCATCCTCGATCTCCTTTCTTACCTGCGAACACAAAATAAACGCATTACTTCGGTCGTAAACTTTAACGTAGGAACGTAATAATCAACGTACACAACACGGGGTAAACCCGTTTATTTCCTACATAAATACATTTCAAACAAAACATACGAAAAAAAAATTGAATGGGAACTAACTAATATATATATATATATATATATTATATATATATATATATATATATATATATGATACACACAGACCGTGCATAATAATAAATTATTGGTTTTGTTTAACCTCCTTCGTAACATCTAAGGTCATATGACGGAGGGGACCTACAGCTTGACGTGGGATCCGAACCACCGGTCGCTACATAGTCTGGACGCAGCGGACGGTCTCCCAGCCAACTACTATCCGACCTAATGTCGCTTAACTTCGCTGATCAACGGGAAGCGGTGTTAGACATTGGATACGACGCACAGTGCCACAAATGGGTTAAAAAACGGCCAAAATTATTTTTTTCAATTGTACTTAGTTTTATGTAGTTGAAATATTTAATTATGATTTATTTTAATAAAAAATTATGTTTAGTACCTTTTGTATATATGTAATGGTGACATATTGAGTGATTTTTCTATAAATAATAATAATATTCCAAATCAATAGGTTATGACCTACTGTAGTTTCTTAAGTTTCTCAAATTACTAAAAATATACTAAACAGATAATTGTTAATTAGGCCTATGTTTTGCAGATTATGTCAAATGACATACTAAAATAAGTATGGTTTCATTTTAATCACTATACACATCTATTGTTTAAAACATTATTTGATAACCTGCCACTATATCAGAAGGGGTAAATAAAAAACATCGTAATACCTCTTAAAGTTTATGAAATTAATTCCCCCAAAATAAGTGTGACAACTGATATGAAAAAAGTGTAAATAGTGTAAACAAAATTACAAAAACTTCATATTTAGAACATATCTTCCTCATCAGAACTAATATTTAAATTCTCTAATATTTCACTCTCTTTTAAAAGTGAACGTGCCTCTTCTGACATCTCTCTCAATTTGGGGTTTCTATTCTTTTTTCGAACTGTACTAATGACTGGATCGCTTGATACTAAAAGATAATGAATTTGAGCTTGCATAGTATTCAGTCGAGATGTTTTTCTTGAATGATGGAGACGAACATTTCTTATTACTTTATGTAGACATTCTTGGCATTCTTCTGAATAAGAACCGATTGGATATAGATGATTTTTCATCACCAAACCTCCATGTAGAAGTACTTTGTGTACTGAAGCAGGAATTTTATACCATGGATATAAATTTACAATAGTCGTAGCAGCTTTTCGACAATAAGATTCAAATTTTGCAATGTCAACTTGGTTTTGACAACTGAGAACCTGCAAACTGAAACACTGTAACTGGGAATCACGCATCACTCTTCTTGCAGACTTAGTTAGTTAATACATGAAAAACATGTTCTAACACGCAAAGTCGCAAATAGTCGCAAAAAAGTTTTGTTTCTTTGATTTACTTAAAGGTTGCATCAATGTTTAACACAAAAATTACATTCCCCAAAATCCCCCATTTTTTGTTTTGCTAATTTTACACATTTTCTAGATAACAATTTAATCTGTAATCTATGATATTGCCATAGTTTTTTTAATTAATGCTATCTTTTTAGTTTTCAATAAAAAAATATGCATGAAAATGTTCTAAACTGTTTATTCTTTCATAGAACTAAGCAGAACATGAAACTACAGACAATTTTTTGTGATATAGTAACTTCAAGTAAGTTGTTAGAACAAACATATTTTGTCCCCTCCAAGATATTTTAAGACAATGTATATTATTTCGTAGATTTTTCTTGCCTTAATGTAAGAGAATAAAATTTCAAATACTTAAATCAGTAAGTAGAAATGTTTTATTTTGACGTGGAAATGGTTTTAATAGAATTTACTTAAATTTGTTATTTTTGGTTTTTGACCGTTTTTTAACCCATTTGTGGCACTGTGCGACGTAGCCCGCAGACCGTGCATGGAACAAGGAACTCTTCCGGAAAATTAAATCCACTATAGTCCGAATAAGTAATGGTAAATGACAAACACTATAGTTTTTTCTTTTTCATGATGTTAGCCCGAGGTGGGCAAGGGTCACTCGCAAAGAGGCCCAAAAACATAGCGTCCCTCACCAGCTATCTGCAGAACAGATAGGATCCAGCTTTGAGACAGGATCTAGGGTTTACAGCTACACCTAACCTACTATATTCAGGACCTCAATATAAGCAAAAGACTCGTTGCATTCACGTCGGATTGAATAGTGAGTGACCCGTTGCCCATGTTGGGCTAACATCATGAAAAATAAAAACTATAGTGTTTGTCATCTACCATTACTTATTCGGACTATAGTGGATTTAATTTTCCCAGAAGAGTTCCTTGTTCCATGCACGGTCTGTGTATCATGGAGAAACCTCAGAGGACCATTCTGAGTTCAATCCCATATATACAGGGTGTACATAAAGTCAGGATCTATTTTTGTGAAGCACTTGGAAATTATATGGAATTCAATCATAAAATGATAAAGTGGTAACATTTATTAAATAATTAAGAGTAGGATTCGACGTGACGCCCATCAGTATCCCTGCACAGCTCAAATCGTTCCGCAGCAATTTCTAAACACATTCTGGAGCATTTGCGGGGTTATGTTATCTGCAGCAGTTCGTATACGTAAGTTTTCAAGACTCGTAATCTTCGTCTGATAGACGTGCGATTTGATAAAGCCCCATGCAAAGAAATCTAAAGGGGTTAAATCTGGTGATCTCGCTGGCCAAGGTCTGTTGCTTCCGCGTCCGATCCAGCGATTTGGAAAACGTCCATTTAGATAATCCTGAACAATTTTGGCATAGTGACAAGGAGCACCATCATGTTGATAGACGACGGTACTAACAATCCTATCCCCGTCGTCTATCAACATGATGGTGCTCCTTGTCACTATGCCAAAATTGTTCAGGATTATCTAAATGGACGTTTTCCAAATCACTGGATCGGACGCGGAAGCAACAGACCTTGGCCAGCGAGATGACCAGATTTAACCCCTTTAGATTTCTTTGCATGGGGCTTTATCGAGTCGCACGTCTATCAGACGAAGATTACGAGTCTTGAAAACTTACG
The DNA here is from genome assembly GCA_023014485.1 of Bathynomus jamesi. Taxonomy (NCBI): domain Eukaryota; kingdom Metazoa; phylum Arthropoda; class Malacostraca; order Isopoda; family Cirolanidae; genus Bathynomus; species Bathynomus jamesi. The sequence goes on along the minus strand of JAJOZX010001403.1, from coordinate 19,240 downwards.
TATACGAACTGCTGCAGATAACATAACCCCGCAAATGCTCCAGAATGTGTTTAGAAATGCTGCGGAACGATTTGAGCTGTGCAGGGATACTGATGGGCGTCACGTCGAATCCTACTCTTAATTATTTAATAAATGTTACCACTTTATCATTTTATGATTGAATTCCATATAATTTCCAAGTGCTTCACAAAAATAGATCCTGACTTTATGTACACCCTGTATATATATATATATATATATATATATATATATATATACTAGTGATGGATCGAATAACCGCAACCGCAACCGCACTACAACCGCACAAAAATTCACAACCGCAACCGTAACCGCAGTTCCATAAGTGCGGTTGCGGTTGTAAGGTGAAAATGCAGCAAAAATATTATTCTTGAAATTCACACTGCCTGTCATTAAGTTTGACATCAGTTTTTCAAATGAATAATAATCCATAACTTTCCAATGGGTGGAGGCTGGGGAAAGTGGTAGGTGGGATGAACAGTGCGATGGGTCCTCGTCCCTCATCCTGGTAACACAGTGCAAAATATGGTTTTAATTAATTTGACCTATTCTTTCATAATAGCTATATAAGTTTAGAATATACTTCATTTAAATAGTATTTATTTAGTAAATACCTTATGTAACACAAGTTTTGCAACACACAAATAGCGGTAGCGGTGTATTGCAAAACTTGTGTTCAACATAAGGTATTTACTAAATAAATACTATTTAGTATATATTATGTACCAAGTGTGGCTAAATCCAGTTAATAATTACGCATTTTTCCTAGTATATGATAACCGCAACCGCAACCGCGGTTGGAAAAAATTCGACAACCGCAAACACAACCGCAACCGCGTTGTGAAAAACCGACCACTCGATCCATCACTAATATATATACACACACACACACACATATATATATATATATATACGCCTGGCTCAAGACGGTACTGTATGAGCCGGGTATGGCCTGGCTACGTGCGATGGAGATCACAAAAGAGCAACTGGCTCCTCCAGCAGGACAGGCTTAAAGATGGGACCATGGCCATCAGCTTGACCTTCGTGTGAAGAAGACCGACGCACGTAACTACTACCAGATGTGTGTGTGTGTGTGTGTGTGTGTGTGTGTGTGTGTGTGTGTGTGCGAGCGGGGTAAGTTCTTAAGTTTTAACCAAATCAGAACCTATGCACTCGTGTTTCCTTGGGGTAAATACATGCCCTTTTCTCCCCTAAATATTACATTCAATCGCAACCTCAAATTACTGTACAGCACGGACGGTATGAAAGCCTTCTTCTGAAATGTAAACCTTTTTACAGGAATTCATCATACCCAAAATTAGCCAAGTTACGTCAACAAATAATATTAACGTCGACTCTAAACGCGTTAACGTTAAAGAACGACGAGGAATGAGGCGACGTTAGACGGAGAAAGGGGAAGTGAAGCATTGAACATCCAATAGCGATTGGACCCTTCCCAAACCAAAGCTTTAAATCCCGACCAAGTTACCGCTTACAACTTACGAACTATTGCCTCAACCTAATCCTTACGAAAACGTTCCAACTTCTTTGTTCTAAAGAGGGGATATTTTAAAGGTTGTGGAAAAAGAGGGGGGTGGAGGGAACGAAGGCGAGCTGACCCCATGTACGGGAAAGAGGTCATGGTAGACATACATTATAACAACAGGCAAGTTAGTGTTATACCAAAGCTATAACAGTTCGTAATAGGCCTAAGTGAACGCGAAAAAGCCGAATATTTGTCTTCCAGTCACGTGCTCTGAAGTGGGGGCTAATTTTTCAAAAATATGACCCTCCCCCCTCCCAACACACAGACACAAAAAAAGTCGTTCCGAATTATGTTTCAAACGGTTTCAGATGGTTGGAGATTGGGCTGGGATGATTGCAACAAATTATTCCAATAAGATAACTTATTAATTATTGTACTTTGCTCGCTCTAATATGTATAATAAAGTTTGTCATCGTGATACATACATATACAGATCATGGGAATACTTCTTATCGCTTCTACAGGAACCCACCACGGAATGGACAAGGACAACAAGCAAAAGCAGTGCCAAGTAGGTTTCTAAAAAGTGCCACTGCATACTAACGAAACTTCTTTAGAAGCAGTGCCAAGGAAGTCTAATAAAGAGTGCCATTGTACACAAACGACACTTTCTGACCTAACTCTCATCACGCACGAATGCAAAAAACCATTAGTCCGATTTATCAGTGGTGGTAGTCGCATTTTATTATCTTTGGTACGTGCATGGTTCATTAGGAACAAGATGGCCCTCGAGTTTACGTTTCCTTTTTGGAGGCCATGTAAGTGCATTCTCTCTCTCTCTCTCTCTTCTCTCTCTCTCTCTCTCTATATATCTATATATATATATATATATATATATATATATATATACACACACACACAAGGGGTCAAAAACGGGTTTATCCTGAGCATTTGATCAAACTCAAAAGTAATAAATTTAATTAATGAGTTGAATAAACATTTCTTTATTACTATTTCTATACACTTCACCCTCTTCTGGGAACCTAACCACGACGTACCTACACAATTTTCAATTACGCACAGATTTGCTATCGTAACACTGGAAGAAGTTAAGTCGTGGGAAATACCACTGTTGTGACATTGACTATTGTCCTCCAGCCACGAAAATCTAGTTAACTAGATCATCGGACGATTAATTGTAAGAAATATTAATCGCCGATTAATGAACTGACCGATTAATCACCAATCAACCGAAATTCAGTGTGTGTGTGTGTGTGTGTGTGTGTGTGTGTGTGTGTGTAAGGGCTAACTACATAAATTTGGGCTAAAGAGTATTATCACAAAATTCATAATTTTAAATCTTGCTTTTCTAGATAGGCTACCTGCTGTATGATGTCTGCGTATTCATAACCAATAACCATTCTCATAGTCCATGGCAGTGGTTCTCAACCTTTTTATGCCGCGACCCTAAATTGGCCACCAACAGGACCCTCGGCCTTACGATAAAATTTAAATACGTATACTATAAATATAAATTGAATTAAGAAATGGTGAATATAGTGACCCTTTCTGACCCTACTTGAGGACCCCGGCGACCCTGATTTGGGTCGCTCCCGAGGTTGGGAACTACTACTGGTCTATAGTATCAACAACAACTCGTGTATTCCTTTATTTTCCACTTCTATATTGAAGAAATACGCTACTGAATTCGTTAATCCAAAATAATTTGTTCCCTTAACTATATTAACGAATGTGTACGTAATAATAATACCAATAATATTCCATACTGTACATTACTAATCTATTTCCAAATATTATCAATGACTAAATAATGCTACTATAAATGGATATATTTCAAGAATTAAAGCATTTCCCGTTAAAACCACCTTTAAAATATTATTTCCCGTCCTTCAGTTCAATATTGAGTGAGGCCGGCCGCGCGGGATCGTCTTGAGACTCACGACTGGAGTCGTCAATGTAAAGTCACGCGTGACTCGAGAGACGATCCCGCGCGCGGCCGGCCTGAGCGAGCCAACTTCCGCTGCCAACAATTCCGCCTGAATCATTCATTCGGACGAAGATAAAGCTCGTTGGCCCTCCTCCTCCTCCTCCTCCTCCTCCTCCTCTCCTCCTCTGGTTAGGTAGGGTGCCCCAGAATTTAACTCGGGGCGCGAGTGAACCAGGGGACCTAACTAAGGAAGAAGACTCATTAGTAAATGCCTTAATTACCCAAATTCGAAAGAGGATCGAACCCGCGTCTCCCCACAGTTCAGCAGCCCGGCGTCTTAATTAACCACTATTCAAATCTTCTAACCTATACATTTTTTACACTCGCGAAAGCCAATTAACTAAATTAATCCGACATAATGTCGAGTTCAGTAACCGCCTCGTTACTAACCTACCATCAACGTATGAATGAAAGTGATACGACATATATATATATATATATATATATATATATATATATATATATATATATATATATATATATATATATATTATATATATATATATATATATATTGGACAATAATCTGGTTGGGAAGTCTTAATGCGTCACTGCAAATAACTTTTGTCTTACTTAAGGCGTGAAAAACGGTCCCCTTAAATTGTCACAAGAAATCATTATGGCGCAATTTAAGGGCACGTTTTTTCACGCCTTTATATAAAAGTATAAATAAAGACCCGCACCAATGATTTTTATTAATTACATACTATTTGCAAGCTACATTATGTAACAGGTTCATTGAAAACAAACTATGCCCTGCGTAAGAGAGCTGTAACTGTAAGGAACGTGGTAACTGACATGGTATCATCTTTGCACTACCATTTACATTTAAAACATGTTCAGGATTTCTCAGCAGTGTGTGTGTGTGTGTGTGTGTGTGTGTGTGTGTTTGTTTTAATCATATCCGTGGGTATGATGATGAAGCATAATTTTCACGTGAATGCATTATAATATTTATTGAGGTGCGGAAGCCTTTTGACATGTTTAAACTGGTCAGTTCTCGACACATCATTTTCACTTGTGAAGGGTTGCACAAACAAAACCAGAAAAACTAAAAACATTTTATAGCTTTACACGCGGTGGTTTTGCGTGAAATTCACTGTCCCAAGGAAGTGAAACGCGTTACTTCATCTTTGAATTTGAGTTAGTGTAGGAGGGAATTGCTTCGCTCCTTTAACTTTCCTTCCAACGTACGTTTCAAAGAATTTTTTACATTTACACTCTCGGGTCCTAAACGGCAAAACTATTCTCCCTGAAAGTAGTGCCTCTTCCTTATCTGACCTTTAGTTCAGGAATATTTCACTTTTTTTAAGGCGCCCACTACCGTAGATACGCGAGCCGCATCTCATTCTTGAATCTCCCCTCCCTTTCTTCTCCGAAACCCTAATGGCCGAAGGAAGGTTTAAAGAGGCGGAGGGCTTCTCTCGCAGTTCTCCGTCGTCGGATGGAGTCTGGGTTAAGAAGTAAAGAAACGTCGGTTTTCCTCGATTTTTCCATCATCCACCATTATTCCACCATCTCGTTTAAGATCTTCACTCGTCGATTTCAGGCTTCAATTTTGTTTTGTAGTTTACAAGTTCCAAATAAGTTCAATTACTACGAGAGCTTGGTATTACTTACGTTTCCGGGTCACGACGTATATTCCAACTAAAATAACCTTTCCGCGTCCCAAAATATATTTAATGCAAACCTACAACTGTGACTAATACGTATTCGGTGAATGAAACCATTCATTCTAACTTCTTGTTCATACAATGCTTGTTCATATATTTTTAGAAATTTATTATGGACACTTACTATATTAATAAGTACTAAAGCTCCCAACGTCAATCGCTCTTCATGATTGGTTAAAGTTTAGTAGTGATATTTTCGTTAAAACTAATGAAAATATTATGACAACGTAACCAATCGTCACTATATATTATATATATACAACCTTTGGTTAGCTTCCGCCCGAGTTGTTCATTCTGACGAAGGTCAAGCTTTTCACTCCACCTTAGACCTACGGTTTAACGTGGAATCCGAACCACGCCCCATCAGCAGCCCGCGTCTTAACCACTAGGCCACCTAGTGTACCCATTTATCTACCAACCACTTTCTTTATTGTGTGGAAGGATGAACAGCTGGGTTTTGCTGCGCGCCGGCTGCCGTCGGGTCTCGAACCCGGGGCCGATGGATTCATAGTCAGCGAGGCTAACCACTACACCACCGAGGGCGCATGATAGATAGATAGAGATAGATAGATAGATATAGATATATATAAAAGAACCACGAAGGAAAGGAAAGACAGAATGGTGCTCATAAGCACCATTCAGTGTTTCCTTTCCTTCGTGGTTCTTTCATCATAAATATTTTTCACGTGTTACTTTCGTGAAATAATTTGTATATATTTTCATATATATATAACAAAAATATCAAGACTAAACCCAACCAATCGTCAAAAGCGATTGACAATGGGGGAGGGGGGGCTCTTATTAAATTATATAAATATACAGTATATCGCTGAAGTTAATTTATGGTTTTTGATTTGGGACCCGGAAAGGTAAGGTTGGGTCATTGTCGGGATCCGGAAAGGTAAGTAGTAGCGAGAGCTTTTACGTCTAACTTATTTTATTGTTGACTGCAAATAATAAACAATGATAAACACATAATCACGATAATAAACAGCGTGATCATATACAAATGTGAAAGGAACTCTATTCCTCGTGACAATTTAGCTCTTCGCTGGATTTCAACTCGGATAACTGAAAATATCGCTTTAAAAGTCCCTTTTCCACTTGACAATAAACTAATGTATTAATTTTCCCACTTTCTCTCAAATCGTGTTTAATAGTTCCATTGTCGCGTATTTCAGTCCAAATCGTGGACGAAGTCGGTATGCATTCTGAATTAATCATTAACCCTTTCACGACGGCACTTTAAAGTCCCACCACAAACAATATAAATTGTACTACAGGGTGTCCCGTAAGTCTGGACCCATAGGGATTTATAATATATTTTTTTATTATGTTGCAGGTAAACCATGTCACTGACTAGAGAGGAGAGAGTTCAAGTTATTTTGCTGGTCGGGACCCGCAGTCACCGGGAAGTGGCCGAAGAATTCAACAATATGCATCCAGACCGCGCACCAATCACACACAGATGTGTTGGCAAGTTGATAGCCAAATTTAAGGAAACTGGATCCGTAGCTGACAAGCCTCGCAGAGGACCTTCAAGGACTGTTACGGAAGACGAAACCAGTACCAATGTGTTGGCTAGCTTCGCTGTCAGTCCCAAGAAGTCACTTCGACGCATGTCCAGCGAAACTGGGACTATTTTGTAATTTTATTAATTTTGCCCTATGGGTCCAGACTTACGGGACACCCTGTACAATGCCTTTTTTCTCTAAATGTTTCGTGTTTATAAAGATGTCATTTAGTTGTCTAGAAAGGAACCCAAAATGTAAAGGGTGATCCAGAGAAATGGGACCCAAAAGAAACCCCTGTAACTCTTAAAGTATAAGTCCTTTTATAAAATCATACGCATCATTCGAAAGAGAATAGTTACAAGTTTGTACATGATTGTATAGGTTTTGACAATACAAGACAAGATAAGATAAATACAAAACAAAATAAAAGTGTCAGTTAAAACTAACCCTTCAAGATGACTGCATGGACTGTGGAACAGCTGCGTTTCATAACTGAGCAATATTATGAGCATGGAAGAAGTGGTTTCATTCAGCTCAAAGATCTTTCAAGACAAATTTTCAGATGTCAAAATCACCTTCTAAGAAAGTAATCCGTCGGTGTGTCAGAAATTTTTCCCTAACTGGCAGCATTGGAAAAAGAAAACCAACTGGAAGAGTGCGCACAGCAAGGATAGACGAGATAATTAACAGAACTCATGAAATTGTACAGGATAATAATCCTAACATAAGCATCAGACGTGCTTCTCAGTTGTTAGGAGTTGGATATGGAACAACACACCATATATTCAAGCAAAATTTAATGCTCTTTCCATATAAAATTCAAACAGTGCAACAACTAAACGATGGAGATTTCGCACGAAGACGACAATTCTGTCAATGGATCCAACAGAAGGTAAATGACACCACCAATTTTCTAGCAACTTTGATTATGTCAGACGAAGCCCATTTTCACTTGAATGGAACTGTAAACAAACAAAATTGTCGTTTCTGGGCAACAGAAAATCCATTGACTATTACCGAAGTCCCGTTGCATAGTCAGCGTGTAACTGTTTGGTGTGGTCTTACTGCATCTCAGATCATAGGGCCGTACTTTTTCGAGGATTCCACCGGAAACACGGTCACTGTAAATGGTGATCGCTACGAAAAAATGTTGACCGATTTCCTTATTCCTAAATTAAGAGATCTTTGTCTAGAAAACCACTGGTTGCAACAAGACGGAGCTACCTGCCATACCACGAGGAACTGCATGGCAGTTTTGCGTCAAACGTTTCCAGGCGAGTTAATCTCAAGATTGGAGACGTTGAATGGCCCGCAAGGTCTCCGGATTTTTCTCCCTTAGATTATTATCTCTGGGGATATTTAAAGAGTAGGGTCTACAGAAATAACCCAACGACCTTGCAAGAATTGAAGGCCGCCATCACAAATGAGATACAGGCCATACCACCGCACACTCTTGCAAAAGTGATGCAGAACTTACAAGCGAGAATACTGGAATGATTGGCAACTAATGGAGCACATTTGAAAGGAGTCATTTTAAAAAAATAAATATTTCATAATAAACTTGTAACTCTACTCTTTCGAATGATATATAGTTTTTATGAAAGGAATTAAATATTAAGAATATTTGGCTTTTTTTTTATGGGTCCCATTTATCTGGATATATGTAGCGGTTGTCCTTTTAGGATTAAAGGGTTAAAGTTACACTTATCTATCATGAAGCTCTATTTATTACCATTGGAACCCATGCTTGGTTGTTGATATTTATTTGGCCCTATTCCTCGAGTAACTCGTTCACTTTACTCTCAAAAGCTGCGATATATATATATATATTCTCTCTCTCTCTCTCCATATGGAGACTGTTCTTTATAACATTCTCCGATGTCGAGAGATTTTCTGCAAATCATGAACAGCTGTCTTATGATCTCATTTCTACAATTTTTAATGAAGACGTCGATCTATTAATGGGTCCCGCTGTTAAGTGCATTTTCATCTTTCCACGCAGCCATTCTATTTATTTATTTATTTATTCACTCACTCATCCTCACTGTCCCCCTCCCACCAAGCTTTTGGTGTAAACACAATGTCAGTCAGTTTCCAATCCTGTCTGATGGATTTGGAGCATCAGTAAAAACGGTTTCATTCTGTTTTTTTTTTTTTAATATATATAATCGATTAATGCCTTTAACCTCTTCCTCTGTTGCATGCCCTTCTTCATTTTCTTCTTAATGTCTAACGAATGATAGTTTCTAAAAAATGCCCATGTTCCGCACTATTTACTATCCTTAAAATGCCCTTCTAACTCTCTATGTACAGTTTTCTTTTTCCCAACTTCTCTTTTCTCCCATTTATTTCGTGTCGTTTTCCGACGGGCGTTATTCCAATATTGAAAGGGCACAAAGTACTTATATGCGGAGTATTTTCCATATACGTGCGTGGTTTCTCATCCAATACCAATATACGTGAAATTGAAATGATCAACGAGGCCGTTGCTGGTAGCATTTCGGCGACAGTTGGGTTATCATCAGGTTTGGAGGAGGAGAAAATTTATTTCATGATAAATGAATCTAAAGTTAATAAATGTAGTGTTACGAGTTGTTCAGGGTTGATACCGTGGATTTTTAAATTTATTTATAAGACCAAATTGTACTGGCTAAAACAACCAATAATTTCACTATTTTGACACTTGGATACGGGTGATTGTTAACGTTTTGTCCATTTATCAGTCACAGCCATTGTTCCTATACGAGTGTCCACACATTCTGATGAACTTTTCACCTTTCTCTTAGCCTAATGCAACAAATAATGTTAGAACGCCACATAAAAAATCGTTAAAACAAAAAGTAAGCCCCATTTCTCTAAAACTTCTCTCTCTCTCTCTCTGATTACCATCCTTATCACCTCGTGTCCTGATGCCAGTATATAACGTTGCGTACGAACCGCCCAACAGTTACCAAATTACTTCGATCTGTGAAGTTCCTTCTCACCTGGCCCCGGTTTCTCAATTATCTATTGCATCAAGACAAAATCTTTCGAGATTATATATATATATATATATATATATATATATATGGGAATGAACTCAGAATGGTCCCCTGAGTTTTTTTATGATACACACAGACCGTGCATGGAACAAGGAACTCTTCTGGGATAATTAAATCCACTATAGTCCGAATAAGTGATGGTAAATGACAAATACCGTACTTTTTCTTTTTCCTGATGCTAGCCCGACGTGGGCAACGGGTCACTCGCAAAGAGGTCCCATAAATATAGCTTCCCTCACCAGCTATCAGCAAAGCAGACAGGATCCAGCTTTGGGACATGGATCTAGGGTTTAAAGCAGCCTAGCCCTGCTACATTAAGAACCTCAATATAAGCAAAAGACTCGCTGCCTTCACGTCAGATTGAATACATCAAAGAAAAATGGGTAACTATTATATTTTAGCCAAAAACCAAAACTTAAACCTCAACTGGCAGAATTGAGCGTCCACTTTTCAAGGCACATAACATGTCCGTTTGAAAAGGGGACGCTCAATTCTGCCAGTTGGGGTTTAAGTTTTGGTTTTTGGCTAAAATATAATAGTTACCCCTTTTTCTTTGATGCATTCAATCTGACGTGAAGACAGCTAGTCTTTTGCTTACATTGAGGTTCTAAATGTAGCAGGGCTAGGCTGCTTTAAACCCTAGATCCATGTCCCAAAGCTGGATCCTGTCTGCTTTGCAGATAGCTGGTGAGGGAAGCTATATTTATGGGACCTCTTTGCGAGTGACCCGTTGCCCACGTCGGGCTAGCATCAGGAAAAAGAAAAACCACGGTATTTGTCATTTACCATTACTTATTCGGACTATAGTAGATTTAATTATCCCAGAAGAGTTCCTTGTTCCATGCACAGTCTGTGTATCATATATATATAATATATATATATATATATATATATATATATATATATATACTTAATTCTGGTCTTCACCGCCCTACCTTATCCTCCGCAACACGCGCGTTTCTATCCATGCTCGCGTTCTTACTTCGGGAAAAGGGGAAATTAAAGTGTCCGTAAGTATTATGATATTTGCTTCAATTCGGAGGTGATCAAGTTACAACTACTTCCTTAATGGTACTCGAGAGGCGTCTTCAAACTTTTCTTGTCGAGTTTTTAACGCTTACATACACTAACACCCATTATGTCACGCTCATCGTTTCTTATATATACACCTTCCTCGGTTACCTTCGTTTTACTTCGACCCGAATTGTTCATTCTGACGAAGGTCAAGCTTGTCACTCCACCTTAGACCTACAGTTTAACGTGGAATCCGAATCATGCCCCACCAGCAGCCCAGTGTCTTAACCACTAGGCTACTCAGGTAGCCAATTTCTACCAATTTCTTTATTGTGTGGAAGGATGAAGAGCTGGGTTTTGCTGTGCGCCGCCTACCGTCAGTGGGTCTCGATCCCGGGGCATATATATATATAAGCACACCGGACAAAAAATTAGACACCCCTCTCAGAATGTACCTAATAACGTGTGACGGCGCCTCTGGCCTTGATAACCGCACGAATCCGGCGAGGCAGAGACTCTACGAGGTTGTGCATGTACTGAACATCGATTTGCTGCCACTCGTTCATCAGCCGGTCCCGCCAGAGTCCGTGGGTGTCTATTCCTGCGCTTCACTTTCTGTTTCCAGCCTGAACAACACCTTCGACGCATTCAGGATTAAAGGCTTCATTGGACCTGCGATGTACTCGTCGCCTCCCATCATTGGAGAACAAACAAAAACGGGACTCATCGGACCTAATTACACGTTTCCAATCTGCCGCAGTCCAGTTTTTGTGCCCCTGAGCCCATTTATAACGTGCCAATTTGTGACTTGCTGTTAACAGCGGCCTCTTCCGTGGTACCCTACTCCAGATGTCCATCGCATGCAGTTCTCGTCGCAATGTCCGTTCGGAAATTGGTCGCTGGAGAACCTCATTGGTTTCTTGGAGCAATTGTTCTCTGGTTTGAAAACGATTTGCAGTTACTAGACGAGAAACATGGCGGCGGCCCCTATTGTCGAGAATTGTTTTCCGGCCACAGTTACGCCGTCGATTGTCAGTTGATTGCGAACTACACCACTCTTTGTAAACTCGCTGGACAGTACGCGTTGACACACCAACAAATTGGGCTACTTCAGACATTTTGTGTCCGTGGGCTCTGCCAAACACGATGGCTCCTTTTTGCCACTGAGTAACGTCTGCCTCACGACCCATTTTGCAGACTATATCCAACACACACTTTGTTCTTCACCACCTCACGAAACAGATCTGATCCTGTGTGCTACGTCACCGCTACTTGTCACTTACCAATGCTACATCAGCGCCCTCTGTGTGACCTTGAACTTCCTACTATCGGTGCTATTAGGGGTGACTAATTTTTTGTCCGGTGTGCTTATATATATATATATATATATATATATATATATATATATATATATATATACAGGGTGGGCCGAAAGTCTGGATCCATAGGAAAATATTTATTTTAATACCAGGGTTGTGGAGTCGGTCAAAAATTTTCCGACTCCACACATTGTAAAAAATCTAAAAATCCGACTCCGACTCCTCACATTTTAAATATATGACTCCGACTCCTCTAGTGTTTCACTCTATAATTATCATAATAATAAGACATTTCATCACCACCACATGAATCGTCAGGTTACTTTCTAGGATAAGGGAACATTCAAATATTAAGAAGGATATTGACTTGTAGATATCATATTAAGGGATTTTTATTTTTTCCAATAATATATATATATATAAAAATGAAAAAGATTCTCTTAAATATAATTAAGGTCTAACCAGTAGTAGTCCTACTTAAAATTGAATAACCCTTCTTAACCTAGTGGCTATAACCAGGGTTGTGGAGTCGGTCCAAAATTTTCCGACTCCGACTCCACACATTGTAAAAATTCGACTCCGACTCCGACTCAGCCCTGAAACGTGCGACTCCACGACTCCGACTCCACAACCCTGTTTAATACGGTACATAAATTACAACAAATGGTAAATACTTAAAATGAATATCAACTTTAACTCGTAAATGCGTATCCGTGATACTGTACAGTAGTTCGTACTCCAGTATAAATACTCAAATACTTTTTTTATTTCAGCCCAGAAATGGCTTCGAATCTAACAGAAGACCGGGTAGAACTTGTGCTCATGTACGCGAGACAGGGCGCTACACACAGAGAAGTTGCTACCGAATTCAATAGAAATCATCCTGATAAGCATCCAGTAACACACGCGACTGTTGGCAAGTTGTTTAAACGTTTCAAAGAAACAGGAAGTGTACATGATCGACGGCGTTCTGGTCGTCCAAAAACTGCAACTGATGAAAATACCTCTGCAATGGTATGTGAAACTAACGAATAGTCCAGTAAAGTCAACAAGAAGATTATCAAATGAAACACGCATCTCGAGAACGTCAATTCGAAGAATTATTAAGAATCATAAATTCCATCCCTAAGTGTCTCAATGTCAGAGGCCGCCAATTTGAGCATTTGTTATAATTTGTTGTTTATACTGGAGTACGAACCACTGTACAGTATCACGGATACGCATTTACGAGTTAAAGTTTATATTCATTTTAAGTATTTACCATTTGTTGTAATTTATGTATTAAAATAAATATTTTCCTATGGATCCAGACTTTCGGCCCACCCTGTATATATATATATATTAAGAGAAATGGATTGAAATTCTCTTCCTTCTTACCACTAGTCTGCTAATTCTTATAGTTAATTAGTTTTCCATATGAATTTATCTACTGGTATCGTAAATGCAGTTAGTTGTCCCATTTCCTTAAAAAGATTAGTTTGAATTCCTCGAGTGCATTTCAATTGAGCGGAATAGAGAGAAAAGAAAATCTCGCTCGTTCCTCCGTAAGGCCTCAAAAGTTTCGCTTAACGACTGCTGAGAATCGGGTCTCGAATACTCATCCGTCGTCGAGAACTTAAAATTTCTCGTTTCGCTTTTCTTTACTCACTATACCTCGAAAAATTCTAATCTGGCTCCGAGGAAGCTGTTCGAATATTGGCTGTCACTGTTGTATATAATGGATGTGTTTGGGAATATGTAGTCCCTTTGGAATGGGGATGTGTTCGTGGAGTTCGTTCGTTGCTGTTCATTCCTCCTGGTGCGCGACAATTATCATAATTATTCGAGTCGGTGGGAAACTTTCACGAGAATATAACATCTTTATCGCGTTAGTGCGTATTCCGTATGTGGCATCGTCTCAATATGCGTGGCACTGACTACAGTGCCCGTCTTTGTATCATTTAAGCGTGCCCTTCCTAAAATGCATATAGGATGTGAAAGGCGCACATACGTTCTTCATCCGAATCCACACGCAAGACAAAGACAATGAAAACGGGCCAATACAAGACAAAAGCTGGTACGTATCGTCCAACAGCGACTTAATGCCAATAGGGAACGAGTTTACGTACATGAAACCTCATCGAGATGGACAAAACGCGAGGACCTACAACATTAATAAAGGCACAGAATACTTTAGCCTCCTCTAAATCGAATTACCGAAATTTATATTCGTGTGTGTGTGTGTGTGTGTGGGGGGGGGGGAGTGCCACGCTTTTTAATGCCATTTTTTAAGGCGGTTAACGGTGTCATTAAGGACTATTTTTGTACTGAAAAGGGGAACATTAAGCATTACTTATATTTAACTACCACTCAAATTATACTCTTCCATTTCAGAAAAGGAAATTTTCTTTTCGTTATAGGTGCAGCCTCTCTCTCTCTCATATATATATATATATATATATATATATATATATATATATATATATATATATATATATATATATATATATATATATATATATATATATATATATTATTTGGTATCGACACTAAAACCTTCTGATGTACAACTAAAATTTTCGGTAAAATTTTCAACCAATCTTAAGAGGAAGATGGGAGAGGGCAAAGACCCCAAACAAAAGGGTAAAGAAATGAATATTTAAATGTTTTTAGAACGTAAATGGAATCCAACAAAAGTGGTAAGAAAATTTTTACAAAGCAATTTCAACTCTGCCTCAGATGAATAGGAGAGAAAATGAGATTTGGACCGTCCCTTGTCCGAACCATTTATCCAATTTAAAAAGATCGAAAAGGGATAACAAAAGATTATTATTATTATTAAGAATCTTTACCTCACCTCTCTCTTCCTCATATATATATATATATATATATATATATATATATATATATTAGACACTGAAATCACCTAAAAAAACGTAGTAGTAAAGCAAAGAACCAAATCAACAACCAACCAACTTAACCCAACCGGAACTCCGGGAGAGGCGCAGCCTCCCCAACCCCTACCTCTCCTTTATTTTTTCCATTTCGCATTTCGTTGTAAATACAATTTATTATTATTTTTCCCCGAGTCGCAGGAAGGAATAGAGTCAGAGAAAAAGGCTTGGAAGAAAATCTGCCAAAATCATCATTTATATATACAGTGTCGCCTCCCCATTTACGCGCCTTATATTTACTCCTCCTTCCTTATCGCTTCCGAGGGCACAACATTTAGGAAAAAAAGAAAAAATTTCACGAGTGTTAAACGAGAATGTGTGTGTGTGTGTGGTGTGTGTGTGTGTGTGTGTGTGTGTGTGTGTGTCCAAATTTTTAGCCTAATAGGCCTTAACAAACCTACACACGCCAACGATTATATATATAAGGGGGTGGAAGTGAACCTTTGCCTTACGAAAAGGTTAAACAAAATATGATAAGTCATACACACATGCACGCACGACAAAAAAGAAAACCTCGGGAAAAAAAAAATAAATAAATAAAACCGAAGTCCTGCCTTCTTCTTAACTCAAACAAGAGAGAGAGATTTCTTCTATGGCATAAACATTTCCGGTGACTTAAATTCTATGGTCGAGGCTTAAACACATTAAAATTCAACCAGAGAAAAGGACTTCAAAAGAAAGGAGGGGACGGCTACAGTACATCCATTACACCCCGCCCCCCCTACACTCCTAAAGCTTCTCACTGCTTCCGTACTACATCCCTCCGTCACTCCATCCCTCCCCCTAGATCCATTTATATAAAGTTTTAGCCTCCTTTTGGTTAACTAACCTAGTCTCCGAGTCCCCTCATTTTAAGAGACGAAGACAGGGAAGAGGGAAGGGGATGGATGATACGTGAAACGAGGGGAAAAGGCGGGGGGAGAGAGAAAGGGGGGGAATTACGGATGGACGTGAACGAAAATGATAAAGAATTAAGGAAAGACGTAAAGTAAAGGGGGAAAAATGCCGAGGGGATTATCCAAGTAACTGGAAAGGAGTAAACAAGTAAAAAGTGGCACAACTGTTCACATGACCAACTACAGTATCTTAACCTATGAGAGAGAGAGAGAGAGAGAGAGAGAGAGAGGAGAGAGAGAGAGAGAGAGAGAGAGAGAATCACGTTTCAAACAAGAAACAAATTACACGTTTGAGGACAGAGCGTCAACATTTCCTTCAAGATGAGCGGTAGAAATGCGCACCTCAAGGAGAACACTTAATCGTCTACTGCTAAAACAATTCTCTCTCTCTCTCTCTCTCTCTCTCTCTTCGTAACCTCCGTTACGGATGATCTTTTAAAAACTTTTGTTCACATGAATTGGAATTGAAGTTGCAATTCGAAACGTTTCCATTTGACATACATACTGTACTTTAATTTTTTTTTAAACCTTCTAGTCTTATGAACGTTTTATTTCATCACACGCGTGCGCGCGCACACACACACACACACACACACACATATATATATATATATATATCCCCGCAAGGGGGTTCTAAGCTCGTGCTCTTAAGTGCTCTTTGTGCTCGCTTGTATGTGCTTGTTCCTGGAGGTTTCATGTGCGCCCTCCCGGCCCTAGCACCCAAGGATGATGGGGCTCGACCCTGCAGTCCTTGGTCTTTTTACACTTCGACTGTCCCCTCCACCCTTTTTTTCCTCTGTCTTTCCTCTCACTTTTTCTTTGTTTTTCCGCCGAGATATGCCCTTTTAAATAGAGGCGAATCGGTTCTTCCTGAACTTAAAAAAAAAATAAATAAATAAAAATATATATATATACAGGGTGTACATAGTCAGGATCTATTTTTGTGAAGCACTTGGAAATTATATGGAATTCAATCATAAAATGATAAAGTGGTAACATTTATTAAATAATTAAGGGTAGGATTCGACGTGACGCCCATCAGTATCCCTGCACAGCTCAAATCGTTCCGCAGCATTTATAAACACATTCTGGAGCATTTGCGGGGTTGTGTTATCTGCAGCAGTTCGTATACGTAAGTTTTCAAGACTCGTAATCTTCGTCTGATAGACGTGCGATTTGATAAAGCCCCATGCAAAGAAATCTAAAGGGGTTAAATCTGGTGATCTCGCTGGCCAAGGTCTGTTGCTTCCGCGTCCGATCCAGCGATTTGGAAAACGTCCATTTAGATAATCCTGAACAATTTTGGCATAGTGACAAGGAGCACCATCATGTTGATAGACGACGGGGATAGGATTGTTAGTACCGTCGTCTATCAACATGATGGTGCTCCTTGTCACTATGCCAAAATTGTTCAGGATTATCTAAATGGACTTTTTCCAAATCGCTGGATCGGACGCGGAAGCAACAGACCTTGGCCAGCGAGATCACCAGATTTAACCCCTTTAGATTTCTTTGCATGGGGCTTTATCAAATCGCACGTCTATCAGACGAAGGTTAGGTTACGAGTCTTGAAAACTTACGTACACGTATACGAACTGCTGCAGATAACATAACCCCGCAAATACTCCAGAATGTGTTTAGAAATGCTGCGGAACGATTTGAGCTGTGCAGGGATACTGATGGGCGTCACGTCGAATCCTACTCTTAATTATTTAATAAATGTTACCACTATCATTTTATGATTGAATTCCATATAATTTCCAAGTGTTTCACAAAAATAGATCCTGACTTTATGTACACCCTGTATATATATACATATATCAATGAAAAGAACGACGCTTGTATAGGAGAACATTCGGCGCAAGATGAGGAGGGAAAACGAACAAATGAAAAAATGAGCTAACCACCCGGGAATCGAACCCGGGATCTTCCGATTGCCGGTCAGATATGATAACCACTACACCATGGTCCTCACTCGATCAGAAGTCGTAATTCTCCTACATACGCGCAGAAACCAATGCCCCGAGGGGGGCACCTCCCGCATGCCGCACCTATATATACATTTCAACTGCAAAGAACACGCAGTATAATTAACGTAAAGAACGACGCTTGTATAGGAGAACTTTCATTTGTTCGTTCTCCCTCCTCATCTTGCGCGGAATGTTCTCCTATATAAGCGTCGTTCTTTACGTTAATTATACTGCGTGTTCTTTGCAGTTGAAATGTGTATATATACACATATACATAATATACATATATACATATATATAATTATATATATCCATCGATGCATTCACAATTTAAGTAGAAGTATGAAGAATTAAACAGCTTTATTACATAGAGCACGATTCTGCCCATACGCCCAGGTCAGGATACGAGCAGCTCGCAGTAGCACTGCCAAACAAATAGGAGGACAAATTACTGACGAGGCTTTCGTTCGTGGTTCACCAGCACTGAAAGCAACGATGCTCCGCGTTAGTCTAGCGTAAAGAACATCCATATCCGTATTCAATTTATCACAATTTTCCTAAGTTCGTATTGTACGCACCTCGAGTTGTTATTATTCGCCCTGGTACGCGACTTTTCAGGAGCAAGATGGCACCGCGAGTTTGCGTTCCCTCCCAAAGGCAGAACAAATTTACCCGTATATATATATATATACTGTACAGGGCGTCCCAAAAAAATGTATACACACTTTAAATACTTATAAAGGCAGTGTTTATTACAATACATTTCATTTTCAAAATGTAATAAGAATCTACAGACATTATTTAATTGTTTGTTCAACGCCCTGTTTTCAAACTGACGTCCGTTCTGGTCCAGGCACTGCTTATAACGCGAAGCAATGGAATCGCAAACATCACGAAACATTTCGTTTGGTATTTGTGTGCATTCTCGTTCAATGGCTGCTCTCAATTCAGCGACTGTTGCAGGTTTTAAGCGTAGACTTTGTCTTTTAAGTATCCCCATAAAAAAAGTCTAGTGGTGTGAGGTCTGGTGAACGCGGAGGGTATTCTACGAAACCCCTTCGTCAAATCCACGTCCACATCGTGCCAAGTACCACTCGCAATACTCCACTCTTCGTCCGGATCATCTTCATATTAATAGCATGGACTATCTTGGAATGTAACTTTTCCATTGACAGCGCTTCAAATGCGTTGGACAGACGATTCTGAAATTCCTACCTCACGACTCGCTTGCCGCACAGATTTTCTTGGACTTTGGCGATACGTTTCCAGTACTCTTTTGCTTTGTGGGGCTTGTCGATGTCCGTGGTCTTCCGGAACGCTTCTTGTGGACATTCTGAACAGTTCCATCGGCTTCAAACTTATCTCTAAT